>CM058042.1:82855812-83308258 GCA_030169165.1 Centaurea solstitialis
TGTAATGATTGATAAACCCTTAACCCTTTATTTATATGGATAAACCTTAGCAGAGTTTTATTCCATATAAAATTCTTTGGTAATTATCTTCAAATATAATTTCCATAATTAATTAATTCATCTAATTAATTAATTTATGAATAAATAGTTTAACTAACTATTTATTTTAACTCTCTCATTAAATAATTAATAATCAATTAATTATTTCTCATGTAATCCAAACGTTCTCATTTTGGTGTGCAGCGGTGTGACCTACTAGTGTCTTATAACATTGGACACGGTAACCCTGTTACTGTCTCGCACACAATCCTAACAGTTTCCCCAAATGTTTTTGGGTGATTTAATTATAGAAGTATGCCATTTTCCACATTTGTGCAGGTTTAAATTCACCCATATTTTTAGGATGCTACAAGTTGATATCAGAGCACTAGTTTAAGTGGACTAGGTATATGTTGTGAATGCCTAGACTTAAGCTGATTATAAGACATGATCCTGTGAGATCTAGGTAGAAATATTAAGATAGGATAGTGTTGAGTCGACGAAATTACACTAATTTATGGTTATGATGATGGGACAAGAATTCTTATGTGCGACATGTTCATAAGTTCCAAAGACTTGAGTTTCTAAGTCCCGGATAAATGCCTAAATTTAGGTAATGAATCCTTTTATCATGTTTTCCAAAGGAGATGATAACTCAGCTTGTGAAGTTGGTTTATTTTGAAAAGATTATTGTTTTGAAAACCATGTTGTTGATTGTGAGAATTATTTCCTTGATGATATTGAGAGTTACCTTGATGGTGTGGAAAGTTAGAGTACCCTTGGTTGGTTTGAAAGCTTGAGTTCCCTTGTTGTTTAGGCGTAGGTGGGTTTAAACAAGGACTGTTTCAAGAGAAGTTTGGGTGTTTTCTCTAATTGCATTGTATGTGTTTCCATAAGGATTTGGCTTGTTTTGAACATGGTTTACAGATTCTCAATGTGAGGACAACTTTCATATGAAAGTTCTCCCCCACAACGTACACATGACACAGAGAGAGCTGCTGGAGTGGGATTACTAACAATTGGTTGTACTCCGTGACTAGAAGTGAGGTTTTTAAGCAAAGTGGTCATGAAGCAAGATGATCGACTAGGCTAGAGTATGCATATCTCTTATACTCCAAAATTTTTCTTTAGTGTCATCGTTTAATGAAATTTTCTCTAGGATGTAGTATCCCTCATTAAAAGCCACTCCTGATGTTGCATCAAGCATTTGTTTTGCATTAGGTTTAACCCATAGTAAAACGTCTCGAGTTGAATACAATAAGGGATGTCATGATGAGGACATCTTCTCAACAATTCCTTGAATTTTTCCCATACGTCATGGATTGTTTCATCGTCAAATTGTTTGAATGTAAATATCTCACTCCAGGACATGACATTCCTATTGGGTGGAAAATACTACCGCAAAAAACTTTCACCCATATCATTCCATGATGCTTTTGTGCCAGGCTGCACAGAATTGAACCATGACCTTCTTCTATCCCTTGAAGAAAATGGAAAAACTATAAGCCTCAATACATCATGAGATACCCTAGGGATTAAGAAAGCATTAGTGATCGCCATAAAATATCTGAGATGGGGCTCCTTTGATGGTAATTAATCTAGCAAATTGGTCATTTGTTTGCAACATGTGATACATGATTAGTTTTATTCAAAATGAAGGGTATTTGATTGTAGCCTAATGATCACAGTCCATAATTCTCCCCTCTCTTGAATTTGCAAGGTTGATTATATTTGGAGCCACATTTCTTGGTGGTTCATTGTTCACAAGTACTACATCATCATTAACACTTATCAAATCCTTTAAACACTTTTAAAAAACAACTTTTAGCTTGCCAATCCATGGTAATGATGCCAAAAACTTTATAAGTGTTTTTTACACACCCACGGACATATGATAATTAAACCCGAAAGCAAGTATACAATGTGGTCTAATATCAATTTTCAAGTAATAAAAGTGGTAGAGATAACCGGATATCGTCCATAGAGATTGGAATCAAAAGTGTAATGAAAGTAGATGAAAGAAAGGATTTTAGATAACGATTTTGAAGCAATACTTTGTTGGCTGACTTAACACTTTGAATTAACAGAATATAAAAAAGCAAGCATGGTGTAAGACTTGTGATGGGATCTTTTAATGATGCAAGGATGTTGTAGCGTTCATTTAATAACAAAGAGTTATATCATCTATTATGAGGACATTCCTTTCGGACCTTCACTAGTGCATTGTTGTGTAGCTTTAAATCAACAGATCTCTGATTCTCTGGGTCGTTTCAAGATCAGTGATAATGCATGGAGTCCTCAAAATATACGGACTAACAAATCTCTTCATAAAAAATTCACCCTATCGGACTGAATCTATGATAACCCAAAATTTCAAAACTTTAGCAATAAGAGTAAATCAACCCAAAATGACCCCAAGTGTATCGGTATAAGTCAGACAAATAGTAAAAGTCTATTCTATAGTCTAGCAGCAAAATAAAAACCTCCACAACTGAGATTACAAACTCTAATTCTCTCATCGGTTATTTAAAAAAAACTTTATTATTGAATTTTTTTTAATTAATTTTTTAAAATATCATAAATACGTATCGAGGTTTTCCATAATAGTGTATCCAATTTTTTTAATACGTTTATCTATATTTTTTATCTATATTTCTTAAAAAAATCTAGTTACCAGTAATTTCTTAAATATTTAAGAGATATAAATCTATACATCATATACAAGTTTAAAAGTTTCAAAATTCTTACATTCAACAAGATAACTAAACATAAAATTATTTTTTATTTTTTTAAATTACATTTTATACCCTTATAATTAATTATTTAATTATTTTATATTTCTTTCTTTTTCCTTTTTTATTATTTTACGTTCATATCATATTAACATACGTAATCCTATATTAATTAAAATACATCAAACAATATCTTTTTTACAATTTCAAAATGAGCTCAAATGTTACAAGCCTAAAGACCTTACCATGGAGTGAATTCTTTTCAAATTTTTTGGTCAATTGACCATATTGACTTTGAATTTAACACATCCGATATGCGTTTTAAAAACACAAAACAAAAAAATTTGCATCATATGATGAGGAATAAAGTTGAATATGAAACAAAGTTATTCTTTCGAGTTCTCGAATTTAGATTCAAGATGTCTCGGGCCGCAACATAAACATGTACATGTCTAATCATTTCAAGGGATAGTTGATGGAGTTGCTCTTATGACCCAATTTAACAATTTTCTTTATAATATTGTCATTTACATAAATATACTATTAGAAAGACAATCATTATAACAGTTTAGATTCACCAAAGTCATAACTTATGATGATTGTAAGTCCTATATTTGATTTATTTCTTATTTTAATAAAATACTAAGAAACATAAGAAAATCATTTGGAGGCCATTCTTAGTCACACAAAAGTGGATTCCACATCATATGGGTCCCACACCCGGAACACTTTTTCCACTATATATCTTCTTCCCCAACCCAAACCCCTTCTTCATTCCTCCCTTATCCATAAAAACACCCTTTCTTTCTTTAATTCACTACTCACCTTTTTCACAATCCAACCATAAGATGCCAAGTCAGCATCTCTTCTCAAAATCATCCTCCCTCTTAATTGCTAGTAGTTAACATCAAATGTCATTGCTTAGTGATGCGACATCTTCAAGATTCACATGCCTATGGGAAATGAGAATCTTGATGATGTTGCATCTGAAATCAAATTGAAACCACCAAAATTCAACACATCGACCATGAATATTATATAGAATAGGTAATCTATTTTCACATATGCATATGTATACATTAGTATAGATTTGAGCATGTATATATATACACACACATATATATTAATTAGCTTCAAAACCCTCGTTTTGTTGTATTTTTCATGGTTGTAATCCCAAGCTACCCAACCAGCCCACAATCGTCTGCCAATTCTGTAATGTGAGGGGAATACATGACACACTCAGTGGTTGTGGCTATGCGGGTGCCCCACGCTCGAACCCATGACCACTCGATTTTGGACAAACACTACCCCTACTCATTATCAAATGTACCACACACCATTAGCTCGCGAAGAGGTTATTTGCTTTCTCAATCTAAATATACAACCGAAATTATTGAACATGCTCATCTCACTAATACTTGTGTTGTAGACTCTCTATCTAACTTGAATGTCAAGTATTCTTCTATCGATGGTTGTCTTCTCAAAGAACCTACCTTGTATCATACTATTTTTCACAACTTGGTTTATCTCACTATTCTGCGACCGGACATTGCATATGTTTTTCATGTCGTGAGTAAGTTTGTATCAGCTTTGACTTGTACTAATTGGACAGTTGTTTTGCATATCTTACGTTACCATCGAGGTACCACGTTTCCTAGTCTCGTGCTATCATCCATATCTTCTCTAGAGCTACGACCATGCAGCTTTGAGCGTAGGTAGCTTTTCCGTTCATACGACGGTTGCAGCTTCAACCAGTAACCTAAGTGGTCTGGGTGTTAGTGCCACGGAATTTGTTTCTAGGGAGACTTTGGATGGCGCCCTAAAGGCTATCCAACAGACAATTGAGGAGAACATGCGCCGTGAGTTTACAGCTGCAATTGAGACACAGATTGGTGACCTTCGACATTCCCTAAGAGGGAAATCCATTTTGACCACTGATGATCCTCCGGTCCGATCTTCATCTCATTCGCCTTCACCACAGCAGTTTGATCTCTCTACTGATGATTTGAAGTCATACATTCGCTTGCTTGATGAATGTCCAGCACCTACGGAGCCACAGGCAGATCTCATCTCACTTCTTCGATCACTATCTCGTGAGACCATTGTCGGGTATCAGGATATCATCAGCCGTCAAGAGTCTATCATCCGTGATCAGGATGACCGAATTCGTTTTCTTGAAGAACGGATTTCCCTCTTAGAGGCGCCACATGGGGCTAAGAGCATCTCCAATCAACCTCTAAAAAACCCAAAATCACCAAATATGAACTCCAATCAACCTTCAAACACTAAAAATATTTGGTGTTGGAGGAGAGAGAAAGGGGTTTGGCCTCCAAATTTGGAGGGCCAAATTCCACACACCATTTTATATGCCACACACAACACCTCTTATTTTTATCATTAATTTAATTATAAATACAATTTAGTGTTTTATTTGGAGTATGATTGGAGTTGTGTTTATTTTTTGGTGTTAATGACCCCACCAATTTGATGATTTTGGTGATTTTTTTGGTGCAAAGGTTGGAGATGGTCTAAAAGGGGACATGACGTCCATGATTCTTCTGATCGCCATGAGGGGGAGATGAAGCGCCAACGATTAGATACAGTCGACATGGTTCAGACTATTGAGGATACAGTTGTTACCGTGGTTTCTTCAGATGATATTCTTACTACCGCTGTATCTTCTGATGTTGTTACTGAGGATGCAGTTACTACCGTGGTCTCTACGGATGATACTCTTACTACCACGGTTTCTTATGATGATGTTCTTACTGATGTTGTCGATACTGTGATCTCTTCTGATATTGTTATTTCTGGTACATCTGCTGACCAACTAGTTGATGATGTTTTAGTTACTCAGATCACCGAAGCAATTGAGTTTATTCCAGAGACAGTTCTTACTACTACCACAGCTACTGAGATTGTTCACTCGTCAGGTCTTACAACTCAGGTGACTGACTCTATTCTCACTACCTCTACTCCGATCTCTATTGCAGCTACTACAGTTCCTGATGATGTCAGCAGACGGTTGAAAATCCTGACGGTGGTGACAAAGGGGCGTTTGTTTATCATGTTGAGGAGACTGTGGATTTACCGGTCAATCTCACCGGAGGTGACAAGATTAACTCTGATGCTCTAGCTTTGATTCGGAACATTGGCGCTGATTTTGTAAACAGAGATGAGGAAATGTGCCTTTCCTCTTTATATCATGGCTTTGGAGTCAAGTAACAAAACTGTTGAGCTTTGGGAAAGTGAGTTTGACAAGGTCGATTTGGAAGATTTACTGGTTATCATTCGAGATCTGAGGACTTGGCAGATTCGACCAAGCCATGTGACATATGGTTTGGAAGCAACCAAGAGGTATATTCGTCACGCTATCTCTCTGGCAGCTGCAGAGTATTTTCAGTTGGGTTTCGAAGCACAGTATCAGAAGATCAATTTAGTTCGACCTGATTTGACAATTCCAGATTCAAGTGGGTTCAAGTTCTACAACATTCGAACCAAACCTGAGCATGGAGTAATTTATCAGAATAGGGATGGGGTAGACAGGTTCATGAGGCTAAACCAGATAGCATGTTTTCGTGATGACACCTTGCTTAAGATTCGTAAGGATCTACAGGCAAAGTTGGATGTTCACGATCCATTGATCTATTCAGAATGAAGGCATCGGAGTTGCTTATCGTCATCAAGGAGATTAATAAGAGACTTCTCTATCGACTGAAGATACGACATGTGGAATCTGCCATGAAGTTGAGGAAGAGGACTGTAGAGACTTTTGATCAGTATGAGACGCTCTACAACGTTCAATACTTTTAGCTTTCTTTTATTTCTTTTTGTCTGAACTTCCCTTCAAAGGGAGAGATTGTTAGGTCTAGTTTTTATGTTGAATAGAAAGTTCAGGGTCTGTAGTGTCATTTGTCTAAAGTCTCTATCTAGTCCAGTATTTAAGGGGTGTTAACCCTACTTTGTTTTAGGCGATCTTTCTAGGGTTTATACAGACGACGACTTTTGTCTCATCCATTGTAACCCTATGATTATCATTCAATCTTTCGACAAGTTGATTGCTTAATCTTTGATTTCATTATTGTTATTGCAATCTACACCGATTGGGTTCTTTCACATACATGTTTTAAATTTCACACATTTCAATAAAAACTAAAAACGTATCATATAACAATTTATAGACATAGTCATAAAATAATTTATAAACAATACCAAAAGATATTAAATTGAATTTAAATTTTTATTTTTAACGACAAGCATATCAAAATGTATTAAGGAATGTCTATAATATATCGAAATAGAAACAACCATATACAGATATATGCAAACCACAAGGGCGGTTTCTAGACTTATCAAAACTTAGGTCTTGCTTTCCAAGATTTCATTAAACTATAGGGGCCAAAATCAGAGTTTACCCTTAAATAAATTAAGGGTTTAGTTTCCCAAAATGTATCCAACTTGTCAGCTTTTGCTATTGTATGTATCCAACTTTAAAAATTACCATTTAATACACTAAAGTTTCAAAAACTACCATTTAGTACATTGGGAAACTTGTTGAATAGGTAACAGGTCATTCCGGTCATCTTCTGTTAGGACCAAATTGTCCTAATTAGTGAAAGTTTTATAAAGCAAGCTTTGTGCTCAATTGTATTGTTTAGCTTATAGTGCAAGCTTTGGCATTTAGCTTATGGTGCAAGCTTTGGCATTTAGCTTATGGTGCAAGCTTTGGCATTTAGCTTATGGTGCAAGCTTTGTCATTTAGCTTATAGAGCAAGCTTCGTGTTATACACCTATATATAAAGGTGTCTTGGATTTAGTTGTTAGTGTAGTTGAGAGAAGAGGAAGCCATTTCCATGAGAGTCGTGTAAGTGTGTTTGTGTGTGTTTCTTGTTACCGTGAGAGCTCTCAAATAAATCAAGAACACCTTCTTTTGCTATCGATTCTTGTTGTTTTCTTTTTCTCTACCTCTGAATCTTGCTTAAACGGACTCACAAGTGGTATCAGAGCCAAAAAATTCATTCGATTTGAACGATTTTTCAGTAGATTCAGCTGTTTTTGTTGTGCGAAATTGTTCTGGGTAAGTTGTCTGTTTGGGTTTCCCGAATCAGAACTGGGTTTCCCGAATCGGAACTGGGTTTCCCGAATCGGGATTCTACTCTTAACTATTCCCAAATCGGGCAATTTGTTTCCCGAATTGGATATTCGTATCCCGAGTCGGTAAACTTATTTCCCGAATCGGCCTTTTGGAAACCCCGCATCAGCCTAAGATCTTCAACTCATTCACCGAATTGGGATTTATATAATCCCGAATCGGTGAATTGAACAACTTCCGAACCGGGACTCATATTTTCCCGAATCGGGACTTGAACATTCCCGAGTCGGACTTCGTTAATCTTATCTACTTTCCGGAAACCTTTTAACCTACTTCAATGGCATATCTCTGGAAAGCATGTGTGGTATAATTCCTCCATTTGTTACTAGGCATGGAATACACAACAATTTTACGTTTCCAACCCAAGATTTCCTCTCGCTTATCTGTAAGGTGTTCATTTTCCGAAGAAGAGCCCTGTATCCCCCGTGCTAAGTCTGCCTAGGGGGAGCACTATTCATGGATTTCTTCCCATGCCGGATTTGTAACGATTTCAGAATGACGGCGATCAGATTCTGTATTTGGTTAGATTACTCAGAAGCCTGACGCTCTGCAACCATTATTCTAGAGTTTTACTTAGATGGAATTATTCCTCTTAGGAGTGAGAGTTGAATTTTTCCTTTGGATACCACCTTCAGTGAATGGTACTATTGTTATGTGCTCAATTCCTAACCATTTCACTGTCGTGGAGATTCGGTTGTGATCTAGAATTTTGAGTGACGGTCGTCATCCATCTGACTAAGAAGACTAGATCTGGATCTGGTTACTTGATATTTTGAAAGAATTCAGGAAATCGGCTAATCCTCTGAATAGTTGAGGGTCAAAGAAATAAAGCTTATCAAGAAACAACTTCTCCCAGGTTTTCATTCCATATGATGTTTCGGTGATCCAAGCTCAGCTCTTATGCTAAATTCCTACTCAACACGCGGCATTTAAGTTGAAACTGAAGACAAAGAGCTGCAGTCGAGGGGGAGCTTGGAGATCAAAGTATTGCCGAACATCGCCAAAGTTTTCTGAAGAACGCAAGGGGGAGAAGACCGGAGATGCTTCCTTTATAAAACTTTAGGGGGAGATTGTTAGGACCAAATTGTCCTAATTAGTGAAAGTTTTATAAAGCAAGCTTTGTGCTCAATTGTATTGTTTAGCTTATAGTGCAAGCTTTGGCATTTAGCTTATGGTGCAAGCTTTGGCATTTAGCTTATGGTGCAAGCTTTGTCATTTAGCTTATAGAGCAAACTTTGTCATTTAGCTTATAGAGCAAGCTTCGTGTTATACACCTATATATAAAGGTGTCTTGGATTTAGTTGTTAGTGTAGTTGAGAGAAGAGGAAGCCATTTCCATGAGAGTCGTGTAAGTGTGTTTGTGTGTGTTTCTTGTTACCGTGAGAGCTCTCGAATAAATCAAGAACATCTTCTTTTGCTATCGATTCTTGTTGTTTTCTTCTTCTCTACCTCTGAATCTTGCTGAAACGGACTCACATCTTCTCCGGCGAGACTTTTTCCGGCAAGAACCCATCTTCTCCGGCGACCTTTGGCAAGAACCCATTTTCTGATGACACTTTCCGGTTACTCCACCATTTTTTCCGACGAACCTTTGGCAACCACCCACAGTCACTGGTTACTCCACCATTTTTTCCGGCGAGACTTTTTCCGGCAACAACCCATCTTCTCCGGCGACCTTCAGACCACCTCGAGATCCCTCCATTTTCCGACGCCACAATCTCTTCTTCCCAAACTCCCACAATCATATAACACTCCCCTCGGGTTCTGACGCTGGAGATACAGACGCCATCGGGGCAGAGGTCGCCGAAGCCGATGTTGAAGGAAGGGGGGAAGTCGTCGACGGAAAAGTTGTCGGAAAAGGTTATGCATGGTGGTTAGAAAAGTCGCCGGAAACGGGCTGTACATGGTGGTTCGAAAAGGCGCCAGAAAAGTTGTCGAAAAAGATGGTGGTTGCTGGAAAAGTCGTCAGAGAAAATTGTGGTGGCCGAAAAAGTCTTCGGAGAAAATGGTGTTGGCCGAAAAAGTCGTCGGAGAAAATGGTGGTCGCCGGAGATGATGGTGATCACCGGAAAAGTCGCCGGAGAAGATGGTGACGGGCTGTTGACCTTTGATAGCAGGTTACAATGTACTAAATGGTAGTTTTTGAAACTTTAGTGTATTAAATGGTAATTTTAAAGTTGTATACATACAATAGCAAAATGTGACAAGTTGGATACATTTTGGGAACTAAACCCATAAATTAAATAGGTAATATATGTACGGGTATAGGACAAGACGAGGAGGGCAATACTCGTCCCCATCCCCGGTTTGAACGAAACAGGGATCCCTGTCCCCGTCCTCGGAACCCGGTTTACCAGCGAATCTCCATCCCTAGCCAGGTGGACAGGTTTCTTTGACGGACCGGAGACAATTCCAATGCCTAGAAGAGACACATTCCAAATTGTGTATACATTTTTAAACGAGATAAAAATAAAATTTAATATCTTTTTTCATGAATATAGAGTTAGTCTTTTTGTAATATGTTAGAAGATTATATAGAAGAATCATTTAGCATATAACCTCAAATGAGAGTTTAATTAAAACCATAACCTTATGACCTATTAAAAATATAACTAAGATATCTAAGTATATAACATTAAATGAAATTTAAATTAAATCCATGACATTTTGATAAGTATGAAGCCAATTTTTATTATACTAGGTTGGAGGTCATGCGCTTAATTAAAATCTCATTTAAGTTTATTTACTTAAGTAACTCTAATAAAGATGGATAAATAATAATGTGTAATTTTCCTTACATATGAAGTTTAACATTTTGTTTTTCTCAATCTGGTTGACATTTGCCTCCAATCATAGACGGGCACCCAAAAAAACCTAATCCTTGTGAATATAAAAAAATCTAGAAATAAATTCGAAAAAAGTAAAACACCCCAAACCCATCTTCGATGGTCCTATTACTTCAACAAATCATAAATATAAAATGTTGACACGGGGTCTCTACATTTGCACGTCCTACCCACTCACCTCCACTTAGAGCCTCGATAAAGCATGAACAACAAAGACAAAACTTGTCTCACCAATGTCCATTCTTACAAACTACACGTTATGCATATCTGGAAAAATGAACCATAAAGAAAGAGTCTTTTCATCTCATCTTTAGACTTATTAATATCAGGCCTTGTGCAATACATCCCTAAAACAACTTCATCTTCAGACTAATATAGTGATTACTTTAAGAATTGATGGTGCATAAAATTGTCTCAAAAGAGAACATGAACAATAGGTTTACGACATTATAGGTTAGGTCTACTATCTTCCACCAGAAGGGTCATGGTGATATGAGATTCCATTACCTCAATCACGGAGGTGGTAGTCCTCGTCTTCTCCCAACAAGACTGCTAAGATTGTTGTTTTTGTTTGTGTAGTTTTAGTGGTTGCTAATGAATGAAATTGATGTGATTGATTTTATACAAAGTTCAACAATATAATGATAACTTGCCTGAGGTGTGAGGTTGTTGCTTCCGTCACCATAACATCATAATAAATACGAACGACGAATCATTTGAGAATCGGATTAGAGGATGAAATCTGATCATATTTCGGGTTTAATTTTCTATTTAGAAGATTAAAAAATAAACAGTAAAAAATGGAAGTA
Source organism: Centaurea solstitialis (assembly GCA_030169165.1). NCBI lineage: Eukaryota > Viridiplantae > Streptophyta > Magnoliopsida > Asterales > Asteraceae > Centaurea > Centaurea solstitialis. The sequence continues at coordinate 82,867,391 of CM058042.1, forward strand.
CATTTCTTTTAAAGCATACGATATGCATGTGATCGATAATAACAAATGTTTATTTTATTTGATTTTTTTATTCTAAACCAACTATAAGCAAAAGCTTACAAATTAAGGAATCATCACACATTAAAATAGAAATTTCGATCATAAATATGTTATATTTTCTACAAAAGATGCGAATAAGTCTAATAAACAAATTTTTAGGCCGCGTTTGTTCGCAAATTTTGAAGAAATTCAATGGAATTAGAATGTTAAATTTTATTGATCAGATTTCATTGTTTCTTTTGGTTATTTCTTTCAACATAATAGAATATATGAATTCCATCAAATTCCACAAATGAAGGAATTCAACATTCCTTAGCAACTACCAACTATTTTGATGGAATAAAATTTAGTTTTTTGATAATGACAGATATACCCTTGATCCAGTATAACCAATAACAATAAGTTATTATTTATATTAATTAATTTAATAATTTATATTTATTAATGTCTTTTAATTAATTCAATTTATTATAAAATTATTCAATAACTATTTTTTTAATAATAATTTTTATTTTTATAAAAATAAAGTAATTAATGAATATTTATTATATAATTTTGAGTTTAATAAAATTAAAATTATCAAAAGGATATTTTTGTCATTTACCAAAATTTAATTTCAATTTCAAAGCTAAATTATGTAAACCAAACAGATAGATTCTAATTCCTTTAACATATTTCATTCCAATTCTGCCAACCAAACATATGATCAAACCTGACAACATTTCATTCCAATTTCTTCAAAAGTCAGCCTTTGACAAATTCCATTTTATCTAAAAACATTTGTAAACCAAATGCGAGCCACGTCAGAAAACTATTTTCAAGAATTTATAGTTTTGAGAAAAAAGTATCTTTAGTTTATAAATTAGATTTTGAACATGTCTAATTCAAAATACACATAAAAAGTATCTTCTTAAATATATATTTGTTTTGAAATCTCTTTCTTTTAACAAATGGTAACTAAATAAAAGTAAATACTTTCTTTCATCCTTTTGTTAATACATTCTTAATTCCTCATCATTACAAATTGATAGGTATGATCATATACTCATAATAAATTAATGTTGAAAAAACTATCACACAAGTAGCAACACACATTATGTGTTTTCACCACAAATACTTTTAACGATGGTGGAAGCGGCTTGTTCTTTTTTCCTATTGGTAACATGAAAAAAATTAGTACTTTTAAAAATGAAAAAGTTAGTGCTTATAAGGCTATGCGCAACCAACCCTCCGAGCCCTTCGGGCTTCACTGTCACATCAACGTCACATTAGTTTTTTTCCAACCCTCTCTTAACCCTCTCATAACCCTCTACAACCATTACCCAACCCTCTCAACCCTCTCACACAAAACCCACACACACAACACACAGAAGAGACACACACAAAAGCAGCGGCTTCACCATGCCAAAAATAATCCAGCCCACAGGCTACCATGGCTGTGCACCCAACCCGTTGAGCCCAACGGGTTGGGGTGAGAACCCGCTTGCCCAGCCCGATATCCGTTGCGCATGGCCTAAGTATGAAAAAATAAATTATAGTTATAAATTAAAGTACAAAAACATTTCTAATTTCAATGATATACATTTAGGATTTTTTTTGTTATATCATTATTAAAATATTAAAATTAAAAATTAAAAGTTTAGATATGCTATTATAGTCTCTGGATTTTCTGTTAGATATCCGGTAGAATTGTTAAGGCTCTGTTTAGCAAATTAGTTGATGAGTTAATTGGTAGTTGATGAGTTAGTTGTTGACAAATAAGTTAATAAATAGTTAATAAGCTAGCTTATGAATAAATTATGTTTGGCAAAAACTAGCTTATGAGTATGTAAAATGACCAAAAATGTATCTTAGAGTATAATATATAATATTAATAAGAGTATAATTTAAAAAAACTACAAAAATCTCCTAAAATGCTATAGTTTCAATAAGCTAGTTTATAAGCTAGCTTGTTTTTGCAAAACATAGCCTAAACATCGAAAATAAAATGCTTTATGGAAGTCTATAGAATTAAACAAAAAGACAGTTCTATTTAAAGTGTTATAATAGGTTTATAGAACATTTTTCGGATTTTAACAAGTTTTAAAGACATTTTTAAAATAAAATGCCGTGTTATTTTTTTTTTTTTTTTAACTATTTGAATGTTTTTCAACGGATTATTAAAATTTGATGAATTCTTGTAACACCCTAAAGCCCAAAGCTATAGGCTGACCCAATAACTTCGAGTTCAACTAAAAACCATGGTGGAAGTTTTTGGTAGCCCATGACTTGAGGCTTATAAGGTGCCTATGAGTTCTACTTTCTATCCATGTGGGACGGGTGTTACACACTCCCCCACTTGAACTCCTGACGTCCTCGTCAGGCCTGCCCAAAATCTTTCTCTCCTTGTCCTCGGCGATGTGGGATTTGCCTAAGATGTTACCAACATCCCCCCTCGAGGACTCATCATTCCCGATGAGGTTTGCCCCACCATCCCGATGGTACAAGGATCGGCTCTGATACCATTCTGTAACATCCCGCCTACCTCAACAACAATATTGTCCGCTTTGCCACACCGGCTCACGGCTTTGTTTTTGGCGACCTGGTGAGGACTTCCCAGGAGGTCACCCATCCTGGTACTACTCCCACCCTAGCACGCTTAACTGCAGCGTTCCTAGAACCTGCCGTGCACTAGGCCCCAAAACGCGTTGTTGTTAGGAATGCCAAGATATTATTTGTAACACCTTAGGCGTATCCCATATCGGCCGTGGACAGGAGTGATGCTGGGTGTTATAAGTAATATCTTGGCATTCCTAACAACAACGCGTTTTGGGGCCTAGTGCACGGCAGGTTCTAGGAACGTTGCAGTTAAGCGTGCTAGGGTGAGAGTAGTACCAGGATGGGTGACCTCCTGGGAAGTCCTCACCAGGTCGCCAAAAACAAAGCCGTGAGCCGGTGGGGCAAAGCGGACAATATTGTTGTTGAGGTCACCCATCCTGGGACTACTCTCACCCTAGCACGCTTAACTGCAGCGTTCCAAGAACCTTCAGCCCGTGTGGCCCCAAAACGCGTTGTTGTTAGGAATGCCAAGATATTACTTATAACACCCAGCATCACTCCTGTCCACGGCCGATATGGGATACGCCTAAGGTGTTACAAACACCCCCCTTGGGACTCATCGTCCTCGATGAGGTTTGCCTCATATCCCGAACGGCACAAGAGTGGCTCTGATACCATCTGTAACAGCCCAGGCGACCGTGGTTCGATATTGTCCGCTTTGGAGACACAGGGCCCTAACCGGTCACCCCTACTCCCTCACGGTTTTTGCTTTGGAGTTGTCCAGTCCAGGTCACAACCCAAAACGCGTCTCACCAGGTGAGGTATCAACACACCTTATAAGGAGTGCTTCGTTCCCCTCACCAGCCGATGTGGGACGAGCTGTTACACTCTCCCCCCCTTACGGACACAACGCCCCCGTTGTGCACATAGGCCCGGTCCTAGCTCTGATACCATCTGTAACGCCCCCAGATACCCGTGACACGATATTGTCCGCTTTGGGCCCAGTCCAGGTCACCCGCACGATTTTGTTCTTGGGCCGAGTCCACGCACCCAAAAGGCCTCAGGCCAAGTGAGGTTATCCACACCCTTATAAGGAGTGCTCCGTTCCCCTCACCAGCCGATGTGGGACGAGTTGTTACACTCTCCCCCCCTTACGGACACAACGTCCCCATTGTGCACATCGGCCCGGTCCTAGCTCTGATACCAAGTTGTAACGCCGATATTTGAGAAAACCCGTTAAATTAACAATTTAATAATAAGCCTACGTTATTACAAAATTTAAAAGAAATAAATGTAAAAGTTACCGAAAAACATCATCTAAGTTATTACAGTAATCCCGAATTAAATATTCAATATAAAAAAAATCAATAATTTAAAATCAAGTCCAAAAACTATCGGAACCGTCCTCGTCGCTAGCTTCCCATCGGGGCTTTACCCTTAGGCGTATCCCATGTCGGCCGTGGACAGGAGTGATGCTGGGTGTTATAAGTAATATCTTGGCATTCCTAACAACAACGCGTTTTGGGGCCTAGTGCACGGCAGGTTCTAGGAACGCTGCAGTTAAGCGTGCTAGGGTGGGAGTAGTACCAGGATGGGTGACCTCCTGGGAAGGCCTCACCAGGTCGCCAAAAACAAAGCCGTGAGCCGGTGTGGCAAAGCGGACAATATTGTTGTTGAGGTAGGCGGGATCACCTTATAAGGAGTGCTTCGTTCCCCTCACCAGCCGATGTGGGACGAGCTGTTACACTCTCCCCCCCTTACGGACACAACGCCCCCGTTGTGCACATAGGCCCGGTCCTAGCTCTGATACCATCTGTAACGCCCCCAGATACCCGTGACACGATATTGTCCGCTTTGGAAACACAGGGCCCTAACCGGTCACCCCTACTCCCTCACGGTTTTGCTTTGGAGTTGCCCAGTCCAGGTTACAACCCAAAACGCGTCTCACCAGGTGAGGTATCAAACAACCTTATAAGGAGTGCTTCGTTCCCCTCACCAGCCGATGTGGGACGAGCTGTTACACTCTCCCCCCCTTACGGACACAACGCCCCCGTTGTGCACATAGGCCCGGTCCTAGCTCTGATACCATCTGTAACATCCCGCCTACCTCAACAACAATATTGTCCGCTTTGCCCCACCGGCTCACGGCTTTGTTTTTGGCGACCTGGTGAGAAACTTCCCAGGAGGTCACCCATCCTGGGACTACTCTCACCCTAGCACGCTTAACTGCAGCGTTCCAGGAACCTTCAGCCCGTGTGGCCCCAAAACGCGTTGTTGTTAGGAATGCCAAGATATTACTTATAACACCCAGCATCACTCCTGTCCACGGCCGATATGGGATACGCCTAAGGTGTTACAATTCTCAACATAACTTTTTTGACGGATTTGAAAGAAACAATTTTTTTTAATTATTCGAACTTTCCAACGGATTATTGACGGAAAAACTTTGACGAATTTTCGACGGATTTGAATTTTTTTAAATTATTTGAACTTTTTGACAGATTATTGACGCAACAACTTTGAAGGATTTTCGACGGAACTTCTTTAATGAATTTGAAGAAAATAACCTTTTTAAGTATTGGAACTATTTTCGACGGATTTTTGATAGATAATTTTTTTTTAAATTATTGACGGAATTTTATCGACGGATTTAAAAAAGATAACCTTTCTAATTATTGAAACTTCTTATAAAACTTTTTTCAATAGACTTTTGACCGGAAATTATCAACGCATTTTTTACGGATTTGAAAAAATAGTCTTATTAATTATTTAAATATTCTTGACAGATTATTGACTGAAGTTATCGACAGATTTTTGACGGATTTGAAAACAATAACTTTATTAATTTTTTAAACATTCTTGACGGATTATGGATGGATTTTTGATGGATTTGAAAAAAGTAATCTTTTTAATTATTTAAACTATTTACGACGGACTTTCTGGCGAAGATTTGTCGAAAATATCGATGGTTTATCAACAGAAAAGTTTCTATTGATATTTTTTCAAAAATCCATCGAAGGTATTAGAATTTTTATTTTTTAATATGTTATTTAAACTCCGTTGCAAATCCGTCAAAAAGTTTTGATTATTACTTCCGTTAAAAGTATCCGTAAAAATACATAATTTTCTAGTAGCGTTTTTTATAGAGCATTTTTAAAATATTATCGTATAAAATACCAAACATAACTCTTTATTTTAAAAATAATCTAAAAAACTTATTAAAATGTTCAAAAACATCATGTACACCGATAGTAACATTTTCAGATAGAACGCCTTTTTGGTTTAGTCCTATAAAGCTTTTTATTAGGATGCTTAGACATTAATACGTCCTAGAAGCCTAACGTTGTTGTAATGATATGAAGATTCCTCCCAAGCCAGTAAGTATGATGATTTCAGCAACTATAGTCACGAGTTTATACTTTTTTTAATGTTTGCAGTCGTTTCAATGGTGAATGTCGCTACTTTTGCAGCTCCAAAGATCCAAGAACTTCCATGTAAAGTCGTGTAACACGAGAAGGCAAAAGCCATTGTCATTTTCACACTGGCTCATTCCATAAACTATAAATACCGTATCTGAACATGGACCTCTAAATTTGTACGAAAAGAAAGAAAAGCAGTCATTGATGTTGGTGCACGTGAATACATAACGACTTACGGCCGACGTGGGCCCCTCGGGGAACGGTAGACGACGGAAACCACCATGGGTAGAGGGAGGTGTAAAGCAGCCTGATTACATGGGAAGGAATATACGAATTACAAAGGTCAAAGTACAAAAGCCATATTATGTGCCCCAAATCCCGCAAGTAACGACACCGGTTTCACAAGTTTATATTGCCTTTATGATTGCATGCTTACATATTCTCTTACAACAAACAAACAAAAGAATACGGTTTCATTTGAAAACCCCCAATCAACTTTTTTATTTTTGATTTTAATATTTTTACCATAAAGTGACTAATTTAAGAATAAATTTGAGTTGTATTTTATTCATCATGAATTAGATAAAGTCAAAATTTGTTTAAAAGTATTCCAAAACATACGACATTTTACATCTTATTGTGAAAAACCAGATTATGTGTTTTTATATTATAGGTTTTGTAATTGTATTATATACTTTAAATTTTAAAAATTTAGTTTTTTTGCATATTTAAAAATGTCATTAGTGCTTTCTAACTATTCTCTCCTTAAAACCTTTAAAATAGACAACTTTCTCCTTAAAATGAACTCCGCTATTTAGGAAGACCACTTTCCGACGACCTCCGTTAAAAGTAAACTCTGCTATTACCGGAGTTCATTTTGGGAAAACGTTAACTATTTTGAAGATGTTGGGAACAAAATAGTTATAAAATGTTAATGGTTTTTTTAAATAACTAAAAAGATTAATTTCTCAAAATAAATAAAATTGGCAAGATAGTATTGAGGAACAAACTTAACACCTAACAAGATCCTTACTTGTTGTAAAAAGAAAAATGTTACCTTTGACAAACTATTTATGCTTTGATAAAACAATTGATAATTTATATGACAATATAAAATTAACTTAAACAATATATCTAAAAATAAACTGAAAACATATAGAAGATTTGATTGAAGTAGGAAAAGAAAAGACAGAGAATTATATAAATGCTATCGTGAGATAACTTTTCAAAAACTATGGCTGTGTTTGGCAAGCATAAGCTAGCTTATAAGCTAGCTGATAAGCTAGCTTATAAGCTATTCCATCCAAACATGTACCAGGAAGCTAGCTTATCAGCTAGCTTATAAGCTAGCTTTTTGAAACGCTACTTTGAGTAGCTTATGAGGAGCTTATTGTAACTTTTTCCATTTATACCCTTATTAATATTAATTATTAAATTCAAATATACCCTTTTTGGTCATTTTACATACTCATAAGCTAGTTTTTGTCAAACATAATTTGTTCAACAACTAGCTTATCAGCTACTAGCAAGCTTATCAATCAACAGCTAGCTTATCAGCTATCCGCTAGCTTATCAGCTACCAGCTAGCTTATAAGCTACGCTTGCCAAACATAGCCTATATAACCTATGATCAATTGCGAAATTTTAATAAATTCGAAAAAAAAAAAAATTAGCTTATAATTAACAAACATGCTTAAAAAGTCAACCAAATTGACCAATTACCCGACATTCAAATTTTGTCACCTCCATCTTTTATCGATTACATAGTCGATGATTTATAAAATAAAAAAGTTAAACTACATTTTCCATTCCTTTTTGGTTTGTTGAAAATTGTTATTTTCATACCAATATTGTTTAAAGTTTTGGTTTCATTCTCATGATTTGTTTTTTTAAAGACAAGAGAGGAAACTCAATATGATTTATAATTTATCGCACTTTTCATCTTTTATACCTAAGGGTAAACCACGTTAGATTTAAGTAGTCTTAGAGACTAAAAGAGCAATTTATTATTGCATAACACTAATGAGCATCTCAAGTTTGAAAACACAATTAATTGCATAACACTAAATCTCAATTTAGAAACACAATTAAAGATGAAAAAACTCGTACCTTTTAACGAATTATAAGAAAAATATTTAACCATAGGATCTAATTTTAACTGAATTAATAAGAGAGACAAAAATATAAACTTTTTATAGGAAGCGTTAGCCTTTTGCACAAAACAAACAGAAAACATTTTTTTTTTTTTTTTTTGGAAACACTATCTATGTCGTATCTTTCTTTTATTATTATTAAAAAATATTTAACAAACAAAATATAAATGAAGATATTTAAAAAAAAAAAAGATGGCATTTTTTTGTTGTTTATTGTCCACCTTCTGAGGACAGCAGCAAGGGACCAAAAGTTACGCGCTCCAAATTTTATTTTCATTTCTCGTTTTAGAGAACAAATAAAAAATTTAATTTAAAATACTAGTAAAACACGATTAAGTATTTATATTTTACTTAATAAACAAAGTGTACGCTAAATCAATCTCATCAAGATTTATAATCGATCTTATCAGGATTTCTTGATAAATAGAAGTGAATAGATATAACCTTTTCAAAAGATGTTGTACAATATAAATTAAATAATGAAAAATAAAATACGTTTTATTCTAAAAAGGAAAAGAATTTGCTTTTGCTTTGATTAAAGAAGATAAAACCAAAATTTTATATATTTATTTTAAACGTTTGCTAAATAACTTCACTCTTATTGTAAAATAATGTTATAATAATTAACTTACATGATAAATTTATATGTAAAAAGTTCAATTTGGGATGTCTTTTTTAATTATTAGAGTGGAAGGAGGTTACTCTCCACCACACCGTCACGTCAGCTTTTCACTCACCACTCAAACTACCACTCAGACACCACTCAAACCCGTAATGATCACATCCCACTACACCTAAACTATGAAACCCATCTCTTTTATTTTTATACAGAAAAAACAAAAACCACCACCACCCTCCCACCACACCATGTGGTGTTCACCACCCTTTCCCTCCCACGACACCATGAGGGAGTGGTACCACACCCCACCCCCCAAGTGGTGAGCTCACCACATCCCACCACCACCCTCCACTTCTTTTACTCTTAAAAGTGAATTTCATTGATATCCCTCTAAGGTTATGTAAGAAATAACATAGTATGTGAATGATGTGGAGGAACGAAAAGTCAAAAAAGCAACACCTTTATTAAATAACTATTTCCAACTAGCTATTTTGGTGTCATTGCGATCTACAATTTGGGGCGTGCAACAAGCTGGTTATACGGGTTTGGATGGGCAAACCAAAATTCCATTCAGATTTCGAATATGGAAATCAATACGTAATTTTAAATTTGAAATGCTTCCGGTTGGGATTGGTTGGGCTTTAGGTTGATGTCGTTAGGGTATACCATTACGATACAAAAAAGAGTGTTTGTGTGTGTGTACAATTGATTTTTAGGAAGAATTTAGCCAATTCAGAGATTGGTAATGGGTTTGGAAATTAGAAAACATTTGGACCGACTAGAATTTATGATTTTCGAAAGATAATTAAATAAATAAATATATTTATAAAATATTTAATATATATATATATATTATTTTTGGTTTTTAGACGGATTGAATGGTCAAGGATGAAACCCAACCCAAACCCAAATATCCCCCCAAAATTCGGGTTTCGGCATATCCGGGTTTTCCATAAACATCTTACTTTTGGTCCAGGTTTAGGTTCCGGTTTGGATTTCGAACTATTTAGGTTTTACACACCCATATCTACAAGAGATCGACTTGGTGAAAAAGCCTACATGATGTGAGTTCGGAAGGTGGAGCGCCCACTTACAAACATTGTCTCTATCACCTTTGATTACCATAAAAGTGTAAAACATGGGTCAAGGAAGTGTGCCCCTAGCAAGGTCAACAACTTCATTTTTGTCAATCTCAAGATGGAAAAGGTCGATACTCCTCTTGCCAAACCTCTTTATGTTTACTGCCGAGCATACCAAGTTCTTGACTACATTCTACCTTCATCTTACCTGCTTCAACTGCAAAAGACAAAACAAGTTGTTGAGCAAGATACAGCTTTGTAGTCACGATTGGATGTCGATTGATCATTTACATAGTATTCTAGATCCAAATTCGACTTCCCAACAAGCTTGGAAACATTTGCAAAATATTTTTAAAGACAATGAATTTCCAAATGTCTCGTCTTCTTATCAAGAACTTAAAATGTTAGTGAATCAACGCTCTGACGTTAGTGCTCTAGTATGGAACCAAAAACGAGTACTTCAACTAACTGTGGGCTTGAATGAAAACCATAATAGTGTCACAAATTTCATTCAACATAGTGATCCTTTGCAAGGCAAAGCAAACCATAACTGCATCCAACAACAACATTGCCCTCCTTACTACTAATGCTCGTCTGATGATGTCAATGGCCCTACTTTTGGTCATGTTAACTCCTCAGAACGCACTAACGGTGGCTAAAATATCAACGATAAAGGCAGAATAACGGGCTACAAAGGCAAAAACAACAACGATAGGGTCGAAGATGTGACATCAACAACCATGGTGGTGGAAACATAAATCAATGATAGTGCAATACTGCATATGGGTTCATGGAAGCAAGAAACACATCCTTGAGTTGCATAGCCCCTGTGGGACTCTTCAATTCAACAACCCTGGAAGTCCCCCCCCCCCCCCCAACAAATTCCCGTATGTCACTTTAGCTTAGGCACAACCACCCTATCTTGCCTCATCATAGGTACCTTCGTCTCGACAACCCCATATTCTTTCCCAACGCTCACAGCAAGCATGCATTGCAAACAGAAAATTGTAAAATGACCTACTAAAGTTTGTAACTTTGTTTAAACACAAATTCTTAGCTAGATTGTAAAATGGCATACGAAAGTTTTAATCGGATCAACCAGACAAACTCAATCTAACCCGCACTGTGTGGGTTGGGTTTGATGTAGTTTTGATTAGGTTGGATTGGGTTGAGATTTTCAAACCACAAACATTGGGTTGGGTTGTTAAAATGTCTTACATGCCCGTGCTTTTGTATAGCTATGTACATGTGTGTATATATTTTATTTGGCATCATTTGAAACCAATATGATTCATTACAGGTCAATAAGAGACAATATAACCCAATTGTATGCTTCAAATTCACATTTTTTAAGTATTTCTTGCGTAAGTTGTTGAAAACTCATCGAAAATATCTTTTATCAAGGATGATTTTTAACGGATACAATTAATAAAATTTTCAATTTTCAATTTTGAACTTTGTTACATTCATATACTCCAAAGTGTTATAAACTAGTTATTAAGAGCCCGGGCTTCGCACCGGGTTATAAACTGTAATAGATTTTATCATTTATATGAAACATAAAGTTTGTACGTATGTTGTCATATGAAAGGCTAGTATGACAGATTTCATGTATTGTGTTAGGTATTTAACTATATGTCTACAATAAAAAAGAGATATATAGTGAAGTTGATGACTATTTTATGTGGTTGTTAGCAGGTATATAATATATAGATAATATGTTTTTTTTGAGAGGTGGGGGGTTGGGTTTATATGTGAGTGGTTTTTTAAAATAAAAAAAAAGATTTTAATAAATCAATAAATAAAAAGTATTAATTTTAAGAAATTTTAACCTAAACTTTTGAAAAAAAAAATGTCATGCACTTATCAATAGTCTAATAAAATTATTTAATTATTTTTTTGATTAAAGTTATAACAGCTTATAATTAACCAATAAAACAAAATGTCCTAATAAAACAAATAAAGAAAGTAAAAGTAACAAATTGTAAATTATTTAATTTGAGAATAAAAAATATAAAGATGGTCTACTATAAAGACCAAATAGATAATTTAATCAAATATTTTTGGATGAGTTAACCACTTAATTTAATAAAGTTGGATAGATGGATAAAAATGAAATGAAAGTAAAAATACAAGAATGTAAAAAACAATTTTTAAAGATCAAGCATGAAAAGCGTTGTTAATATAAAACTATAAGGACTAAAGTTGTAAAATTGATGTCAAGATTACTATTCATCTTCTTAATAATTGCTATATATCCATCTTAGCCTGCAAAGAAGGTTGGGTTAAGTTAATACACTTCGGATGAATCGGATTGAATTGAAGTTTTTTTAAATCGTGATATGAATAATAAAAATGTCCATAGAGGACATATAGGGAAAAAAGATGATTGAATGGATAAATTTATTTGAGTTAACATGTTCCCTACCCACCACCCCACGTGTGAGAGAGAGGGTAAAAAGTGGTTACAATGAGAAAGTGAGACAACAATTAACATGGTAGGTTTAAAGCGTAGGGTTTATGACTTGTAAGGGTAACTAACTATTGGATTTGTACAAATGTTACCATTAAACTATTTTTTGTACTCAATAGACCATTGAACTCTTTTTTTTTGTACACATTATACCATTATGACCGGGAATAGCCAGTTTTGACGTGGATCTGTACACATTATACCATTGAACTATTATTTTTTGTACACATTATACCATTAACCTTTGATATGTTTACAAAAAAGGTGGCAATGGCTAGGCATTCTCTTATTCTTCTTCAAGACACAATCACCACCACCACCACCACCACCACCACCGCCACCGCTACCACCTCCTTCCTCCAACCACCACTCTCCATTTCTCCTTCGCTTACTAAAACTCATTTCTTCACCGGAGTTCCTTAAGGACGAAGACATACTCATGGACTTCTTGCTCGAAAAGGAAAAACCCACCACCAACAACAAGAGCTCTTCCACTGGGTTTTACGGGTTCGGGTTGGATCTGAGTTCTCCGGTGGAGTCCGTCATGGGTTCCATCGTGACAGAGAGCAACGAAAAGGATTACCTGACCAGGTTGACTCCTTTGTTTAAGGAATTGCCACCTTTTTTGTAAACATATTAAAGGTTAATGGTATAATGTGTACAAAAAATAATAGTTCAATGGTATAATGTATACAAAAAAATAGTTCAATGGTATAATGTGTACAGATCCACATCAAAACCGGCTATTCCCGGTCATAATGGTATTGTGTGTACAAAAAAAAAGAGTTCAATGGTCTATTGAGTACAAAAAATAATTTAATGGTAATATTTGTACAAATCGAATAGTTAGTTACCCTTACAAGTCATAAACCCTAAAGCGTAATAGTAAACAAATCATAGGGACTGTTTTGGTAAAAAATTACACAATTTAATATCGTAAGATGTTGTGAGGCGAATCCGTCGAGAGAAAGAAATCTAATTCGATAAAACGTGCTATGAAATAAAATAAATAACAAGACAATTGATGACGCAGGAAAAACCTCGAGGTCGAGGAAAAAACCTGCGGCCGACTAAAAGGGTATAGCCGACGTTGTACTAAGTATCACCAATAAGGGGTGATATCCTCGAGAATTACAGTTGAGATCGTACGATTACAATGAATGAGAATATAAATTATAAAAAGTAATATCAAGATTGTGGAGAGTATTCGCTAGCTTCAATGTAATCAGATGTCTTCAAATGAAGTCTTCGAACTCTTTTTATAGCTGACCAGAGTGTAACAGTCGTCCCATAATTACGTCTTTAATGCAACGGCTATAACGGTAGCTAAAATCTCGCATGTAACGGTTGGAGCTTTATGAGGAGCTTGTCCTGGTCTTTAACGGTCATTTGATCTTCAATGTCTGTTGTTTATCTGTTACAAATGATCACACTTAAGATATATTTAACCGTTAGTGGTATATCGTATGATATCGTACGTTTCTAGGTTATATCATACGATATCTTATGTAAAGATCGTTCGATATTTAGTTGTTGTCGATCGAGGGTACACGTATTTCATCTCAGGACCTTATCTTAATACAGGATTATCATCCTGAAAGATATCTTAAGATTTTAAGTCGGTCGTCGTGCGTCGTGCGATTTTTCACCCAAACAGTTTGCCCCCGAGATTTAGAAAAATTTTGTCTTGAATATTTCTGAATCTCTTATCTGCAAAAGCTAATCGTTAGTTATGTTGGAGAATAATCAATTGTTAATGAATGAATTTCATTTAAATCAAATCGAATATGAAGCGATTTTAGTGACGTCGTCGTGATGACGTGTTTACAACAGCTGTCGTCTCAACGGTTGTAATTGAACGCGTGTCGTTGTACGATTGGACCTGCAATACTTGGAGAAAAATTCAGTTTCCATATAATAGATAATTTCAATTTGAATTAGATACATATCTCTTAATTTGTTAGAGCAATCGTTTCCCAAAATCAATCCTCTATTTTCGGCAAGGATTTGAGCGACGATTCCTTATAAGGTACCCTCTTTTCTCCTAGTTTTTCATGCGTTTAAAATCTATAGCCGAAAAGAACCCTAAGAATTTCGACTTGCTTCGCTTCAATCGTCTTAGAAATAGTTTGAATAGGTTAGAGGTTTTTGAATCAATGGAAGTTAAGAGTACTATCAAAGATTCTTTAGAGGTTGCGGCCCTTAGGAGTTTAGCAGGATTGCCTGATAGTGCGATTCTGAAGGTGGCAGATGAGATTAGACCCGCCGATGCTCCTGCTGGATTTTTTGCACTTTTCGAGTATCCATTTAAGATAGGTTTTAGATGGCCTTATAGTCCTCTTTCGCATGCTTTCATGAGCCGTTTCGATCTTTCTCCTGGTCAACTAATGCCTCAATTCTGGAGGGTTATTAATGTTATCGAACGTGTGACGAAGGACTGGGGTCGTCCTGCATTCTCTGTCGATGACCTTCTTACAGCGTATACCGTGAAATCGACGGATTATGATCGATATGGTTTGTTTCCAAAGGGTAGAGGGGATTCTATGTTAGTACATGGCACTCAGGTACACGATCGTGGGTGGAAGTCCCGATATGTGTTTGTACGATCATCCTCAGTCTTGGAGGAGGGTGGATGGGTTGCGCCGGAGTGGAATTCATTAGGTATAGGTGTTTCTTTTGATGATGTCTTTTTTACAGTCTTTTATTTTGCTTATCTAATGTTTGACTACTTTTGCAGAGATTGATTTCACGTTCGAGCCCACTGAAGAGTCGAAGGCCGCAGTCGAACGATTCTTATCGTACAGCATCAGTGAACGTTTTTACTCTACCCAGAAGGCTAAAGAGATCGTGGTAGAGTGTGAAGAAGAAGTTACCCAAACTGACCCTGAAGTGCAAGTTATCTCATAAGAAGAGATGGAAGGTAAAATCGTATGTTTGATACAAATCGTACGATAATATTCGTTACTTGTTTTTTCATGTTCACTTTGCTTTTATAGGATCATCGAAGAAGCCATCAAGAAGGGCAGAACAGTTAGAGGCTGCTAGGAGAGCAGCTTTGAAGAAGAAGGAGATGGCTGGAGGTGAGCCTCCAGCAAAGCGTACGAGGTCTACGTCTGAGACCACTAATCCATCGCATGAAGCCAAGCAAAAGGCGGATGATGCGATTAATGTTTCCCCGATTAGATCTGCTCCGCCTGAGGATCAATCAAAGGGAGCCAAAGCAACAAAAACTCCTGCGAAGGCGTCGAAGAAGACGTCTTTCGACGCTGGTTCATCCTCGATGAACATTACCCTGCCTAAGGGTTTTCTGGAAGGGGATGTCGTGAAGAAAGAGGACATCTTCCCAGCCATCGAACAATTTCTACTTCCTTCGCAAAAGGAACAATTTTCCAAGCTGAGGTTCGAGGAAATTGACACTGCAGCTGTCGGACTTTCTTTTTTGGTAAGTACTTTTTGATCGTTCGATTATATTTTCAGATATCGTACGATCATATCTAATTTTTGTTTTTGTTTTCCAGGGTTTTCAAGCCAGCCTTGGTCTTCATTCTAGGATGGAGACCATAAAGGGTGATATGTGAGCCAAGATGGCTAGTGAGAGGGCTGCTGTAAAGGAAGCTGACAAGGCCAAGGAGAAGGTCTTCAAACTTGCGTCCGACCTGGAGGCAAAACAGGTCAAAATCGATGACATGGAGGCGAAGCTCGAGGAAGTGGAGCGCGTGAGAGAGGAGCAGCGGGCTCGTATGAAGATCGTTCTGGATCGCTCGTCCAAATTGGAGGAAGATTTGAAAGCGATGCAGCTGGAAAAGGCATCGAGAGAAGAAGCCTTATCTTCTGAGATCCAGGATCTGAAGGATGAGGCGGCGTTAATAAGGGTTGTAGCTCGTGCAGCCCTTATGCGTCGTGTGATAGCTGGAACCCTCACCGTTGGGATCGCTAGGGAAGAAGTGGAGGCCTTCCGTGAGCTCATGGGATATGAGGATCTCTTGGATGCCGACGATCTCAAGGACCTAGATGAAGAGGTCGGAGAGAAGCCTGTCGAGGTTGCTGCCGTTGGGGAGGAGACTCGAGATGAAATGGTCTCTGGATCCGCTCCAGCAATCTTGACTACTGAAGAAACTTCTTCTCAGATCGTTGGATCTGCAGAAGGTGGAGGTGTGGAAGCATCGGGTGGTGATGCAGGGATCGTAGGATCAGACCCTCCTCCTAGTAGTTAATTTTCGTTTGTAATCGTACGATCTTTTGTCTAAGTACTCTTTTAAGTACTCGTTTATTTTGAAATGAATGGTTTAGATTTTTCGTACTTGTTGATTTATGCCTTAGAACTTTTTTGTTATTTCAGAAACGTTTCTTTACTTTGTATCGTGCGACGGGCGTTTTGTCTTGCGTGCGTGCGTATTATGATCATGCGTTATAAGCTTAGGTTATTCGTGCGATACTTGCGATATTCATGCGATACATGCGATGTTCATGCGATTCCTGCGATAAGAAAAGAATGGCTAAGGGGTGGCCGTTGGTTTGACCAACGGCGCTCCGACGCCCAAGTCAGTAATCATTCGTAAATAGAGTAATAATAAGAAATGAAAAAAGTTTTAGAAGTAATACCTCTTAAGATGGGTTGCATTCCAACTTCGTGGAATTTCTTTACCTTCGATGGTTGTAAGCTTGTATGCACCATTTCCGATAATCTTAGAGATTATATAAGGTCCTTCCCATTTGATGGAAAGTTTTCCTGCGTTTAGCTCTTGAGTATTCTGAAATACCTGTCGTAGGACATAATCGCCTACTTGAAAAAATTTTGCTTTAACTTTCTTGTTGAAATGTCGTTCGACCATGGCTTTTTGTAATGCCATTTTTTGGAACGCCTTTTCTCTAAGTTCTTCCAATGCATCTAGATCATAATATAGATTTATTACGTTTTGGTCCATCGTACGATGCCTTGCTATTGGAAGCTGAGATTCGATTGGTAGTACTGCTTCACATCCATAAACGAGGGAGAAGGGCGTTTGTCCTGTTGAGGTCCTTGGAGTCGTACGATTTGCCCATAAGACTGAAGGTAATTCTTCGACCCATCTTCCCTTTGCTTCCTTTAGCCTTTTTCGAATCGAATTAATGATGACTTTGTTACTCGATTCTGCTAGACCATTGGATTGAGGGTATCTAGGTGTCGAAGTAATTAACCTAATTCCACGTTCATCGCAGAACTTACGAGTTCTTTCGCTTATGAATTGCGAACCATTATCGCACATGATCTCCGATGGTACTCCAAACCTGTATATAATGTTAGTTTGAATAAAAGAAATAACTTCCTTATCTCTTACCTGAGAAAAAGCAGCAGCTTCGATCCATTTGGAAAAATAATCGGTGAGAACAAGCAAGTAAACTTTTTGTCCTGGAGCAGGAGGTAACTTTCCTACGATGTCCATCCCCCATCGCATGAATGGCCATGGGATTAAGAGAGAATGTAGGGGTTCGGAAGGTAAGTGGGACATACCTGAATGTCTTTGGCAGGCGTCGCATCTTTGTACGTACCTCATAGCATCTTCTCGAAGAGTAGGCCAGTAATAGCCTTGTCGTGAGATTCTATTTGCAAGACTTCGTCCTCCAGAATGGTTTCCACATTCTCCATCGTGCATCTCTTGTAGGATCTAATTCATATGCTTCTGACTCGTTATGCATCGTAGGATCAATCCAGATGTGGATTTGCGATATAGTCTTCCTTCGAAGATTGTATACCGCGAGGCCTTCACTTTGGTCTTTCTGGCTTCCATCTTGTCGTCGGGAAGTCTATCGTACTTTAAATAATTCCATATATCGAGCGACCAAGTTGTAGATTTCTTCGACCATTTGTACTTTTTCTTTTGCTTCGATGGAAGATATCGTAAGATGAATTATTGGAATGTTCTCTAAAGTTGGCTCATTGAATGCGGATCCCAAATTGGCTAAAGCGTCAGCCTGTACGTTCATATCTCTTGGGATTTGTTCTATCGAAAACTTTTCAAATCGCGCGATGCTTTCTCTAGCGATCTCGAGATATACCATCATTTTCGAATCTTTTGCCTGAAAATCACCGTTAATTTGATTCACCACTAGTAACGAGTCACTTCGTACGTGCAGACATCGTGCCCCCGAGTTATAAGCTATTTCCAATCCAGCGATTAAGGCTTCATATTCTGCTTCGTTGTTGGTAGCCTTGAATTCACATCGTATTGAGTACACCATGTTCCCCCCGTGTGATGATTTCAGGACAATTCCTAATCCTGATCCTCTTATGTTGGAGGATCCATCGACGTATAGGGTCTAAAGCTGATTGTCTTGAATCATCACATTGTAGATTTCATCGTGCGATGGTTGCTCTACTTCTGGACTGAATTCTGCCACGAAATCTGCCAACGCTTGAGACTTTATTGCCGTTCTGGGTTTGTACGTGAGATCAAATCCGCTTAGGTAGATACTCCATTTGGCTAATCGACCCGTAAGTTCAGGCTTACGAAGTACGGTCTTGAGAGGATAATTGGTTACGACTATTATATGATGTGATTCGAAATAATGTCGTAACTTTTTAGCTGCTGTCACGAGACCTAAGAGCAATTTTTCCATCGATGTATATCTGGTCTCGGCATTTAGAAAGGATTTACTTATGTAGTAAATCGGATGTTGTTGCTGATCATCTTCTCGTACGAGAACTGCACTTACCGCATTGTTGCTGACGGCTAAGTATAATTGCAAGCTTTCGCCTTCAATTTGTTTTGTCAACAGTGGAGGGGAGGCCATGTATTGTTTCAGATCTTGCAATGCTTTTTCATGTGCCTCTGTCCAGTTGAAACCTTGGTTTTTACGTAGTACATTGTAAAATAAGTGGCATTTGTCAGATGATCGTGAGATGAATCTGTTTAATGCCGCCACTCGTCCAGTAAGCTTTTGTACTTCTTTCACGTTTCTCGGGGATTGTATCTCTTTAATGGCCTTGATCTGCTCTGGACTTGCTTCTATCCCACGTTGAGTGACCATGTATCCGAGGATTTTTCCAGCTCGTACTCCGAAGGAACACTTCGTAGGATTGAGTTTCATTTTGTATTGTCGTAGGATATCGAACGATTGTTTCAAATGATCAATGTGATCATGTGATCGTTCGGATTTTACTAGCATATCGTCGATGTAAACTTCCATCGTTCGACCAAGATGTTCTTTGAACATCATGTTTACGAGTCGTTGGTACGTTGATCCTGCGTTCTTGAGGCCGAAGGGCATCACCTTGTAGCAGTATATCCCTTTGTCCGTCATGAAGGCTGTCTTCTCTTGATCGTCCGTGTGCATCAGGATTTGATTGTATCCAGAATAAGCGTCCATGAATGTGAGTAATTCATGACCTGCCGTTGCATCGACCATCGCATCGATGTGAGGTAATGGAAACGGGTCTTTTGGACATGCTTTATTTAAATCTGTAAAGTCGATACAGACTCGCCACTTTCCATTCTTCTTTTGTACGACTACCACGTTTGCCAACCAATCTGGATACTTAACTTCTCTAATCTTTCCTGTTTTTAGTAAGTTATCAACCTCGTCGTTAATAACTTTGTTGCGTTCTGGCGCGAACTTACGTCGTTTCTGCTTTATTGGTTTAAAGGATGGATCCACGTTCAGCTTGTGCGATATGATGTCAGGATCAATCCCAACCATGTCTTCGTGCGACCATGCGAAGCAATCTGAGTGTTCCTGCAAAAAAGATATTATTCTGTTTTTTATATCAGGGTTAGTGTTGCTCCCACGAAGACTTTTCGATCAGGATGTTTTGGATCTAGTACGACTTCTTCAAGTTGAAGGTCATCGTACGATCGTACTCCATCCTGGCTCTGTAATTGCTAGATATCCTGGGGTTTGGTCTTCATCGTGATCTTGTAGCATTCACGAGCTATTTTCTTTTCACTGACGATTTCTTGCACGCCCCAGGGAGATGGAAATTTAATCTTCTGATGATAGGTCGATGGTACGGCCTTCATATCATGGATCCAGGGTCTTCCGAGTATTGCGTTGTATGCTGATGGACAATCTATGACATTGAATTTAGTTTGCTTGTTGATTCCTTTGGCGAAGACTGGCAATACTATTTCTCCGAGGGTACTCGTCGCGTCTCCATTGAAGCCTACTAGGGTTGTAGTTCGTCGTACGATGTTGGATCTGTCGATGCCCATGATCTTTAGAGTATCTGAGAATATAACGTTAGCTGAGCTACCTCCATCCACCAATACTCTCTTGGTCAAACAGTTTCCAATGGTTAACTGTATGACTAGAGCATCATGGTGTTTTTGATTAACGCCCGATAGATCGTCTTGATCGAACGTTAGTTTAGCTGCATCGAGTTCTTTTTCAGCTGCAGTCTTCGAATCTTCAGGAATAGGATATCCTTCCGGTCCTTCTCGTGCATGTCGTTTGGCCGCGGAGTATGTTAGACCACATACTTCTGATCCACCAGTAATGCAATTGACCACTTTGGTATGGATTGGAGATGCTGGTCTTTTTGCTTCATCGCCTATAATACCTTTTAGGTGCCCATTCGTTTTGAGATAAGCAATCTCCTTTTTGAGGCTGATGCATTCGTCCGTCGTGTGTCCATGATCAGCATGGAACTCGCACCATTTAGTTTGATCTTTGTCTTTGTTGGGGTTCTCCGGCTTCTTGGGCCATCGTACGTTTGCATCGATCTTCCGCAAGGAATCCACCAGTTCTTTGGATGTACCTGCAAAATTGTAAGTAGATAAATCGGGGTATCTAATTCTTCCTGTACCTTTGCTCGTGCGAGTTTTGGATTCCTGTCGAGAGTTTCCAATTTTATTTACTCTCTTAGGTTTAAAATCGTGCTTTTGAGCGCCCAGATTTTTCTTTTCGTTCGAATGTTTCCGTCTGAAGATGGCGTCGTCTTCAATTCTCATGTGGGCTAATGTTCGAGCTCGTACGTCGTCAAAGTTCTCTGGTGGGTACTTTGTGAGATCCGTATATAATTCCGAAGAATTATCGAGTCCACGTTTGTATGCTTCAATTGCGGTTTTTATGTCACAATTCTTGACTTCGATCATTTCTGCGTTAAACCTGTTAAAATAATCACGTATCGTTTCTCCAGTTTTTTGTACAACATAGTACAAGTCACTTGTTTGCTTTTCCATCTTGCGACTGCTTGCGAACTGTCGAGTGAATTGGTTTACCAATTCAGCGAATGACTCGATACTCTTTGGCTTTAAGTTTATAAGCCATTGTAGCGCAGCTCCTGTAAGAGTAGATCCGAAGCTTTTACACATGCATGCCTCCTGATATTGAGATGGGATCGAAGCAGTCCACATAAGTTGTTTGTATTGTGCGACATGTTCCACTGGATCTGTTATCCCCGAGTACTTGGTTGTAAAGGCAGGAATGTTGTATTTCTTTGGTATTTCCATGAGAGCGATTTCATCAACGTAGGGTGAAGCTTGGAATCCTGTCTTTGGTTCAACTTCAACTGGTACGGCTGCTCCAGGAAGTTTTGCGAGCAATGCGAGCATTGCTTTGTTTTGTTCCTCTAACATCTTTAATCGTACGTCCATAAGGTTTTCAGTGGGTGTTACTCCAATATTTCCTTGATAGTTGGGTTGGATTGGGATATGGGTTACGGTAGTATTTATTGTTGGTATGTGTGGTATTGGTTCTGGGATTGAATAGAAAGGTCGAGGAACACCTTGGGGTTGAGCGTAGGTAAATGCAGGAGGTGGTCCCGATGGAAGAGGAGGGAAAATAGGTTGAGAGTTGTTATTCTGAGGTGGACGTACGTTGTTTTGAGATACTTGTGGCATCACTGGTATTTGGGAGGCTTGAGGCATTGAAGGCACTTGTGGCGTCCTGAACTGATTCTGCTGAATGGGAGGTGGTCTAGGAAGCGGTGCTGATATCGCAGGATTAGTTTGAGTAACTTGGGGGTTTAGACCTCGTAATCGTGCGATTTCGTTATTGGCTTCCATGTTTTGATTAGCCAACTGCTGGATTTGTTGTTGAGCAGCTGCTAGTTGTTGTTGCAGAGTTGGTTGGAAGTTATTCTCCATAATCCTGCAATGAATACTCAAGAAAACTCGAAGAATTTGATTAGTAAACAAACGTTTTATCAAACGAGATTTTCTCAGAACGGGGCCCCACGGTGGGCGCCAAATTGTTTTGGTAAAAAATTACACAATTTAATATCGTAAGATGTTGTGAGGCGAATCCGTCGAGAGAAAGAAATCTAATTCGATAAAACGTGCTATGAAATAAAATAAATAACAAGACAATTGATGACGCAGGAAAAACCTCGAGGTCGAGGAAAAAACCTGCGGCCGACTAAAAGGGTATAGCCGACGTTGTACTAAGTATCACCAATAAGGGGTGATATCCTCGAGAATTACAGTTGAGATCGTACGATTACAATGAATGAGAATATAAATTATAAAAAGTAATATCAAGATTGTGGAGAGTATTCGCTAGCTTCAATGTAATCAGATGTCTTCAAATGAAGTCTTCGAACTCTTTTTATAGCTGACCAGAGTGTAACAGTCGTCCCATAATTACGTCTTTAATGCAACGGCTATAACGGTAGCTAAAATCTCGCATGTAACGGTTGGAGCTTTATGAGGAGCGTGTCCTGGTCTTTAACGGTCATTTGATCTTCAATGTCTGTTGTCTATCTGTTACAAATGATCACACTTAAGATATATTTAACCGTTAGTGGTATATCGTATGATATCGTATGTTTCTAGGTTATATCATACGATATCTTATGTAAAGATCGTTCGATATTTAGTTGTTGTCGATCGAGGGTACACGTATTTCATCTCAGGACCTTATCTTAATACAGGATTATCATCCTGAAAGATATCTTAAGATTTTAAGTCGGTCGTCGTGCGTCGTGCGATTTTTCACCCAAACAGGGACAAAAGTTGCACTTTTCTTAAAAAGCATGTTTCATACTTTCTGCAAAATGTTAGTATATATAATGAGATAGAGCATAGACATGCTTTATATACAAAAACAAAAACAAACTTAGACCATACTAGAATAATACATATTTAAAAGAATATGATAACCAACAAAGTTATATATAATTTTACATATACTTTACAAAAAAGTCATGCGAACGATTTTGGACGTGACTTGCAAAGTTGCATGAATCATATATGATTTTGTACATGAATCATATAAGATTTTATTGGTTCTCATGTTTTTTTAAATAGGTATTGTTCTTGTTTAATCATTTCTCTCTCTCTCTCTCTCTATATATATATATGTATATATGTTCAATTGCAAACCGGTTTTCAATTTAGAGTTGGTGGATAAAGAAAAGTGTGACACGTGTCCACAATGTCTATATTCAAAATGAATAACGAAGGTGATTAATTATGAATAACAAAAGTGGATGTTAATAAATAATGCACAATCATAATCCTTGTTAAATTGATTCTATTCATGATAAATAATAAACATTCATAAATGATAGAGTATTCACAATCAATACCTCGTGAAGGTGTGAAACACGTGTCCCACTCTCCTTTTTCCCTAAAAATCGGTTTCATTTGAACCGGCCCATCCATATATATATGTAGAGTCATATTCATACAAGAACCAACCCAATATGTAGGAACAAATGAACTATCCATAGCCATATATTTATGTGGGCCCATGTGGGTCCCACATAATAAAAAATCATATAAATAGGTATGACATTCAAATAATAACATAATAATTTTGGATTCATACATGAACGTGTATGAATTACACAGATTCATATATGAATGCGTATGAAATTACACATTCATATATAAATCCATTTTCGGCCTATTTGTAACAATTACGAAAATGCCTTTCGGTTTTGCGCTTACATGTGAATTTTGACTACTTAAACCTTGATCTGAACCATGTCAACAGCTGAGATCACTTCTCTATTTCACATTTTAACTTATATATATATATATATATATATATATAGAGAGAGAGAGAGAGAGAGAGAGAGAGGAAAGTTCAAATGTGAACTCATCTTTCATTGTGAACATGAGGATCAACAAAATCGTGCCACGTGTCAATCTGAATCAGCACCTAAACTTTATTCAGTATGAATATTAAGTAGAGTGGATAAAGCTTTCATTCAGACTGAATAAGTTTTATTCAATCTGAATAAAACATGAATATTCAAACTAAATATTGCCACATGGCATGATACTAGTGGTCCTCATGTTCACAATGAAATATTCAGACTGAATATTGTCACATGGCGTGAAACTAATGGTACTCACGTTCACAATGAAAGATGAGTTCACATTTGAACCTGGCCCTACATGCTTTATTCAGACTGAATAAAACTTGTATTCAATCTGAATAAAACATGAATATTCAAATTGAATGAATGAAACTTTATTCAATCCGAATAAAGCTTAGGCGCCGTTTCAGATTGGAGTTTTTTTTTCACTTTTAATGTGTATTTGAAAAAAATTAGCAAAAATACGACACTTTTTTTTGTTTTCATTTCTACGGTTTCCGGGACTTCCCGGGCCCTTGCTTTCCTTGAGTCCATGTGCCTTCGTCAAGCTGCCATGTTGCAGATTAAAAGGTCCGGCATCTTAGACCTCGATTTCTTTGGCCTTTACGTAACCGCTACCATCCATGTTCCAACAAAAAGCCAAAGATGGTCCGAGATCCACAAATCTGACCCATTTTTGACGTGAAACCTGCATTTGAGGTGATAATTGCATGCGGAAATTAGACAAAAGGGATCGGGATTGTAGATCCTGATTTCTTAGACAAAAGGACGATTCCTTTCTTCCTGCATGAAATGACAAATGCTTAAAAGGGTTGGGTACCCCTTGTCCCGATTCATTTCCCTTCACATGATATCTGCATGAAATGACCATTCTTTTACTCCTCTAATGGTTTAGGGTTTTAGATGGTATAGGTTTCATGTGGTTTAGGGGTTTTTAGGTGGTTTAGGGTTTTTAAGGTAGTATAAGGTTTATTGATGGCATTGTTAAACCATTTGGTAAAATAAATTTTTTTGAAGTTATCTGTAAATATAGAGATTTCTTTCAAACCTCTAAATGAGGAGAAATATGTTATTTTAATCTATTACATCAATAGCATAATTAATTGTTTAAAAGTTTTAAGAAGTTTATTGGGATAATAAAAAAGGTGTATATTATATACGTTTACTTTTTGTTGCTTAATTTGGTTTGACATAGTTAAAAAAAACTTAATTTTTTTTCCAGATATATCATTAACATATACTAAAATAAAGGACTAAATGTAACTTTAACAAACAATAAGGACTAATGTAACAACTCGTCCCACATGGATAGAAAGTAGAAGTTGTTAACACCTTATAAGCTTCAAGTCATGGGCTACTAATAACTTCCACCATGGTTTTTAGTTGGACTCGAAGTTATTGGGCCAGCCTATAGCTTTGGGCTTTGGGGTGTTACAGAATGGTATCAAAACCGATCCTTGTACCATCGGGATGGTGGGGCAAACCTCATCGAGAATGATGAGTCCTCGAGGGGGGATGTTGGTAACATCTTAGGCGAATCCCACATCGCCGATGACAAGGAGAGAAAGATTCTGGGTAGGCCTGACGAGGACGTCAGGATTTCAAGTGGGGAGTTTGTAACAACTCGTCCCACATGGATAGAAAGTAGAAGTTGTTAACACCTTATAAGCTTCAAGTCATGGGCTACTAATAACTTCCACCATGGTTTTTAGTTGGACTCGAAGTTATTGGGCCAGCCTATAGCTTTGGGCTTTGGGGTGTTACAACTAAATACATAACTTTATCTACTATACATAGGATACTAAATATCTTCAAATAATAACATCCCAACTATAAATCGCTTATCTTTTTTCACTTCTCATACCACTAACGATGACTTCCTCTTCAAACCCAAACTCTTCTCAAACTGTGCCCGAAAGATTGAAAAAATCTGTCTTTGAAGCTAAAGCCGAGATCAAGCGGTTGAAAGAAAGGGGCAAACATTGGATGGGATGCAAGGAGTTCAACGAAGAAGAAATTCAAAAGAAAAAAAAGAGCTGTAAAAGAATTACATAAACAAATTGAAGCTCTTCAGGTGCAAAATCAAAAAGTAGACCAAATGTATGAAGGTCTTAAGTTGGATATCATGGAAAAAAAGAATTGAGTTGACAAATATAAAGCACTTTACCCGTAAGAGCTAGACAGAGAACACTTATGTTGCAGCCTATGTTAATTTTTGACTTGTGTTAAATTTTCTCTTAAACTTCCCTCGATCTATGTATATATATATATATATATATATAAATTGAATTTTCTTTCTAGTGAAAAGATAAGGTATGAAAACACATTTGTTCCATCACAACATAATAATAATAATAATAATAATAATAATACTAACAACAACCACATTACATTATACGGGTGAAAAAATCATATTATAACCTAAAACATGACAAGTTAATTTAAGGATGAGAGTTTGGGCAAGTGGTTCTGTTATGTTCGGATTGCTTGCATAATCCACATCTTCTTACAATTGGCTCGTTTGGATCACGGACGTCCATCTCATTATGTTTTCTTCGCGTGCGTTTCCTACCTGTAGATGTGGAAAGTCTAGATCCTTTGACTCTTATTCTCCAACTTGGTCATTCCAGTAGTCAACGTGAGGCAGCGACAAAAAGTCACTTTGGTATTGCCGTTTGTACGTAAGCGTTGTATACACTTTATCCATAAGTGTATGTGGGTTCTCTCTCCTATTACGACAAACGACAATAGCATGCAAACAGGGGAACTGATGCATTTGCCACTTCCCACACGTACGCTCACGTTTTTGGTAGTCGACTTTGTAGTCATTTCCACCTACGTAGTTGGTTTGCACCCTTTACACCACCCTGTAAACGTCGGTCGTGTAGTTAAACTCTGAAAGTTGCCACATAAGTGGGGGTAAGGGGGTCTGGAAGTTGCTAGTGATTTCCATATGCTTTCTAAAATGCTATACGGCTTTATTAAATGTGAAATCAATTAAAACCTTAATAGGAAGAAGCCTAGCTCCCCGCAAGGCATTGTTCAAACTCTCTGCAATATTTGTTGTTAGGTTTCCCCAACGACGACTGTTTGTCATGCAGAAGCGACCACTTAGCGGTATCGATCTCTTTCAGGTAGTCCCATTCAGCCGTGTTGATCTCTTTTATTTCTTGTAGGGCAGCCCGATATTTTCGCCTCTGAGTCATACAACCCATCGACCAACTTCAGTCTGTAGTTCTTGAATTGCTTCATGAAGTTGCTTTAAATGTGCCATAGCCTAAACCGGTGATATGCCATTGGCTCCTTCCAGTCCTCTAGATTGCTCATTGCATTAAGAATCTTATTGTGCCTATTAGGAACGACACATAGTCGTCTGTCATTGTTATTTGCAACGTACCACCTTAGTTGTTGAAAGAACCAAGACTAGCTATCCACCGTCTCCTCATCAACAATGGCATAGGCGAGTGATAAAATATGATTGTTGGTGTCCTTTGTTACCGCAATCAGTAACTTCCTTTTGTAGGAACTCTTTAAATGGGTCCCGTCCACACATATCATAGGGATGCAGTGAGTAAAAGCCTCGATAGCGGGTCCAAAAGCCTAAAAACGTATTTAAAGGTATAAGCACTGGACGAGCTATTTGGATCATGTAACCACTGAACAATCTGTTGATCCAAGCTCTCCTAGGACTGATGAAATAATGATGACCCTGATCTTACTTAGTATAAATACTTTATATATACTCAAGCTTGAGGAATTATCACTGAGATAATTTGATTATTTTATTAGCAAGCATCTGATTTGTAATAGATAGTATATACATTAGGGACTCTCTAAGTCTATTTAGTATCCCTGATGTATGATATACATAAATGAAATATCAATCTCCAAGACAAAGAAGTCAAGCAACAAAGAATCATCAACGGTGTCGAGGAAGTAGCTGATGATAAGAGTCATGGCCGCTCGTGATCTGAAGATGGATTTTAGTGATAGCTACCTGACCACAACATGCTAATGCTCAATAGGGAGTTCACCTCAGTGACTCGCTGAAGTTTCCAAAGACCAGCGACTCTTTGCCACTAATCAGAGGCGAACACCTGATGAAGGATATTTGTCTTATTATCTTCAATGCACGTCGAGGTTATCCATGCTTTCTCTGACATAGTACAAAAGGGACGTTCTTGTTAGGATTATGTGCGAGACAGTAACATGGTTACCGTATCCAATGTTATAGGACACTAGTAGGTCACACCGCTGCACGCCAAAATGAGAACGTTTGGATTACGTGAGAGAAATAATTAATTATTTATTAATTATTTAATGAGAAAGTTTTAAATAAATAGTTAGTTGAACTATTTATAAATTAATTAAGATTAATTAATTATGGAAATTATTTGGAGATAATTACCAAAGAATATTATATGGAATAAAACTCTGATTAGTTTTATCCATATAAATAAAGG
The DNA here is from genome assembly GCA_030169165.1 of Centaurea solstitialis. Classification (NCBI taxonomy): domain Eukaryota; kingdom Viridiplantae; phylum Streptophyta; class Magnoliopsida; order Asterales; family Asteraceae; genus Centaurea; species Centaurea solstitialis. Next base: position 82,896,199 of record CM058042.1, read on the forward strand.
GTTAAGGGTATCAGTTTAATACAATTCAGTTTTAATCCTACAACCCAGAAAACTCTTTCTCTCTCTCTCTCTCACTAAAACCGGCGCCAATCCCGAGGAAAGGGTCGCGTTCGTGTTTCGGGGTAATCCTTGGTGGTGGTCTAGCAACCTTCTCGTGTGGTGCCAGTAGCGGTGTAACCCCTGCCAGCTTTCCGGAAAATCAATCACATAAAGGTAAACCATCGAAAACACTCTTTGATTGTATCTGCATCATTTGGGATTGGATCCGCGTTTGGGGATCGAGTTTTTTGTTATCCGCAACGCGTTTGTACGCAACGATCCCCAACAGTGGTATCAGAGCCACTTCCTAAAACCTGCAGATCAGGTTTATCAGTTTATTAGGTTTGATAAAAATTGATTTTTATGTTTTAATTCGTTGTTAAAAATTCGATTTTTGTATAAATCTAATCGGTGGTGGAACGGCGGCAGTTAGCCGACCGAACCACCAGACCACCCAGAAGCCACCGCCGGCGACACCACAGATGGTGGTGGCCGGCGGCTGTCCCCTCGACGCAACCACAGCGCCGCACCACAGGAGGTGGTCGCGGCTGTGGTCGATTGCAACCACCGCACCACCGTTTTGTGGTGGCGGTGGCGATCGATGGTGGCCGTTTACGGTTGCCTCGATTGATCGACGACCACCAAGGCCGTCTTCGGCGTGAATGGTGGTGGCAATCGAAAGCCGCACCACAGTAACGTGGTGACGGCAATTGATCGATATTCAAACCACCGATCGGCGGTGGTGGCTATCGCCACTGCCGTTGACGGTGGTGGTGGCTTAGTTGTTTTCGCCGGAAAACCAACGGCGGTGGTAGCAGTGGCTGCTGCCGTCGTCGACGTTTTTGTATAAACCACCGATTGATGGCGGCGATAGTGTTTGTGGTGGTGGCGGTGGTCGATAACCGCCGCAAAGGGGTATCGATCACTGCCGGTTTCGGTTTTCCGATCAAAGAGGGACGGCGGCGGTGGCTCTTTGGCTGCTGTCGTCGGACCACCGTTCGCCGCGCTACCACGGCAGCAGTGGTGGTACGAACCGCTGCCATTGCCGGTGGTAGCGGTGTTTGTTTGCTAGCGTGGCGTCGGCCACGATAAAAAACCGACAGGCGGCGGTGGTGGCTCTCGAGCCGCTGCTGTCGCCAGCGATCCGCGGCAGTCGAATGGTGTTCGGGCCGGTATCGGTGGTGATGATTTCGGTCGTTGCCATCGGTGCCGGATTTCAAATCGTCAAGTTTTTCGATTGTTTTTCGTTAATGGGTCCCGCGTGAGATCCGTTTCCGGAAAAGTCTTTGATAAGGAAATCTTTTAACCGGATAAGCTTAAAAGTTTTCGGGATTAAATTAATTAGTAAATTAAATAATTATCTCCAGTTGGTTTTTAATTATAATATGAAGTCATAGTCAAACCCTTATGACCCGTGATTTTTTTTTATTATTATGTGTGTTGTTGCGGGAGGCCTGCGTGCCATTTACAACCCTGTTATATTGTAATTTTTAATTAAAAGGAGACCTCAAAACGGAGTCAAGGAGGTGATCATGGAGCTTGGAGCCAGTGGGAGCACCGAGAAGATTTGTCACTTAGGAATTCGACCGTCGTTTTGTGTTGGCTCACAAAACGACAATAGTTAAGGGTTTTTGACTATGACGTGTTATTTAAACTGCGTGGTTGTTTACAATTATTCAGTATGCGTGGTTGTTTATATTTAATTATATTACGTAGTTACGTTTTTTAAATTAAATATAAAAGTTTTAAAAAAAATGGATAAAATACAGTTTGTGTTTAAATCCAAAGTTTTTTTTTAAAACTGGCAATTTTTGACCCTTGTTAAAATCATAGATTAGTAAGTGCAACCCACTTTAGGGGCACCTCCGGTGTAAGGTACATAGGGCGTTGTAAGTGCACACACTATGAACGTCCGTGTTCGAACCGAAACTAGAGGGAGATAAAACTCTGCGAATTATCTCCGGGTGGTACCGGCCAGAGTTTGTCCAGGTCCCGGGTGGTGCAATCTATTTTGGTAATTATTTATTCACTGGGTGGTACCAGGCCAAAATGCACTAGAGGGACTAAATATGCACGGACTATTAATATCCGATGTCCCGACGATCTAGAAGTCGTATTATCGAGTTAGAATACGATTGGTATAGTTTTACCTACCATAAATCGCATGAGTCGGTCTGACATGATCACATGCTTCCCGACACATGTGAAATATGGATTCTAGTCTAATAAATTTATTTTAAGGGTAATAATTTATTAGAGTTATATAATTATAAACTAAATTGGAATTTATATTCTTCTGTAGATGTCTCCAATTAGCATTCCGTTTTATTCACCTGAGGAATCACTTCGCCTTATTACGGGCAAGTGGAAGCTTACGGGCCAGAACTTTCCAGTTTGGAAGTTGCACTTACAGAATGTTTTGAGTGCCCAGGGTAAGCTTTATGTGATCAATAAGCCCATGTCACGACCTAAAAGCAATGCCCCTGAAGAGGAATTTGCTGAATATTTCAGATTCATGGCAGATGAATCGGATGTAATGTCCATTCTAGTTTTCTCTATGTCACCCGAGTTCACGGGAGACTTCAGAGTGAAATTCTGTCACGAGGTCGTAAGAAATGTAGAAAACCAGTTAGGTTTCTACAAGCATACGGGCAAGCTTTTGATCATGCAAGAGATTCTCTCCCTGAAGCTACAAAAGGGTCAGTCAGTTAAAAACCATCTTATTGAAATGAGAAGGCTTTTAAATGTTTGTCACGTCTGGGGTACAAGATGACTCAGGAGGAGTTAGTGTACCTCATGTGGTTCTCCCTCACCAAGGAAGTTCAGGACACAGCTAGTGCCTACATGAAGGAACCAAAGAACGACGTGGATAAAGTTCATGAAGATATCTTGGCCAGTCTAGAGCCAGCACCCGAACCTGCGAATCTCATGGACACTGATATAATTGATGAGCTGGGAGATCTGAGTTGCCCAGAATGCGGCAGCGAGGATATTTGCGAGCACTCGATGAATATCGACCAGATAGAGATCGGTTTACCCGATGCTCCAGGTATCTTTATGATAGATTGCTTAATCACTTCTTATGAATCATGGGTAATTGATACAGGCAGTGGTAACCACATTTGTAATCATTTACAGGGATTCACTAGAAGAAAGACTCTGAGGAAGGACCGTTCGAACCTATGAGTTGGCGAAGGCACTCCGTTGATTGCTGAAGCCGTGGGATCTTATAGTCTTAGTTTACCCTCGGGTCTAGTTTTGGAACTGGATAATTGTTATTATATTCCAAATATGATTAAGAATGTATTGTCTTTTGATTTATTAGTAGACCAAGGTTTTTATTATAAATATGATTATAAAATGATTTCAGTCTTTAAAGATAATATTTTCTATTTTAAAGCTACACCCGTGAATGGTCTATACACTGTAAATCTACAAGACAACAGTAGTGAAATCTATCATATAAGTAAACGATCCAAGGATATTGAGGATCAGACTTACCTCTGGCATGGTCGTTTGGGCCACATAAACAAGAAACGCGTTGAACTACTCCTAAAAGGAGGTTTTCTTGGTAATTTTGATTATAAACCTTTTGATAATTGCGAGTCTTGTTTATCTGGCAAAATGACAAAGCAACCTTTCAACAATGAAAACGAAAGGGCTACTGACTTGCTTGAAATAATCCACACAGATGTATGTGGACCTTTCAGTCATGTAGCAAGAGGAGGATACCGGTACTTCATTACCTTCACTGACGACTTCAGTAGGTATGGTTATGTCTACTTGATGAGGCATAAATCTGAAACCTTTGAGAAATTCAAGGAGTATCAGAATGAAGTACAGAATCTACTTGACAAGAGAATCAAGTTTTTACGGTCAGATCGTGGTGGCGAATATCTCAGTGACGAGTTTGACAATCATCTAATGGAGTGTGGGATTGTATCCCAACTCACACCTCCGTATACACCTCAGTTTTTACTTGATATGCTACGAACGATGATGTGTCACTCTACGCTGCCGATGTCATTCTGGGGACATGCGCTCGAAACAGCAGCACACATACTGAACAGAGCGCCAACAAAGTCGGTAGAAAAGACTCCATACGAGTTGTGGAAGGGTAAGAAACCCAACATATCTTTTCTAAAAATTTGGGGTTATGAGGTTTACGTCAAACGACCCACCTCAGAAAAACTCAAACCCAAATCCGACAAGTGTTTCTTCGTTGGATATCCCAAGACCACCGTGGGATATTACTTCTACAACCCTGAAGAGAACAAAGTCTTTGTTGCTCGAAATGGAAAATTTCTGGAAGAAAAGTTTCTCAGTCTAGAGAACACCAGAAAGGATGTAGATCTACAGGTAGTAGACGAAGAAAACACTACACCAGTTGTTGAGCCAGAAATTCAACATAACAATGTTGAACCTCAATCAGAGCCGATTGAGGAAGTGCAAACACAGGACCTTCGCAGATCCAGCAGGGTAAGACAAGAACCAGATAGGTATCTTGGGTTCCTAGTCTCTCAAGATAGCGGAGACTTAAATGGACCAACATCCTATGGAGAAGCTGTGTCAGGCAGTGAGTCTGAACAATGGCAGGATGCCATGAAGGCCGAGATGCAATCCATGTACGACAACCAAGTTTGGGAGTTGACTGATTTGCCACAACACTGTAAGGCTGTTGGACGCAAATGGGTTTTCAAGAAGAAAACCGACATGGATGGGAACGTACACACCTTCAAAGCCAGACTGGTTGCAAAAGGATTCACGCAAACTCATGGCATTGACTATGATGAAACCTTTTCACCAGTGGCCATGTTAAAGTCAATTAGGATTCTTATGGCCATCTCAGCGTACTTTAACTACGAGATTTGGCAAATGGACGTCAAGACAGCCTTTCTGAATGGAAAGTTAACAGAAGACGTCTATATGGAACAACCAGAGGGGTTTGAAGATCCTAAGAATCCTAATAAGGTGTGTAAGCTGCTAAAATCCATTTATGGATTGAAGCAAGCATCTCGAAGCTGGAACTTACACTTTGATGAGCGAATCAAAGAGTTTGGTTTTACCAAAAGTGAGTTCGAGCCGTGTGTCTACACTAAGTTCAGTGGGAGCATAGTAACCTTCTTGGTCTTATACGTAGACGACATTCTACTCATAGGAAACGATGTACCGACTTTTCAGAGTGTTAAGAGTTGGTTAAGCAAATGTTTCCAGATGAAAGACCTTGGAGAAGCCGCTTATATACTCGGTATAAAGATCTACAAAAATAGATCTAAGCGGCTTATCGGGCTTAGCCAAAGTACGTATATCGATAAAATCTTGAAGAAATTCAGGATGGATGAATCCAAGAAAGGATTTATCCCGATGCAACATGGCATAGTGTTAAGTAAAACACAGTGTCCTGTTTCTAGTCAAGATCAGGACAAGATGAAATCGGTCCCATATGCTTCTGCAATTGGATCGATTATGTATGCCATGCTATGTACTAGGCCCGATGTTGCTTACTCAGTAAGTGTTACGAGCAGATACCAACAGAATCCGGGTGAACCCCATTGGGTGGCTGTCAAGAACATTCTTAAATATCTGAGAAGAACGAAGGAAATGTTCTTGGTCTTTGGAGGTACTGAGGATGAAATTAGTGTCACCGGATACTCTGACGCTAGTTTCCAGACCGACAGAGATGACTTCAGGTCACAGTCAGGGTACGTCTTTACCCTAAACGGAGGTGCGATCTCAAGGAAGAGCCCGAAGCAAAACACGATTGCAGACTCAACTACAGAAGCAGAGTACATTGCAGCATCTGATGCGGCAAAGGAAGCTGTCTGGCTAAGGAATTTTCTATCGGATCTCAGAGTGGTTGCCAATATCTCGAGACCGATCGATATATTCTGTGATAACTCAGGAGCCGTGGCGCAAGCAAAGGAACCTAGAGAGCATCACAAGTCAAGACACGTGCTCAGAAAGTATCACCTCATCCGAGAGATCATTGGAAGAGGAGATGTGAGAATATGCAAGATTCCAACGGAAGACAATGTCGCAGATCCGCTAACAAAGCCACTAGCAAGGGTAAAGCATGAGGCACATGCGAATTCCATTGGGATGCAGTACCTGGAAGCCAGTAGCTAGTACTTAGTTTATTAATTATTACTATAGTCTAATTTAGAAACAATGTAATCATGTAAAGTTTTTATTTCACAGTGTGTTGGAAATAAATGGAGGTTTTATTTTCATGATTGTTCTAAATTAACTATTTTTTGCATATTTAACGAATCCATGATTTTACAAAGTTTTGTATGAAATCTAAATTTCCGTAGCCACTTATTGAAATGGGAATTTCAATAGGGAGTTTTACGCTATTATAAATACTTGATGATTTATTCAAAGTAGAGAATAAAAGCACAAGTGATGTGACCAAGTATTTATAGATACTCATCAGAGTGTTTGGGTATTGGAAGTGACCAGTAATCAAGTCTGCTTCATGGAGCCTCAGTCATAAGCACTGACTTGATAGGTTGTCCTTAGACCTGAGATACTTGGTTTGGGAACGCGAGGACTACTGTATTCTTAGCACGTACTAACGCTGCACCGTAACAGGGCGGCCATAAGAGACGTGACTAGATGCAGCGGAAGCCGTGGATCCAAATGCAAGTAGTCAAGAAGGGATTTGCACCTCTTTCAAAAGAGAGATATTTCCGGACCCCTTGACGATTAAGATTGGCAGAAAACGCGTGGCCACGCTCGGATAGAATAACAGGGATTATTTAGTAATATCCGTTACTGCAGGCAATCAAAATCAGAGTCAAGAAATACTTGATTTTAAGAAATGAATCCTCCACTCCATGTCTTAAATCACTTTAGAAATATCGTGTGCAAAAGGAATGAACCTGTGTACAAATTCAAGCGTGAATTGTATCTCTGGATATAAGAGATCTTATAACCTGGTTAACCTAAGTGTCTGGCTAGGGACCTCCTTAGGCTAATGGTAACAGTACAGTTACATGTCTAGCACAAGTGGGAGTCTGTTAGGATTATGTGCGAGACAGTAACAGGGTTACCGTATCCAATGTTATAGGACACTAGTAGGTCACACCGCTGCACGCCAAAATGAGAACGTTTGGATTACGTGAGAGAAATAATTAATTATTTATTAATTATTTAATGAGAAAGTTTTAAATAAATAGTTAGTTGAACTATTTATAAATTAATTAAGATTAATAAATTATGGAAATTATTTGGAGATAATTACCAAAGAATATTATATGGAATAAAACTCTGATTAGTTTTATCCATATAAATAAAGGGTTAAGGGTATCAGTTTATTACAATTCAGTTTTAATCCTACAACCCAGAAAACTCTTTCTCTCTCTCTCTCACTAAAACCGGCGCCAATCCCGAGGAAAGGGTCGCGTTCGTGTTTCGGGGTAATCCTTGGTGGTGGTCTAGCAACCTTCTCGTGTGGTGCCAGTAGCGGTGTAACCCCTGCCAGCTTTCCGGAAAATCAATCACATAAAGGTAAACCATCGAAAACACTCTTTGATTGTATCTGCATCGTTTGGGATTGGATCCGCGTTTGGGGATCGAGTTTTTTGTTATCCGCTGCGCGTTTGTACGCAACGATCCCCAACAGTTCTAAACATTGTTCCCTCCATACTTATCAGCCCATAAAACAACTGTTTACTTTTTACCACTATGCTCTCTTACGCATGGGTATATTTTAATAGCAAATAGTACACTTGGTTCACTAGATACACAACACGTGTAAAAGTGACCATGCCATGCATATAATGCATGCAGTATAAATAGAGACCTTGGGATTGTTCTTCAAACACACCTTAGTCTCTAATCTATACTGAAACCTCTCTTTTGTTTCTTTCTTTCCTTCTTTCTCACTAGTACATTAGTGAAAGCTTAGTGTAGACTTTAGATTGTTTAGATTAGGTTAATCCCTTATCTATTTTCGTAACAATCTTTTAAATTCAGTTTGTTATAATACAAAGAATTTAAAGTGAAATATTTTGTGTCAATTGTATTCAACCCCCCCTTCTACAATTCCTTATCACTTGACGGCTACCCTTTGGGACCAACACAACCGTGTTAGGGTTAGATGATGTTAAAGCTTCAATGTACCTCGGTAACTCCTCAAAGTTGCTCTCCCAACTCCCATATATGCTCTCTATAGCCTTCTTCATAGCCCACCATCCCTTGATGTATGATATATCAACATGCATGTTGTTTTTAATATCTGTTTTGATCTGTTTAACTTGGTAGGTGATATCTACACGGATTGAGTGTAGGATATAAGCGGCTATCACCGATGACTTCAAACTTCGGTTGTTGTGAGCAAGAACTGTCCCGTAGCAATTATGAGCAGCCATGAACTTGTTAGTTACATGTTGCACCAGGTGTAGGGTTTTTAGAGTGTAGCAAATCGCTCTCCACAATGCCGGTGTGTTGTCAACAACTACAAGCTCCCTATGTTGTGATACATTCCATCCCTAATGGCTTGTATTAGGTCTTCTTTATAAGAGAAATACATACCAATCCGAATCTCATTTGATGCCCATGCACTCCAAAAATCCATTTCCTGCTCATCCTCATCAAATACGAGGCCTGAATAATCAACCTCTGTGTCTGGATATGTATCCCATTGAATAAAGTCATGCAAAGAAGGTGAAGTACCTTGTTCTGCGTGGGTGCTTTCATCATCATCATCAGAATCTTCCTGCTCCCCGCTATCATAGAATTTGTTTCTCGTCTCTTCACTTCCTTCTGAGCTAGATTCATCAGATCTGTCAAACCCTGTTTCCTTGTTCTCATGACCACCTGACATTACTGGTTGTGTATAATCATCAATAGGCAAACTAGAGGTTGATGCACCCGTCACATCAACTTGTTGATACTACATCGAACCTTCTTGATGATTACTTATAGGGGAAGTAGATGCTTTTGTTACAGTGAAATTTTGGAGCATCTCGACAAACCTAGTATGTTGCGGTGGTGGCACCATATATTCCATCTTCACTATAATATTACCCCAATAATTTTCCTAGAGACCGGCTAAGTAGTAAAATGTTTCTAAGATTTCATCCCCCCAGAATGAGACATACATCTGAAACCCCTTGAAATTCATAACATAAGTACAGTTTCAACTGATACTGTTCTTTTGTAACCATGACATACAGCATACCTATAAACCAACTAAACAAAATCTTCATAATTAAGCATTTATTTGAAGACAATACAACTTTTCATTGTGGATTCATCATATTGCACCCGACCATTATGGTATTGTAGGTTTCCACCCCAATATAGGTTCACCACAAATGGACGACTCAAAAAAACCATATTGTGGAAGCGTTATGTGTATGTTTTGGAGGATTATTTTTTAAAGAAGTGAGTTTGAGGGTTTGAGTTTGTGGTTAGTTTATAAATCGGCTCATATATAAGGTGTAAAGGGTCGGGGATTAGAAGTCCCGAACCCTTTATATTACTCTTCATGAACAGTAAGATTCTCTATAAGATAAAGGGTTCGGGATTAGAAGTCTCGAACCCTTTATGTTACTGTTCATGAACTGTAAGATTCTCTGTCATGAACAGTAAGAAAAAGGGTCTGGGACTTCTAATCCCAGACCCTTTATCTTATAAATAGAGATGTATGTGAACACCAAATACACGTTCTAAATTCTAACAAAAAAGGTCTTAAGAAATGGTTGATTGACGACAGAGAATACAACTTGAAGATGTACCTAAAAAGTTCGTTGATGAGGAGGTTGATGTGGACGATTATCGGTCGGAGCCTATGTTTCCAACCACCCGTAGGATGCGACTTTTGAGGAGGCAACGTATGCCAGAAAATCCACTTGCGACAATCACGTTGGAAGATAAACAGGAGCCAGTCATGGATGACCTGGTTGTAGAGATAGGATGGTCTCATAGGGTAAAGGAGTTTTACCTCCATGGGGATAGCGGTGGTGAATGGGTGTGTGATACTTATGAATACTCTTATACTTCATTGATGGGTCGTATGCAAATACCTAGAGAATTTTGGAGTTACTAGTAGGTTAGTTGTCTAGCAGTGATTTATGGCTATTGGTACGTAATTACGTATTGTATCTTCAATTTAAATTAATAAATGTTTAGACTTAAATTAACATATTGTCGTGTTTCCAACATATAGATGCTTGGATAAGACAATGGTTGCGATATCAGCGACATCAATCTACTAGAAGTAGACAACCAATGAGGTGGACTATAATGTCAATGAAACTTGATTATCTGTTACACCCGCCTCAAGGATCAAGTGTTGTTAAATATGCTTATGGGAATTATGCACCATACCCCGCTTGGGAGGACGTTGATGTCATATTTATCACATTATGTGTAAACGAAAACAACTATTTGCTTGTGAAGATGAATCTTCTTACCACCGAGACATCCTTATTTTCTAGCAGTCGGCGTTCCGTGAAATTCGAAGATATAAAAGCAATCCTAAAACGTTTGGTCGCGAGTAATGGGCCCTTATATGGAGAGTTTTTTGTACTTAGAAAGATCGGGTCGTATCAACACCCCTGCACCAACTATTAAATTTGTCAAAGAACTACCTTAAGGTAAGGCTGAAGACTCTGGTGTGTTTATTTGTATGTTTATTCATAAGTTGGTTCAAGGGAAAACAATCAACCTAGATGAAGGCGTGGACTGTAATCAAGCTGCCATGGATTATCGACGACTTATTGCTCGAGATTTTTATAGCTTTCATTACTCGGGAGTAGGGTCAACTTTACTGTTTAGACGTCTTGTTGCATTTGACCTATTGGATTAATTAATTGGTGTTGAATAATTAAATCCATAAATAAATTCATTTCAGCGATTTTAAAGTTTTACCCATCATGTTTATAATTACTTATGTGTGTATATGCATTGTATAGCATCATATAGCTAAGAAGGGGTGCTATTGGCTACAAACCACTTAGTGTATGCAAACTATGCAAACCGCTTCTACACCACTAGATTTATTTTGTTTGAATTTTGGATTTATATAATTAAAATAAGGGAAATATAGTCAATTCAAAATTCAACAATTCAATTCACCGATTTATTTTGGAATAATCCCTATTTTTTAGTGATTGCATGATTTTTGGTAAAATTTTTTAAAAAGGTTCACCTGGGCTTTTCCCAGACTACATCCTTGGTAATTTTTACCGAGAGCTAAAGCATGCTCCCCTGGGATTAATATTCAGTGGCCCCTAGTTGCTCACCCCTGGATTCGAACTTGGGTTGGTTCTTACACCTTCCACAAGCTTTAACCGATAAGCTGCCACATTGGGGTAAATTTTTTGGTAATTATCACAATCAAAACTCAAATTGTCAATTTATGATTCTGGAGATAATCAAAACTTAATGAAACACTTATTCATGAATGTGTACCTATTTTATAATGATAAGGAGCATGATAGAAAATTGTACACCGACATGATATGTAGGGGCGGAGGGCCATAGGGGCCTTTGGTGGCCATGGCCCCCCCGATTTTTTACTGAAATATTATACTTATCATATAAGAACACAAAACATTGTTCAGTTTCGATTCCTGTCTATAGCATGGTTTAGTTCTAGGCATTATTTATTATAAAAATCATAGTATTATTTATTTATTCATTCATTTTTTTAAAATATTTATACAAGATTTTATTCATATCCAACGACCTTAAATAGAGAAAAAAAAATCCTTTTCAAACTACAATTTGTGGAGAGTTCTTCAAATTTTAAGAAATTTACGTACTTTCTCTTGTCTTCTCCATTTTAGAAAATGTTTTGTTGAACTTTACTGATAAAATTAACACTATCGCTTACCTTGTTGGGTAAGCTTGTATTCATCACAATGCATCATATGCAAAAACTTAACCGGTAAGCATTAATAAAGTAAAAGTCTTCATCTTTATATTACTTATGTACAATCTAAGACACTTGATCCTAATCATCACTTTTAGTGGATAAGATTCTAGGTCCTAACTATATTTATTATGTATTAGTCGCATTTTATAAAAATCCATATGACTAGTTTATTCGAATAAAATGAGAAAACCATTTAAATGAATAATAATTTTAAAATAGTTAATATGATATAATATATATATATATACGATTTATGTTAAGATATCGTATATATATATATATATAATATTTCTTAATTTATAAATTGTATTATAAAAATTCATATTTATATTTTCATAATTACGAATCAAATATATGTTAAACCTTTTTGTTATCGATAAAAGTACTTAAGTATTATTTTTCTCTTGTTACTAAATTTTGCTTAACATTTGTCATTGATATAAATTTACCGGTCGTACCATTTGATAATAAAACACCATGTATGTTAATGACTATTCATTACATGAATAATAAATTACATTATAACCTAAAATAACTACAAGTTAAATTTCAAAGATAAGCTAATGAAGGCTCTTCTACCTCTGATGTTTCATTTTGGTCCCATGGTAGATTTAAATCAAAATTTACAACAGGTCCAGTGTTGAAAGTGTCCTGTGTGAATTGCGTGTTTGAACCACTGGCTTCACCTTGATAAAAATGTGTTTGTTCACCATGATGTGAAGGTGCCCGTTCACCCCGGTTCGAGAGACCCGCTTCATCATCATGATGTGAAGGTGTCCGTTCACCCCGGTTCGATGGACCCGCTTCATCAACATGTGTACGCCTCTGCACGTGCGCTTGTCTATGAACTCTTTCCACCCGATTCGCCATAACCGGGACAAAATTATCTGCAGGTACCACATGGTTACCATAAAAACCATGCGGACGATTTTCTCCATATGTGAAATACAGATAATGCCCAGTCGTTTCGTACAAGCTATGAAGCTGCTGATAATCCGGGTTATCTTCATGCACCTGCCTCAAACCTTCATGCGCCTGGCTCAAACCCTCCACCTATGTAGAGTTTACATGTTACTATCTTTATTAATAATTATTACAATATAATTTAAACACGAAAAAATAATTATACAAATATATATACATACAACTAACTCAAGAGTTCCTCCATAATTTTGGTAACGATGGGAGTTTTCATCATTGGGCACTGGTTTGACTATATGAATTATAGTACGCTGCCGGTACCAATCCATATACTCATGCACTGTTGTCGGACGCATGGTGATCTGCCCTTGGACGTAATGATCCATGCGATTCATCCAGTGGTTTATTTGTGGTGCCAGATCTAAACTCCAATTTCTTGAATTGGTCCCTCGACGTGTTAACGAGTGTAGCCTCCTATGTTCTTGTGGACCTGCGAGTTGGACTGTAGGAATGGTTTGCATTAAGTGAAATTGCCTCATTACCCTACTGGGTAAATACTCCTCTACAATTTCCCAACAAATAATATAAGTGTTACACAACCAATCTGTTGACACTTGATGTAAATATTGGTCGTAGGGAGTCCACACAAACTGCAAAAAGATAATCTTTATGTTTTAGCATTAACATATAAAAACTAAATTATTGTATTATATAGATAAACTCACGATACCTCGTTATCCATCATTGCATGCAAGATCGTCCGATACCCCGATACAGAGTGTGTCGGTACACTTCCGAAATGAAGCGAACTGTTCCACCTACATAAACATTAAAAAATTTAACTTTTAGACTTTGACCATAAAGACACTTATTTTTTATAAAAAAATATATTATATACCTAACACCATAAGGAGTGTCAAGATTTTGACCATCATATTTCGGGCCAGTGGCACGAATCCTGGACCAAGCCCATAGTTGCAACAGCATCAACGGACCAGCAATTATTTTGTCATTCGTTGCTGCTTTGCAAAGGTTTCTATACAAACAGGCTAAGGCCGCACTCCCCCAACTAAGGCCACTGCACCTGTCAAAATCCTCTAACGATGCTACCAAATTCATATGTACCGAACTGTCATTTGAGTCCGAGAAAATTGAACCACCAAGCAGAAGTAAAATGTATGTTCGGGCTCTCTGCATACATTGCTCGTTAGTTGGGTTATCCGGAAATTCCGTATCCAACACGGCACGTAGAACTTTCGTTTTCAGTTGTGCAGTTTTGAAATCACTCTCCTCTGGTCGAATTCCAAGCAATCGATAACACGTATCACGTTTATCGGCATCACTCCATTTCCGCTCACGTCCCGTAACCACCTCCCCATCGATTCGTAAACCCCACATAAGTTGTACGTCTTGTAGGGTTACGGTCACCTCTCCAATTGGTAGGTGAAACGTATGGGTTTCCGGTCGCCACCTTTCCACGAGTGCGGTTATTAGAGCATGATCAAGGGGCTTGAATCCGCAATTAAACACACCTTCAAACCCGGCTCTACGTATATAGATCTTCACCGGTTCCGGGATTGCGTGTTGCCTGATACTTTTCCACAATCCCTGGTCACCTCTTCTAACGTCAAGCACCTGTTCGAGGTCCCCTCCCCCGTGAAACATGGTATACGCCCTATGCTCAGTTTCTAAAAATAGCAGGTCATTGTTCAACGGACCAGGATGGATTCTCATATTCACCATGCTATGAGAGTTTATGTGTTTGAACAAGACAGGGATGTTTGAATGTGTTTGAATGAGCTGAGATAGAGAATTTATGGAGAAGGGCAAAAGGAGTGCATGCAGATTCATGGGAAGAAAACAAATCGGTCACGTCTAACAAGAGAAGGGTTGTCATTGTGTAGTCGTTGAAGTCGGACTCCCAAAGTCCGATTCTCCTTTTAGGTTACTGTTTACTTTTGCAGGATTCCTTTTAGGTTACTTTTTACTTTTGCAGGGGTCATATTTATTGGAACTTCAAGATTTTTGTATTTGAGCACTGTTCTTGATTTACGATCAAATATATTTATGTATATATATATATATATATATTTGCTATGAAGGTATTAAAGTATACTGTAGTTATTTACGATGGACAAGCATATTAAATACATGACCAACCAGAGTACTGGTAAAATGAAGAAAGGCTGACCCATTCCATCCAGTAACTTTTTTTCAAATTACCATTGTATTGTCATATCAAAGTTTATTATTTTCCCATATTGATTTTAATTTTATATTTCATCTTTAATGAAAGATCATATTTTGGCAATATTTTTTTCTTTTTAACGGTAAAAGGAAGAACTAGGAAGCGAGCTTCGGTGAGGCCATCACCCACTCCTAACCAACCCACTTTACAAAAAAGAAAACTAGCGAGATATTAGGGAGTTACAAAACCGACCAGCCAAGAACCAATAAAGGGGACTACAAAATACCAAATTGTAACGCCGCTGAATGACTTATAATCCAAGACCCTAGATCGATACTGATATTCCGACATCTATTAGCTAACCAAAACCCAGACATCTTCTGTATGTCCGACATCTTAAGGCAATATTTACTGTAATAAAAAAATTAATTATGAATTCATAAGTTTCTGTTTTGAACAAAAGTTTAATTAATTGTTAGTATACACTTTAGTTTTAAAAACGCCTCTAATATTTGGGGTATACCCATAAATGTTGCTAGATGAGTTCAAATGTCCCGCGTTGTTGTAGGTTATGATGTATGTGCATGTATGGAAAATTTATATCATGTTACATGTTTAAGAAAATCTAAGACCATAATCGTTTTCTTAATGCAAATTGTTCTTATTTTGTTTCATTCCATTGACACCTTTTCAAGATGGATCATCTTAATGACCGGTAAATTTTTGAATTCCAGATTTCTTGCAGTTCTTCCCCTCTAATAATCTCAAGATTATGATTAAATTTTTTAATGCATTTTAGTGTATTATAAAATTACACTTGATACCCTTATTATTATTAAAATAATTTATTTTTTACTTTATTGATTAAATGATGTTTTTAACCCCTTAACTATTTTTAATGCATATATAATCGTACTATATATAGTATAAAATAAAATAATTACATCAAAAAATATTTAATATTAGGCTCATTTCGAAGGTATCGACGATACAATTATAATGACGCAATTTGTTAAAATTAAAACGTATTTTTAACATATTTCAGTCAATATACAATATGTGACTAAAACGTAAAATGAAATATTAAAAACTTAAATATATAAAGTGAATAAGTATTATAAGTATAGGGAGGTAAAATGCTTTACTTTAGATGAACAGTGTCATTAACTATTTTTTAATAGATATATAATCCTACTATATATAGTGCAAAATAAAATAATTACATTAAAAAATATTTAATATTAGGCTTATTCCGAAAGTATTAACGATACAATTAAAATGGCACAATTTGTTAGAAAAAAAAATTGAAAGCAAAATATTTATTAAACAACCAAAGTTACAACCACCAAAAAAAAGACAACCAACAACAAGGGTACTCGCAACAAGCCGGTAAAAGCCTAGACCCTAAAAACCAACAGTAACGGTACAAGCAACAAGAGCTGCAACAACAAACAGCTAAAAGCAACTTACCAAGGCAGTGAGGACGCTAAGATTATGAGATGTAATCCGGACGCAAACAACAGCCTCGGTGCAATTTGTTAAAATTAAAAATTTATTTTTTTAACATATTTCAGCCAACATACGATATATGACTAAAACGTAAAATAAAATATTGAAAACTAAAAGATATAAAGTAAATAAATATTATAAGTTTAGAGGCTAAAATGTAAATATATGCAAATATCAATAGCTACTGTTCAAAAACGGTATTTTGGCTTTCTGGTAATTGTTATATATGTAATGTATTTTTATATGTAGTAATTTTTTTTCTCGTAATATCAACACTAAAACTTATTTTAACATTTATAGCATATAATTCAACACGATTCTAATATAAATAGAAGTCTATATAACACCATCTTAAAAACGTCTTTAATGCAAAGTTCTATAAGCAAAAAAATATAGCAGCTTAGCAAAAGGTTGAAAAAAATTCTTACAAGAAACTTACGTTATGAGTTTTTGTATCCTTAAACTTGGTGTGGAATAATATTATGTTAGGTTTCTTTTTTAACTAAAAATGACTTCATAACCATTTATTCATAGTGAAAGAAATAAAGTAGACGCAAAAAAAGGTGAGTTATTGAGAACCACTGTTATAAACTTTTATTTGAGTTTGTAATTTAGTGACTTCAAAGTATTCACAGTAGAATATTTAAAAATAAGTTCTTGTAAGAACTTCTCTCATACCAAAGGAGTGTTAGCCTAGTGGTAAGGCTTGGGCACTACATATTGGTGAACCTGAGTTCGAGCCCTGGGGGACGCATTCTGGAGGTACGGGGGCTTCGACCCCGGGCTGCATGCTTTAGCAGTCGGGCTTCGGCCCAAAATTGCCGAGGATTAGTCTGGGCCCAATGTGGTCTGGGATACCTCTTCCAAAAAAAAAGAACTTCTCTCATATATACTTTGGTTATGTTTGACAAACTAGCTGATACACTAGCTGTTGATTGATAAACTAACTAGTAGCTGATAAGTTAGTTTATGAACAAGTTATGTTTGGCAAAAACTAGCTTAAAAGTATGTAAAATAACTAAAAGGGGTATCTTTGAATTTAATAATTAATATTAATAAGATATAATTGAAAAAAGCTACAAAAAGCTTTCATAAAGCTACTCAAATTAGTGTTTCAAAAAGCTAATTTATGGTACATATTTGGTTAAACTAGCTTATAAGCTAGTTTATCACCTAGGCTATGTTTGGCAAACTAGCTAATAAACTAGTTGGTAGCTGATAAGCTAGCTGTTGAATGATAAGCTTGCTAGTAGCTGATAAGCTAGCTTATGAACAAATTATGTTTGGCAAAAAATAGCTTATGAGTATGTAAAATGACCAAAAAGGATATATTTGAACTTAATAATTAATATTAATAAGGGTATAATTGGAAAAAGCTACAATAAGCTCTTCATAAACTCTCTCATTTTGAATGATTAAGTCACTAAAATATTTTTTTGAATAATAAAACCATTAAACTTTTTTTATTTTAAATGATTAAGCCCTCGAACAATTATATTTTGATAAATAAATCATCAAACTTTCAAAAATTAGTTACTTACACCCTTTAATAAAAATTAAAAAATTAAATGTAACCAACTATGACGGTTTTAAAGGTAAAATACAACTATGTTAGTTTAGGTTAAACGAATATAAGTAGTAAATTTCTAAAAATTCAATGATTTATTTTGTTGGAAAAAATGTTTAGGGACTTATTTAATTGTAAAGAGAATGTTTAATGGTTTTTCATTCAGAAGAATAGTTTAGTGACATAATCATTTAAAATGAGAAAGTTCAATGGTTTTTTTGTTTAAAAAAATTGTTTATGGACTTAACCATTCAAAATGGAATAGTTTTTTTTGGTTTTTTTGGACTTTTCCCTTTTACATTTAACGTAATTTATGTCCATTTTTCATTTAACGACTGATAGCTGCTTCTTACATTTCTTACCAAATTTGACATTTCTCACTAAAACCTAACTTTGTTATATACTTATATGTAACATACATAAAAGGTTGTGGTAAGAAGTACTTATATGGACTGTTATCTAAGTCCTAAATTTGATAAAATGCAAAGGCCATGACAATAAGAAAAATGACAAACGGTAAGTTCTTAGGACTCTTAATTGTTTTTTTTTTAAATTTTAATCTTCTATTCTTTATTTTATAATTTTGACTCTTATAAAATGAAATTTGTATGTCTTGATGATTAAACAATTTTAAGTTAGATATTGGTTAGTTATTTTTTGCTACCTTTTTGCTATTTCGATAGCCTCCTTTAAGGTCTTCTTAGGTGGATAGCGGAAATCCGGTGAATTCCTTAGGCCTTTCACTGTCGACCCACTACTACCCAATGGTTTCAACTGTCACATCAGTGCCACATCAGCTTTTCACTATTTTACCTAAAACTACTCGATTCATCCACTATCAACCCAAAATCATTTAATTAAAAGTTAAATAAAATAATAAATAAATAAGGGAGAGAGAGAGATAGAGAGAAAGAAGAGAGAGAGAGAGGAGAGAGAGAAGAGAGGGTGGGGTGGGGTGGCATCGGCTTCACCAAACCGATGGGGAGCTACCCGCTCAACCCCACAGTGGTGTTCCCTTCCCTACCCGTCGGGTAGTTGGTACCCGCAGGGACGGACCTGAAGTGGTGGCCACGGTGGCACGGGCCACCGTATCATTCCTTCGTCACAGTGTAAAAAAATATAGGGTGCCACCGTACTAATTTATTCTGTGCGACCTTATATATTTTGAAACTGCAATAACAACACAAGTTTCCCTTGGCTTAGTTGGTTAGTTCCTTACTTTTCATAGGTGAGGTCTTGAGTTCAAATCTAGTTAGACACATTTTTCTAATTTTTTTAGCTTTAAATGTTATACTTATTATGTTTCCAAAAAAAAATTGTTAACAAGACTCGAACACGAGATCTTTTATTTAAAAAACAAAAACCAACCACTAAACCAATATAAACTTTGTAAAAAATATCTATATATATTTCTTATAGTCAAGTGGTGCCACCGTTTAAAAATTTCTCTAGGTCCGTCCCTTGGTACCCGGGTACCTCCGAAGCCTCAGAGCGGATGGCCTTCTATATTAACTTATGTTTTGAAATATATTAAGGCTCGTAATCTTAAAATATATCTCAGTCTCATTTTACATTAAGGCCATCCGCGGCCGGGCTGCAAGGGTGGCTGCACCGGCCCCTTGCAGCCGGTAACACCGCCGCGCCTCAGCGGTGAGGTGGCTGTGAGGGTGGCGAGCGGTGAGGGCTTGCCGTTCAAATTAAATGCAAAATTTTTATTTTGTTTTTTACCGTTATACAACGGTTTTATATATATATATACTTTTTCCTTTTTTTTCTATTTATCTATATATATACCTCCAAACCCCAACCTATTTTTCTCATTCTTTCACCTCTAAACTTCTCCTATTCACCTCTAAATTCTCTTAAACTTCTCCTAAACTTCTCATCTTCTTCCAAATAATGGATCCTTTCGACGACGACGAAGAATTTGATCTCATCGTGGATCAAATGATTACGAACACCATTCAAGCGACAGAATTGATTATTCAATATATCGAAAACGGAGAGGCGGAACCGTCAAACCCTAGACCGAGAGGGCCGAATAAAGATAGAGTTCGAGAAGATGGACACGATAAACTTGTCGCCGACTACTTTTCGGATAACCCGGTGTACGACGACGAAGACTTTAAACGGCGGTTTCGTATGAGTCGACGACTATTCGTAAGGATAGTTTCCGATCTTGAAAGAGAGTTTGATTGTTTCAAGCAGCAGTGGGATGCAAGAGGCGTGAAGGGGTTTTCTCCGCTTCAAAAGTGTACGTCCGCTATCCGACAATTGGCGTACGGGACTGCTTCAGATTCTATGGACGAGTACCTAAGGATGGGCGAAACGACCTCAAGGGAATGCCTAAAATTTTTTTGTCAAGGTATTATTAAACTCTATATGCGACAATATTTACGAAAGTCAACTGCTAGCGATATTCAGGCTATCTACGCGTTGCACGAACAATAACACGACTTACCCGGCATGCTTGGTTCGATAGATTGTATGCATTGGGAATGGAAAAATTGTCCCGTCTCATGGAGGGGTCAATTCCATAGAGGTGATCATCAGGGACCGACGATAATTCTTGAAGCCGTCGCATCATACGATGAATGGATTTGGCACGCATTTTTCGGGGTTCCGGGTGCCACGAACGACATAATCGTTGTGAATCAATCACCGATTTTCAACGATTTATTCGAAAATAAAGCGCCCGATAGTTCGTTTGTAGCGAATGGCACACACTACCATCACGGGTATTATCTTGCCGACGGCATATATCCCGAGTGGACGACTTTCGTGAAAGCATTTAGGTACCCAACGGAAGTGCCACGGTTGCAGTTCATGACACGTCAAGAATCGGCTAGAAAAGACATCGAACGGACATTCGCCACGCTTAAAAGTAAATGGCACGTCGTTGCTAGACCGGCACGGGTATGGTCACGAAGGAAATTACAACAAATCATGTACACGTGTATAATTTTACACAACATGATTCGTGAGGACGAAGGGTTTTCACATTATCCTTTTGATCCTACGGCGGTTTTACCGAGCGACGTCTAGACAACGATCTCGGA
This sequence comes from Centaurea solstitialis, assembly GCA_030169165.1. NCBI lineage: Eukaryota > Viridiplantae > Streptophyta > Magnoliopsida > Asterales > Asteraceae > Centaurea > Centaurea solstitialis. The sequence goes on from CM058042.1 coordinate 82,917,372, forward strand.
AGAAGAACGAGCAAACAACGTCAACTTCGTAAAAAACCGAGAGAGGCACGCCAACCTCCGCGCCGATTTATCTCAACATTTGTGGGATTCTATGCCTCATAATTAGTTTTATTGTATTTTTATTTTTAATTAGTTTTTTTAATTTGAATGAAATTTTAATATTAATGTAATTTTAATTTTAATTTATAGTATTTAAATTTATATTATTTAAACTTATAGTATTTAAATTTATATTATTTTATTTAAAAAATCATACAGGTGGTATAACCTGTACGGCTGTGGGTGAATGATATGGTAATGGTAAGGTAGTGGTAAAGCTGATGTGGCGCTGAGGTGGCAGTCTGTGCAGGTGGTATCACCTGCACGGCTGCGGATGGCCTAACAACATTGATATTTTAATCATCTTAGCTTAGGTAATTAATATATGGTTTGGGTTTCGGTGAAAATAAAGATTATGGTGAGAATGGTGAGAATGGTAAAAAAATTCCATCCTTTGATTCATCCGATTGGAAATCAATACTAATGAAATTGATTAGTCCATTTCTTTGAGAACTGCAAATTCGTGGGTGGATTTGCGTGTGGCGTGTGTGTGTGCGCGCACACACGCGTTATATATGGTTGGGTTTCGATGAGAAGTTGAAGTTAACGTGAAAAGTGGTTATCAACTGCTGGACGAGAAGAGAATACATATTAGAACGAAATGCGTCAAGATAAGATTAAAAGAGATTAAAAGTTCGTATCTACTTCTCGTCCTCCTCATCATTAACTCAACTTCTCGCATAATACTTCCTGTGTGTATATATATTTCATGGTTCAATTCTTTTAAAACATAAGAACTTCAATTATATTCATAAAAACGATGATAACTTTTGGTAATGAGTCAAGAGTTGTACAACCAACTTTCTAAAAATTGGGCAACCATTGGAAGTGGATGATGCTTCTAGTTTAGGTGCACCTACATACACTCCTCAGGGGACCATCCACCAAATCATACCTTCTTAGCTACACTTCTTTTCATTTTTCCTTTTTCGATCCAATCACCCCGTCTACGTCTACGTATGTATCGCTCAACCCTTGTACGTATGTAATGCTCGATGTAGCCCTACGACACCATCATCATATTCAATAGCAGATCCAGTTATATTGATAATTCATCGTTATATATTTAAAGGTCAAAAGTATATACATATATTATTTATAATAAAAAAAAGAATAAAATTTGAAAATTCGCTTGATCAACCGACCCGAACTCCCGTTCATAGATCTACCCCCGAATTCGATCATATCCCAACCATGTTGTAATAACGTTTTGCAAATAATGTTGTCTTGACCTTTATGCATAGTTAGAACTTAGAAGTAAAGAACAAGCCCGAATCTTTTTAAGACACGTATTCTCTCTACATGTTTCAATGCCAAGATAACAACGCGTTTTTTTTGTATTTGTGTTTTAAATTAATAAAAATGGTCGCTATAAAGAAAATACAAATGGACAAGATGTTCTATATCTTTGCACCATGAACAAATATAAAAAGAAAAGACACCCATGTTAGCCTTTTGGCTAAGATCTTATTAATCTAATCACAATACGAATGAAAAAAAGAATAAAACATTAATAAACTCAACAATCTAATCTAAAACCAATCAAGAAAAATACTATTTTTAACTCTATGTCACAAGAAGATGTTACGTAGTGAGCATAAGATTTTGACCTAGCTACTACATAACATCTTCCTGTACCACTACTATTGATGATGTTTGAAGTCTCTCCAACGGATCGATAACGTTCAAACTTATTTTTACTAACGATAGCCCTAAAACTAGAACCCTCGTTCCTCAATCTTGACCGCCAATGAACATGTGTTTTCGTGGCGTCATCTTCTTCATTCTCGACCCTTCCGGTCATAAGATCCATCAAGTTGTTTCGGAGTCCTAAATCCGAGTAAACCCTTCTCGGGTTGCTCAGGCGCTTTCCATCGTCAACACCGCTACCGCTCTTCGACCGTGAAGAAACCACCTCCACCGGTCTCCCAACGTTCTCCACCATCATACACAGATTACCCAAACCGTTCCATGACCGTAGCGGAACCAATTTCGTCAAGAAACTAAGAGATTCGGTGACCTGGTTCATCGATCTCCCTACAAGACCTCACACATTTCGCTGCAATCACCCCCAATTGCCGCCTCACCATCGGATCCTTCGGTGGCGGGATCCGAGGGTCGAAAACGCTCAAAAGCTTGCCTCGTCTAATCGATGGGATCGCCGTATCCACGATCGAAGGCGGCGAATGGCCAACATCGATCGCTTTGCGCCCGCTGATGATCTCTAACAACAAAATCCCGAAGCTGAAAACGTCGGTTTTCGTGCTTAGGTTATCCAGGGTCACGTAACCGGGATCGAGGTACCCCATCGTCACCGATAAAAGCCAGTAATCGTCCACATGGCACTGGAGTGCCAACACGAAATCGCCCAATCGGGCTTTGAAATTCTGGTCGATGAGCACATTGACCGACTTAATATCGCGGTGGATCACCGGCGGAACCGCCGAATGTAGGGTTTCGATTGCCTTGGTGGTTTGGACTGCTCAGCGGATCCTCCGGTCCCAATTGGGCGGATCCCGGCCAAGATGTAGCGTGTCGTAGAGCGTTCCGTTGCTCATGAATTCGGCTACCAACAATCGATTCTGATTCGGGGCGGTGTTTGTGAACCCGACCAGGTTGAGTAACCGAGGGCTATGGAGTTTCGATAGGATGTCGATTTCGTTTTCTGGCATGGCGGAGCACATTTAGGATTCTTTGGCTCATTAAACTTAATAGCTTATTATAAGTAGGTAAGAATAACATACGAGTACCTAAATAATTACTTGTGTATAATGTATATGTGTTTGATATGTGATTTGAAATATGCCAAAAAGGTGGGTGGGTGATGAGTTGGACATGTGCCACAATGATGTTATCCCCTTGATTGTTTTGCCAGAATTCTAGTTATAAAAAGTTTTATAACTTTTTTTAATTGAAATGTGTTTACTAAGGTTCCCAATTTTGGAAAAAAGAAGACATGATGGCAAATGAGTGGTTTGACCCCCATCTCATTAATGTGTTTGCATAGTCATAGTATGCCAAAGACATGTTTTATATATAAAGAGAGAGAGTCGGAAATAATACATATTTAAAGGAATATGACAATTAATAAAAATATATAGTTTTACATCAACTTTCCAAAAAGCCACGCATAAACTTTGGATGTGACTTTCAAAGTCGTATGAATCGTATATAATTTTATTGATTCTCATGTTTTTTTTTAAATATATATTTGTTCTCATTTGATCATCTTCTCTCTCTCTCTCTCTCTCTCTCTCTCTCTCTCTCTCTCTCACACACACACACACACATTTTCGGTTACGGTGGATGCGATCACGGAGGATTGACGCAATTCATGTAGGGCGGAGATGATTAAAGGAGGGTGACCCGGTCAAAGCCGCATTTATTGACCGGATAAGTGGTTGAGAATCGTCCTCACGTTTTCTTAAAAAGTTATCGTTTTCATTTGAACTTTTCTATCTCTCTCTTTCTCTCTCTCTCTTTATATATATATATATAGGGGTGGGTTCAAATGTGAACCACATTTTGGTTGTGAACGTGACGACAACCGAGAGCGCGACATGTGGCGGATGAGTAGGCGCCACGTCAACTCCATGGCGGATGACTAGGCGCGATTCATGAGGGGGCATTGAATTAAAGAGGGGGACCACACTCAAAGCCGCCACGTGTCGCGCTCTCGGTTGTCCTCACGTTCACAACCAAAAAGTGGTTCACATTTGAACTTTCCTCTCTATATATATATACAAAGAGAGAGAGAGAGAGAGAGAGAGAGAGAGAAAGGTTCATACGAAAAATATAACTTTTTAAGAAAAGGCAAGGAGCAATCTCAACCACTCATCTCGGTCAACAAATGCGGCTTTGACCGGTCCCCCCTAATAATCTCTATCCGCCCATAAATCGCGTCAATCTTCCGTGATCACGTCCACCGTAACCGCGAGATGAGTGGTTGAGATTGCTCCTCATTTTTTTCTTAAATTGAGATGCTTCTCGTTTGAACCGTCCCATATACATATTATATATATATATAGAGTATTAGGTTCATATGAGAAGTGCCAAAAAATGAAATGTAGAGAAATGATCTCCACCACTCATTTGGTCAATAAAGGCGGCTTTGACCGGGTCACCCTCCTTTAATCGTCTCCACCCTCCATGAATTGTGTCAATCCTCCGTGATCACGTCCACCATAACAGGTTAAAGCCGCCTTTATTGACTAGATGAGTGGTGAAGATCACTTCTCGATTATCAATTTTTTAGCACTTCTCATTGAACATTTCTCTCTCTCTCTCTCTCTCTCTATATATATATATATATATATATATATATATATATATATAGACGAAAGTTTGGATGCAAACTCAAATTTCATTGTAAACGTGAGGACAACATTCAATATTATTCAAACTGCATAATATTCCATTCAGTATTATTCAGACTGAGTATGGTATGTGGCGCACTCTCGGTTGTCCTCACATTTACAATGAAAGATGAGTTCTCATTTGAACATGACCCTATACATATTTATACATATATAGATATATATACATGCGCATGATCGTGTGAAAATTTGAGTTGATGTGAGAAGTGTGAGGAGTTAATGAAACCTTGATCACTTTTAATCTCAATTCCTCGCATGAATTGTGTTTCATATGGGGATTAATCCGGTGAATCTTGACGCATCTTAAGATGTGCATCTATAATCCAACAGTTGATAACCGCTTTTTAAGGTAACTCAACTTTTCACCGAATTGGTCTTATTATATATATATATAATATAAACTTTCTAAAATTAGAAGATATACAAGAATTGTTGAAATTGGGTCTATTCTCTTTGTAAAGTATATATTATCATTCATGTAAAGATGTTTTAATGCATCTTTGTTATCAACTAGTTGATAAGCCCGGGCTTCGCACCGGGTTTATGAACAATAGCTATCGACATTATAACATATTTCAGTCAATATACTATATATGACTAAAACGTAAAATGAAATATAAAAAACTAAAAGATATAAAGTGAGTAAATATTATAAGTTTAGGGGGCTGACATGTAAGTTTAAAGGTGAGTATAGGATTCGGGTCGGTTGGAGCGTATATATATCGTATATAATAAAATAAATACATGGAAAAAATATTCAATATTAGGCTCATTTCTATCTTATCGACGATACGATTATAATGGTGCAGTTTGTTAACATTAAAACGTATTTTTTTAACATATTTTAGATCGTATCGACGATACGATTATCATGGCGTAATTTGTTAAAATTAAAACGTATTTTTTTAACATGTTCCAACCAATATACGATATATGAGTAAAACGTAAAATGAAATATAGAAAAGTACGGTACAAAGTGAATAAATATTATAAGTTTAGGGCGCTAATATGTGAATTTGAAAATGGATATAATATTCGGGTCGGTTGGAGCTTATATATAGTATATAATAAAATAGCTACATAAAAAAATATTCAATATTAAGCTAATTTCGATCGTATCGACGATACGAACATAATGACGTAATTTGTTAAAATTAAAACGTTTTTTTAACGTCTTTATGCCAATACACGGTGTAATTTGTTAATATTAGAACATGTTTTTTCAACATGTTCCAATCAATATACTATATATGATTAAAACATAAAATAAAATATAGAAAACTAAAAGTATAAAATGAATAAATATTATAAGTTTAAGAGTTAAAATGTAGTTTCTACAAATCGATTATAATGCGTAATTTGGTAAAGTTAAAACGTATTTTTTTTAACATGTTCCAACAAATATACGATACATGAGTAAAACGTAAAATGAAATATAGAAAACTAAAAGATATAAAGTGAATAAATATGTTCATGAACAGTGTTTTGGAGCTAAAATGTAATTTCTCCAGATGTCGGTAGTTGCTGTTTATAAACAATGTTTTGGCTTCATATAATCTATATAGTATATAATAAAATAATTACATCAAAAAATATTCAATATTAGGCTCATTTCGAGCGTACGAAGTGTACGAATATAACGACGTAATTTGTTAAAATTAGAACGTGTTTTTTAACATGTTTCAACCAATATGCGATATATAAGTAAAACGTAAAATAAAATATAGAAAAGTAAAAGGTATAAAGTGAATAAATTAATAAAATAACTACGTCAAAAAAATATTCAATATTAGGCTCATTTCGATCGTATCAACGATACGAATATAACAGCATAATTTGTTAAAATTAAAACGTATTCTTTAAACGTCTTTTAGCCAATACACGATATACGATTAAAACGTAATTGAAAAGTAAAAGGTATAAAGTGAATAAACGTTATAAGTTATAAGTTTAGAGGTCGAATATGTAAAGTTAACTACATCAAAAGATATTCAATATTAGGTTCATTTCGATCGTATCGACGATACGAATATAATGGCGTAATTTGTTAAAACTAAAACGTATTTTTTTAACATATTTTAGCCGATACACCATATATAAGTAAAACGTAAAATGAAATATTGAAAAGTTCAGGGGCCAAAAAGTAATATTGAAATTAATCTTAAAATGAAATATTGAAAAGTAAAAGGTATAAAATGAATAAACGTTATAGGTTATAAGTTTAGAGGCCCAATATGTAAGGTTAACTATATCAAAAATATTCAATATTAGGCTCATTTCGATCGTATCGACGATACGAATATAATGGCGTAATTTGTTAAAACTAAAACGTATTTTTTTAACATATTTTAGCCGATACATCATATATGACTAAAACGTAAAATGAAATATTTCAAAGTTCAGGGGCCAAAATGTAAATTTGGAATTAAACATAAAAATAACCCGGCTGGAGGGTCACATCCGGGTCAAACACGGGTTTGGGTCATATAATGTGAGAGGGAAAGGTGGGTTTGGGTCGGGTCGCGGGTCGGGTGGGTCAGATCGGGTCGGGTCGGATCAGTGCTTGGCGGGGCGCCTGCTGATTGTATATAGTATATATAATAATGTTCTTTTTTAGATGTTTTAAATTACTCTTTAAAGAAAGGGTAGTGATCCTTACACAACACCCTTTAACCATTCACAACAATTTAATGTAAAATGACATTATTACCCTCTTATCTATTTTTTGATGTAACACAGGCGAGTTTCGATTTTCAATAATTTTACCCCTTTTTTTTTCTTTTTAATTCATTTCAATAATTTTTCATTTCCAAGACGAATCAGCTCATCAATTGGAGCACAAAGAAAAAGAATTTCAAGTTTCAACCACCGCCAGTGGCAAGACCGACGGATTCCGGTGGTAAAGAAGGAACAATTATCTCATTTTTAGCCAACCATTTTCTCGTTAAATTCAACCCTTTTCAACAAATTTATCACGATGATGTTGAATTCTCCCCAAAACCCTCAAAAGAAATCGCAAGATCAATCAAAGAAAAATTAGTCCAAGAAAATTCCGCCATTTTTCCAGCGGAACCCCTAGCTTCGATGGCCAGAGAAATCTTTTCAGCCCGATCGAATTCCAAAACGATCGTATCAAACTCCATGTTAACCTCCAAATTCTGACACCCGCCTCTTCGATTTCCCAAAATCTCGACGAAAACCGAGAAAAATCGAGCCGGTGGTGGTACGGCGGCGGTCACGTCGGCGATGGTACGGCGGTGGTGCGTCAAGATCCTTTCGGTGAGTTCGTCGACGGCGGCACTTTCTCCACCTTTGGAGACTTCAACTCTTTTTCCTCCGGCAGTATCGGAGGTCACGACCGCCGCTGTGTAGCTGGCGAAGATCAGTTGCTTGTGTTGGTTGCCTATGTTACTCTTTCTCTCTCTTTCTATCTATTATATGCCGCTGCTGTTTGCTAGAGGTCTGTTCACCGGAGGTCACCTACTCGGAGAACTTGGTTGTGTTGGCCGAGGAAGTACAGCTGTGTTACTTTCTCTCTCTTATGTTATTATGAAGGGGCAAATTGAAAGGGTTATTAAAAAGTGAATTGAAAAACAAAAGAGGGTAATATTGTCTATTTATATTTAATTGTTGTGAATGGTTAATAAATGTTGTGTAAGGATCACTTCCCTTAAAGAAATGTTGGATCATATTTATCTGGCACTTCAAGAATTTTGTATTTGATTGATGATCAAATATATTTTTATTAAATGTATATAACTTTTTTTTTTTTGCAATGAAGGTCTTAAAGAAACTGAAGTCATTTACTAGGGACAAACATATTAAATACATGACCAACCAGAGTAGGTTACAATGAAGAAAGGGTGACCCATATCCCAACCACTACCTTTTTTACAAATTACATTTATATTATTTGTAATATATGTTAACTATGTCCATTATAAAATATCATCGACTTTTACTGATTTTATTTTGCACGAAACTAAAGGTTTACCATATTATATTTCGCCATGTTTAATGGAAGATCATATAAACTTTCTATTTCTGCAAAAATAGAAAAAAGTAATTCTAAATTTATGAGTTATACATACAATAATACTTGGGGTAGGCTAAATATAAGTATTGAGCGAAACATTTTTCAAACGGTGACATCATATAATTAAAATTTTGCTTGATTTTGAAAGATTTTTTAAGTTTGTTTTTGTTGATTTCGATAAACCTTTTTGATATATATTTTTGTTGAATCGAGAGAACTTCTTTGGATTTTTGATTGATTTCAAGAGATTTTTCGATTTTTTTTATTGATTTTGAAATTGTTTTTTTGTTTTTTAGTTGACTTCTAGAAAAAATTCGGTTTTTTGGTTGATTTGAGATAAATTTTTAGTTCATATGCACCATTTCAAGTTTCGAAAATAATACGGTGACACTCTCCAAAATGATACAGTTGCACCTTCACAAAATTAGTTTTTTTTACCTTCGTCGGACAAATAATATGGTGGCATGTGCCACCGTGTACCCATAGCTCCGTCCATGCTAAATATAACTCATAAATGTTGCTACATGCATTTTTATATACTAATTTATTTCTCATAATATCAACACCAAAACTTATTTATACATTTTAATACATAACTTGATGTGATTCTAATATAAATAGAGGTGTATATAACAATACCTTAAGCCGATAAGCGCATTTCTAATGACAGGTTTTATCAGCAAAGAACGTAGGTTTTTAGAAAAACCACCCTTGGAGAAAGTTCTTATAAGAACCTTATACCATTTAAGTTTTTGTACAAAAATCTTGATTCCTACCTTGAACTTAGTTTGAAGTAACATTTTTCTTTTTCTTTTTACCTAAAAACGACTTTATAGTTATTTATTGATATTGAGAAAATAGACAAGACCCACAAAAAAAGGTGGTTTTTTGTTAACTTTTTACCTAAAACCGATTTATACAGATATTGTAAAAATAAACAAGACCCACAAAAAAGATGGTTATTAGGCTATAAGTACTCAACCCTTCCAACCCTTCAAATCCCACTGCCACATCAGCTTTCATATCAGCTTTTCACCAACCCCACAATTAGCTCTCTAGAACCCTCTCTGATTAGTACCCAACCCTCTCAACCACATACATAACACAAACCGATGTGAGCGGTGTGGGCAACCCTCTAGCCTCTCGAACCCACTGAACCCGCCGATAGCGTAACGGAATCCGCTGAGCCCGGCAGGTTTGAGCCCGCTGAAGAACCACCTTTATAAACTTTTAATCTTTTATACTATAAGTTAAAAGTGTTGTAATAACAAAATACACAAAAATAAGTTCTTATAAATGCTTTAATATTTGCATTGTACTACTTCTACATCACAAATCATGTCATCAAAACCAACAACCACCCCCACTCTATTTACCCTTGGGCGAAAATTGCCCATTCTTTCACTTACACAAGCAAAAAGTAAAATTCATTGTACAATAACTTGGTCATTACCTTGAACTTGTTCTTAAATGAATTTTGTTGGTAGTATTATTATATATAACTTTTTGAACTTAAAATTATTAATATATAGAGAGAGAGAAAGAGAGAGAGAGAAAGGTTTTACGAGAATGCTAACTACTCAAGAGTATATAAGAAACTTCGTTCAAGTACAAAATCACAAGTGATTTTACACTAACGGAAAAAAAAAAATTGGACGTGGATGAATTTGAACACTACTGAAATCGGGTGAATCATATATGATTTTGTACATTGACGAAGGCAGTAGAACCGAGAGAGAGGGAGCGAGAGGGTGGGGGAGTCGATGTGAGAAAGGAGATGGGATGGGTATTTTGGTCCAAAACCGGCCGTTCCATTTAGTTCCAGGGGTATGGGTATGAACAAGCGTGTCCCATCTTTGTGCTAGCTTGTTCTAGCGAATTCCACTTTGGGGTGCGCCAAACATGGGACATACGTGTTTTTTTTGCCATGTCCCACCTTGTACTGCGTACCAAACGCACCCTTAAATAGTTAGTGCTTTCGAATAAACTCATGTCTCTCTCTCTCTCTATAAATATATATACATATATAAGTGCATTCTTTTGTAAACTTTATAACAGTAGTAAACTTTGTAAATCAATCTCAACTGTTTTTTCTAGTCTAACAAATATTTGATTTCATATATATGTCGATTGCGTGGAAAATAAAACATTTATCACAACTAATAAACTCTAATCATTTTTCATATATATTCAAATCATAATTAATAAACATTCATCATTTCCATAAATATTGATTTACAACCTTTATAATAAGGTTTACAAAAAGAAATAAGGTTTAGTTTCCCAAAATATATTCAACTTGTCACATTTTTCTATTATGTGTATTGTATTTGAAAACCTACCATTTAATATATTAAAGTTTCAAAACCTACCGTTTTATGTATTGAGAAACTTGTTGAGGAGGTAGATGGTCATTTCGGCCATCCAGCCATCTTCTTCGGCGACCACACCACTCCGGCGACTTTTCCGGCGACAAAACCATCATCATATTCTCCGACGATCACACCACTCCGGCGTCTTCTGCGGCAACCACACCACCATTTTTTCCGGCGACCTTCATCTCTGCCACCCACCATCTTCTACAACCTCCTCGTACCACCGTGATCCTCCGTTGCTCCTTACCCAAATCGACTCTCGCCTTCGCTTCTTCTCCATTTCCAACTCCCGTGAAAATTCGACGTAATGTTGGTTGAACTGGTTAACGGGCTGCGGTTGTTGTGAGTTTTCAATGGTGGCAGCGGTGTTAGTTTGTGGAGAAGTTTTGTAAGAAGATGGTGGTGTGGTCGTCGAAAAAGTCGTCGGAGTGGTGTGAACGCCGGAGAAGGTGGTGATGTGGTCGTCAGAAAAGTCGCGGAGTGGTATGGTCGCCGGAAAAGTCGTCGGAGTGGGGGTGACCAGCTGGTAACCCGCTATAAGAGGTCAGGATACATTAAACGATAGGTTTTGAAACTTTGGTACATTAAATGATAGGTTTTCAAGTATAATACACACAATAGCAAAAGGTGATAACTTGAATACATTTTGGGAAACTAAACCCAAAGAAATATCCCTCTATATATATATATATATATATATATGGAGAGAGGTTTCAATGGAAAGTGCTAAAAAAATCAGAAGTAAAAAGATAATCTTAATCTTTTATAAACATGTTTAACTTATCACATGATTCTCTTGGTATTGTTATATGTGACCTAAAAAAAATTGTGTTAAGTATCCATGTTGAATTTTATCCTAGTTCTAAAATTGATGAAATGAAAAAGATGTGACAGTAAAAGAATACAAACACTCAGTTTTTGTAAGAAACTCTATTAGGCTACACGCACCCAACCCAATCAACCCACTCAACCCACTCACTTTTTGAATGCCACATCAGCTTCCACATCAGCTTTTGGTCAACCCTCTCTTTACCCTCCCATAACCCTCTACACCACACACCCAACCCTCCCAACCCTCTCACTTTTCAATTTATTTTATTTATTTCATTTATTTTATTTAATTAAATAATATAATATAATTAAATAAATAATATTGTTAAAAATAATTTGAAAATTCTAATATTAATAAAAATTACATAACATTAATAAAAAAATTACATAACATTAATAAAAAAACTAAAAATCAATATCGAGGTTCCAAATATGTTCCACTAAATCCGCCCGAAGATTATGGTGAATAGTTGAGTTTCTCACTTGGAAAATATTCACCATACGTTGCTCCTCAGTGAGTTGCGGGTTAGGTGGATCCGGAATATCGTTCGGGACAACACAAATGGCCTTGTTTTTGTTTTCGAGTATCATATTGTGTAATATGATACACGCGTACATAATGTTGCGCATCGTAGGTATCTCCATTATGCGAGACGGTTGTTTGATTATATTCCAACGTTTTCGGATAATGCCGAAAGCTCGTTCGATATCTTTACGTGCCGCTTCTTGCGCTCCCTTAAACTTAATTCGTTTATCGTCTTCCGGATAGGAAAACGCTTTGACAAAAGTAGCCCATTCCGGATATATACCATCCCCGAGATAATATCCGTGCTTGTAGGTGGCCCCATTTACTTGAAAACTTCGATCGGGTGCTCTTTCGTTATACACATCTTCGAAGATGGGCGAATGATTGAGCACGTTTAGGTCGTTCATGGCACCGGGACAACCAAAGAATGCATGCCAAATCCACGCGTCTTGGGAGGCCGCCGCTTCTAAAATGATTGACGGGTGCGGTTTATCGCCTCGATGGTATTGACCTTGCCATCCAACCGGACACATCGCCCATTCCCAATGCATGCAGTCAAGGCTATCGAGCATGCCGGGAAATCCGTGACGGTCATCGTGCGCGGCGTACAACTGCTGAATATCTTCGTAAGTCGGCTTGCGTAAATATACTTTTCCATACATTTGTATAATTCCCTCAACGAATTGGTTTAGACACTTGCGTGCCGTTGACTCTCCCATGCGGACGTAGTCATCAAATGCGTCACCGGTTATTCCATACGCCAGTTGCCGAATTGCCGCCGTACACTTTTGGTGTGTGGAAAAACCCGGCAACCCCGTAGCATCGTACTGTTGTTGGAAATATGGGTACCGTGTGTATAAATCATACACTATTCGTGTGAATAGATTTCTCGACATCCTAAAACGTCGCTTGAACGTCTTCTCCGGGTACGTCGGGTTATCGTCAAAGTAGTCCGCCATTAGCCTTGCGTTACCTTCTACCCGACCCCTGTCTATGTTAGGGGCCTTCGAACGACGAATCGATGATGATGCGTTTGCTTGTTGGACAAGATGCGCAAAGATTTGCGCATCTTGTTCCCAGTCTTTGTCGGTATCCGTGGATGATGAATCGTTCAAATAATCGGGTTGTGCCATTGTGGATGTATGTAGAAGAGAGTAGTGGTGTAAGAAATATGGTTGGAGGATGAAGAAATTTGTGTAATAAGATATTTGGTTGGGTATGTGTATATGTTATGTATGGAGGATATATATATATATATATATAGAAAGTATTAAATGAAAAAGAAAAAAAAAAGAAAAAAAAATATTAACGTTGGGAGAGAGCCGTTTGACAACGGCTCTCCCAACCCGTGTGACCTTCAAGCCGGCGAGTTCATATACCCACGCACCCAACCCATTCAAAGCCGGCGGGTAGGGCGGGTTCACCCGCTGAGAAGCCACTGCACCGGTGCGTGCAGCCTTATGAGTTTTTATTTTTCTTCTTCTATTTTTATTTTATGATTTTGACCATCAAAATTTTATAATTTTATGTTTTGATGATAAAACAAATCTAAATTAGATATAGTTTAGCTATTTTTTGTCATTTTAATATAAAGGGTTTAGTTCCTAAAAGTGTATTCAACTTGTCACGAAAAGTTATTGTATATATTGAACTTCTATTTTTTCCATTGTATGTATCAAACATATCAAAACTACCATTTAATGTATCCAACTTTATCAAAACCTACCACGAAAGTGTATCCAACTTGTCACAAAAGTGTATCTAACTTTTAACTAAATACATCAAATGATAGGTTTTTATAAGTTTGATACATACAATAGAAAAAATCAAAGTCCAATACATACAATAACTTTTCGTGACAAGTTAAATACACTCCCATGAAGTAAACCCTAATATAAATGCTACTAATCTGTATTATGGATATCCTCATTTCACGTCTTCTTAAGTGGATAGCCGAAACCGATAAACTCCATATATATTTAGAAAATCAATTATTTTAATCATTTAAAAATACCAACTTTAGCTCCTAGCTTATGTTTAAAAATATATTTAAACTGATAATCTTAAAATACATTTCAGTCTCATCCTACATTAACAACATTTATGTTTGAATCATGCCATCTGACGATTGAAATGTATGGGTTTAGTCTCCGTGAAAATGAAGGTTATGGTGAGAATGATAAGAAAAAACTTTCTTTTGATTCATCCTGATTGAAGACAATACTACTGAAATGAACTAGTCAATTTCCTTGAGAGGTTCACATTCATGGGTGGACATGAAGATCAATACTACTAAGCAACTTTCGGGACCCAACACTCAAGGACACGAAACGGGGTGATTTTGGTCAAAGAAGCAAATTCAGTACAACATTGGCGTCAACGCCCGCGACTATGACAAAGTGTCACTGTTGCGTGGCCCTGTTGTGGGAAGATCATTGGCCATGATACAACAACGATTGTGACTGGGTTGGGGTATCACTCTCACTAGACGAGTTCACGAAGTGACAACCAGCCCCTAGAGGCTTCAAGCGGCAATGGACACTATGCGATTATGGCAATGTTGTGCGGCAATATCATTGATGGATTGCAGCTGTGCCTTAAAGCCTTTCCAGCCGATTGTTTTCTCATTCTTTTGGTTGGAAGCTTTGTTGAGACATTTTTCCTCTCAAGAATAGGTATGTGTTCTGTTAAATATTTATATAGCTTAGGGACCCCTTTGTAACTTATTTGTCTATATATTGTTGTCAATACACGCAACCCTATTCACGGGTTTTCCACACTTCTCACATGGTATAGAGCCACCTTTCAAAACCCTAATTTTTCTTTTTCCAAACCCTAATTTCTCTAATCCCCAGCAGCAGCCGCTCTTTGCTGCCGCCGGCCACTACTCCGGCGGTCCATTGTCGGCCACTGCTCTTGCCACCCCTCGTCGTTCACTACTCCGGCCACCCATCGCTGGTTTCTGTTCTGTCGCCAACATAACACCGAGCCTTTGACGACCACCGCGCAACCGCTGCCAACCGTCGCGCAATCGCCGCGCAACCGCCGCGCAACCGCCGCAAACGGTTGCCCCTCTGTCGCCGTCGTTCGTCCACTGTTGTCTGGTTAGCGAAACCCTAGCGATCTGTTTGCAACCGCCGCCGGTGATCATCAACCCTAGCGACGGCTGTCCAGTAACCGTCGACGATCCTATTCTGACGTCGCCACCGTTCGCATAACCCTAGCGGACGTCCGCCGCCCTTGGTACTGCTGTCAACTCTTCGCGACTCAACCCTCGTGCCGCGAACATCACTCTCGCGCCGCGAACCTGTCTTGCGAAGATAACCCTCGCGAACCTGTCGTGCCGCGAAGCAATCCCTCGCGAAGAAGCCGAATCCTTGTGCCGCGAATATCAGTGTCATTCCATGTATCTAGCATCTAACCTTGTTCAGCACCAGAGAACCAAGCATGTGGAAATTGACTTACATTTTGTTAGGGAGCGTGTTGTGATTGGTCATGTGCGTGTTTTGCATGTTCCATCCGCTTATCAATATGCAGATATTTTTACAAAGGGTCTACCCTCTAGTTTGTTTCTTGATTTTAGAGATAGTTTGAACATTCGTGTTCCCCCTGATCAAACTACGGGAGTGTGTTAAATATTTGTATAGTTTAGGGACCCCTTTGTAACTTATTTGTCTACATATTGTTGTCAATACACGCAACCCTATTCACGGGTTTTCCACACTTCTCACATGTTCTTTACATCTTCCGTAAATATTCAAATCATAATAAATAAATCTTCATTATTTTCATAAATATTGATTTACATTTTTATATATATAATTCATGGTTCAATTCTTTTAAAGTATAAGAATTTTAATTATATTCATAAAAACGATGATAACTTTTGGTAATGAGTCAAGAGTTGTACAACCAACCTTCTAAAAATTGGGTGACCATTGGAAGTAGATGAAGCTAATAGTTTAGTAGTTTAGGTGCACCTACAAACACTCTTCTATGGGACCATCAACCAAATCATACCTTCTTAGCTTCATTTCTTTTCATTTTTCCTTTTTCGACCCCCTCGCCCGAAACGCACAACCCGTGTACGTATATAATACTCGTATACGACCACTGTAGGACTACAATACCACCATCATATTTAATAGCGGATCCAATTATATTAGTAATGGAGATCTTAATTCAAAGTTACATGTTTTTGGAGGTCGAAAGTGTACATATTTATGAAACATAAAATTTATCATCATATTATAGATACATACATTTACCATAGTAGTTTGAACAGTGAATTTATTATAAATTAATGTTATGAACAGTAACTTTAATATAAATTAATAGTATATATATTATAATTATATAATAAAAACATATATGGATGATAAGTAATCGAATTATTTAATATTTTTTTTTCTACCGAATAGTAACTTTATAATATTTTATTAACTTTAGTTTTGCAATTTACATTTTACCCCCTAGACTTATAACCTTTATTCATTTTATATCTTTTACTTTCCTATATTTCATTTTTAGTTTTAATCATATTTCGTATACCGGCTAAAACATGTTAAAAAATGCGTTTCAATTCAAACAAATTACACCATCATAATCGTATCACCGATACCTTCTAAATGAGCCTAATATTGAATTTTTTTGACCTAATTATCTTATTCTATACCATATATGTTACGATTATATATTATTCAAAAATAGTAAAATGACTAAAAAAGTCATTTAATCAAACTTATTAATCAAAATTTTATTATAATAAATTCAAATTGTAAAAATTATGGTTTACCCCTTAGACTTATAATATTTTTATACATTTTTACTTTTCTATATTTCCTTTTACGATTTAGCCAACAAAAACATGTTTAAAATTTACGTTTTAATTTTAATAAATTACGTCATTATAATCGTGCCGTCGATACCTTTGAAATGAGACTAATATTGAATATTTTCTATCTAATTATTTTATTATATATTATATACAGTACAGTTATATAATATATATAAAATCGTAGTTGTGAAAGTTATATTTAACATTTCACGTTTTAGCCATATATCGTATACTGGCTAAAATATGTTAAAAAATGCGTTTCAATTTAAATAAATTACGTCATCATAATCCTATCGTTGATACCTTCAAAATGAGTCTAATATTGAATATTTTTTGATCTAATTACCTTATTCTATATTATATATTACGATTATATATTTACTCAAAAATAGTAAAAAGGCTAAAAACGTTATAGAATCAAACTCATTAATCAAAATTTTATTACAATAAATTGGAATTGTAAAAGTTACAATTTACCCCCTTAGACTTATAGTATTGGTTCACTTTATACCTTTTAGTTTTCTATATTTCCTTTTACGATTTAGCCATATGTCGTATATTCGTGAAAATATGTTAAAAAATACTTTTTAATTTTAACAAATTACGTCATAATAATTGTGTCGTCGATACCTTCAAAATAAGCCTAATATTGAATATTTTTTTTACTACTAATTTTATTATATATTATATATAGTACGATTATATAATATATATAATCGTAGTTGTGAAAGTTACATTTTACCCCCTTAGATTTATAATATTTTTTCACTTTATACCTTTTAGTTTTCTATTTTTCATTTCACTTTTTAGCCGGTATACGGCCGTTTATCGTATACCGGCTAAAATATGTTAAAATGCACTTCAGTCTAAACAAATTACCCACTATAATTGTATTGTCGATAACTTCGAAATGAGCCTAATATTGAATATTTTTTAATTTAATTATCTTATTACTTATTGTGAACAATATCATACTATTATTTTAATTGCATTTATCAGGAATGGTGTGCACTATTCAGATGGATGTTTACGACATTTTTTCAAAATTTACATTTTCACCCCTAAACTTATATTATTTGATGGAGAGTAGATTTATATTACTTAAATTAATTTAGTTGTAAAAGTTACATTTTACCCCCCCCCCCCCCCCCCCCCCCCCCCCCCGACTTATAATATTTATTCACTTTATACCTTTTAGTTTTCTGTATTTGATTTCATGTTTTAGCCATATATCGTATACTGACTAAATAATGTTAAAAAATGCGTTTAAGTTTAAACAAATTAGGCCGTTATAATTGTATCGTTGATACCTTCGAAATGAGCCTGATATTAAATATTTTTTGATCTAATTATCTTATTGTATACCATATATATTATGATTATATATTTATTCAAAAATAATAAAAGGGCTAAAACGTCATTTAATTAAACTCATTAATCAAAATTTTATTACAATAATAAAAAATAGTAACATTCTATTATTCGAATTGTAAAAGTTACAATTTACCCCATTTGGTTAATGACACTCATTAATAATTATCTCAATAACTTTAAATCGTCTACAACTTTAACAATTAGTTTATATACATAATGATCCGCGACGAAGCGCGGGTATCAAAACCTTGTTGTAATAACATTTTCCAAACAATCTTGCCTTGACCTTATGCATAGTTGGAACTTAAAAAGTAAAGAACACGTCTTTTTAATTTAATTTTATAAATTAATACAAAAAGGCCTCTATGCACACCTAAAGTGGAAAAAAGAAAAATGGACAAGATGTTCTATATCTTTGCACAATGAAAAAATACAAAAAGAAAAGACACCCATCTTTGCCTTTTGGCTAAGATCAAGCAAAGTATCTATTCTTATCGATCTAATCACAATACGAATTAAAAGATTAAACGAAAATAAACTCAACAATGTAAACTAAAACCAATCAAGAAAAAGACTTTTTTTTAAGTCTATGTCACAAGAAGATGTTACGTAGTCGTTTGAGCATAAGATTTTGACCTAGCGACTGCATAACATCTTCCTGTACTACTAACGTTGGAAGTCTCTCCAACGGATCGATTCCGTTCAAACTTATTTCCACTAACGATAGCCCTAAAACTCGAACCACCCTCGTTCCTCAATCTCGACCTCCGATGAACGTGTGTTTTCGTGGCGTCATCTTCTTCATTCTCGACCCTTCCGGCCATAAGATCCATCAAATTGTTTCGAAGCCCTAAATCCGAATAAACCCTTCTCGGGTTGCTCAACCGCTTTCCGTCGTTCACACCACCACCGCTCTTCAACCGCGAAGAAACCACCTCCACCGGTCTTCCAACGTTCTCCACCATCATACACGGATTACCCAACCCATTCCACGACCGTAAAGGAACCAATTTCGTCAAGAAACTAAGCGATTCGACAATCTCGCTCATCGACGGCCTCCTCTCCCTACAAGACCTCACACATTTCGCCGCAATCACCCCCAATTGCCGCCTCACCATCGGATCCTTCGGCGGCGGGATCCTCGGGTCGAAAACACTCAAAAGCTTCCCTCTCCTAATCAACGGGATCGCCCAATCCACAATCGACGGAGGCGAATGCCCGACGTCAATCGCTTTCCGCCCGCTAATTATCTCCAACAACAAAATCCCAAAGCTGAAAACGTCGGTTTTCGTACTTAAATTATCCGGGGTCACATAACCCGGATCGAGGTACCCCATCGTCCCGGCCGGCGGGGTCGATAGTAGACGGTAATCGTCCACGTGGCACCGCAGAGCGAGCCCGAAATCGCCCAACCGGGCATTAAAGTTCCGGTCAATTAACACGTTTGCCGACTTAATATCGCGGTGGATCACCGGCGGAACCGCCGAATGTAGGGTTTCGATTGCCTTGGCGGTTTGGACCGCTAACCGGATCCTCCGGCCCCAATTGGGCGGATCCGGGCCGAGATGGAGCGTGTCGTAGAGCGTTCCGTTGCTCATGAATTCGACGACCAACAATCGGTTTTGATTCGGGGCGGTGTTCGTGAACCCGACCAGGTTCACTAACCGAGGGCTGTGAAGTTTCGATAGGATGTCGATTTCGTTTTCGACTTCGTTTTCCGGCACGGCGGAGTGGCGGTGGTGGTGGTGGTGGACGGCGGTGGTTTGGTGGGAGGGTTTTTTAACGGCGACTAGACGGCCGTTACGGAGGAGGGCTTTGTAGACCAATCCATGGCTGCCACGGCCGAGAAGCTTCTGATCGGAGAAATTATTGGTGGCGGCTTCCAAATCGCTGTAATCGAAGTGTTCAATTTTCTTCTTGTTGATTATTGATGAAGATGAAGATGATGATTTCAAATCTTGATTTCCATTTTTATCGGATGGATTATGAACAGAAATGGCGGATTCGGCTTTACAAGATAAGTAGCCCATTAAATTGAACAAAATTGGGGGTTAGGTTTTGTTGTTATTGTTATTATACATGATGATGATAATGGAGATGGTGGACTAAGAAAGTCAAAGAATTGGAGGGTCACAGGGGAGTTAATGGTGTAGCCCACCGCACCCGATAATAATGCATTTACTCTCTCTCTCTCTCTCCCTCTGATCAGGTCAAGTTTATTTATTTGACCGCTATTGCCTACTTTACCCCTAACGTTTTAACCTTTTCTATCCTGTATTTATTGTTAATGGCAAATTGCCAAATTGCATTAAAGGAAAGTTTGTATTTTTGTATTCATTTTTGTATTTTGTTTGAATTTAATTTCTTTTGGTTGGAATATAAATGTTTATGTTATTATTTTAATCGATAAATAAAGGAATTATTTTATATTGTACAGATGGAAAAGAATTTCTTTTCTTTAGAAATATTTATTCTGTATATCTGAAATTCTACTATACATCTTGTTATTGTATATATCTAAAAATTTGTTAAAAGTCTATGAACTTAATATAACTATTTAATAAACACGTTTAAATAAACTAAATGCGATAAATCTATTAATGTAGTATAATTTTATCGTGCCAAAATTACTTTACAAGCATTAGAATTTTTTTCTACATTGATTTTTTATTTTAAAATGTATACTAAACTATATTATATATGTATATAGCTAAGTTGTGTTTGACAAAAATATGGTTATACATGTTTGATGGACCATAAGTTAGCTTATAAGTTAAAAACTAGTTTATTGAAACGCTAGTTGGAGTAGTGTTTCAAAAAAAAAATTATAATTTTTTTTCCCATTATACCCTTATCAATATTAATTATTACATTTTAATATACTTTTTTGGTCATTTCAGTTACTCATAAGTAGGGGTGTGCACGGTTCGGTTTGGTTCGGTTTTGGGGTAAAACCGAAACCAAACCGAAATTTTCGGTTTTTAAAAAACCAAAACCAATCGGTTTTTCGGTTTTCGGTTTTCGGTTTTTAGTTTGGTTTTTGGTTCGGTTTTCGGTTTTTGATTCGGTTTTTGGTTTTTGATTTGGTTTTCGGTTTTTGGTTTTCAATTTCAACCTTAGATGACTACTAGTTTCCTCATCAAAAACATGATTGATAATTTGTTATATATCAAGAGATATATAAC
Organism: Centaurea solstitialis; assembly: GCA_030169165.1. NCBI lineage: Eukaryota > Viridiplantae > Streptophyta > Magnoliopsida > Asterales > Asteraceae > Centaurea > Centaurea solstitialis. The sequence goes on from CM058042.1 coordinate 82,939,011, forward strand.
TAAATATTAACTTTCAAAAACTTCCAGTACTAACTCAATCTAGTTTTTTAACCCATTTTTTGCCTACCAACATAATTTTGGGATAAAAGAATTCTTGCCGTTTATATATCACCATTGATCACGATGAACCTTTTGTAATCTTTAGGGAGACATTTGTATATATTAACATAGACATTAACCAGATTCTATATATATATATATATATATATATGTATGTGTGTGTGTGAATGTGAATGGTGAATGTGGAGTTGGAGTTAGTGAATGTGAATGGTGGCTGCAGCAGCTAGTCTACGAGGAGAAGAGTGGTTACTTTGGTAAAAGAAAAAAAAGGGGCGCTTGGGAGTGGGCGGGATACTAGAAAAGTATAAATTAGAAAACTAGGGTTAAAAGTGGTTCGGTTCGGTTTTTGTAATTGGTTCGGTTCGGTTTTTACATTCGGTTCGGTTCGGTTTATACGGTTCGGTTCCTAAGGTTAAAACCGAACCAAACCGAAATTTTCGGTTTTTGAAAATTCCAAAACCAAAACCAACGGTTTTTGTTCGGTTTGGTTTTTTCGGTTTTTTTTGGTTTTCGGTTCGGTTTTCGGTTTTTCCTGCTCACCCGTACTCATAAGATAGTTTTTGCCAAACATAATAAAGTTTGTTATAATTAAGCTGACTTATCAACTAATCTGTCAAACCCAACCCTACTACAAAAATGTATTATTTTAGAATTTATGATTTAAAATATTTTTAATTAAAATGTGTTGTTTGAAAATTTAATATTTTCGGTAACTTATTTTACAATTCATGTCAAATTTAGTTTACGAATGTTAAAACGCTAGATATCAAAAAAAAAATCATATGATAATTCTTAAATAAAGATTTTGAAACATGGGTTTCTAAAGTAAAAACAAAGATACTCCATGCGTTTGTCTTACATATAAAATCAATGTAGTAACTTTTTCTTATCATATTATACAAACATTTTTAAAAGGGATTTAAAAACTAGGTTTCTAGAATAAGATAAAGAATATTCCATACACCTTGTCTTTACATATAAAATCTGTCGAATTTTATTTTATTTTAATTTTTATATGAAATAATGCATCTTATTATCATTCCATAGAAAACAACAATATTAATTTGTGGATCAATGATTATTTTTATATTTTAATGTATTTAATAATAATAATAATAATAATAATAATAATAATAGTAACTTTAACTTGATAGTCAAATAGGTAAATACAAAGATGTTTCTTATATGAATTGCGTGAAGTATTTGAATAGAGAAATTACCACAATATTTTTTTTGGAAAATAACAAAAAGAGGAATGGTGGATGTGACGGAAATGGAATTCTATGTTCGAAAGGACAAGTGATGTTTACTCCTCCCAAATAAACATTATCTAGATATCTAGATATCACGTACTATATATATAGATAATATTTATTTCGACTTTCATATCATTTTTATGTTACAAATGAGTCCTTTGCATGTAATAAATAAAACAGAATGTTATATTCGACATCATCCGATGATACGACGACAATGTCGTAAAACCCGCACAATATCGGTGTCTTCGCAGCATAGTTGCATAACAAATGACAATAATATAACAAAGCAGTTTAAAGTTCCCAACAAACGACAATCGTTACTTTAAGATGCTCCATTGGTCTTAATCCAACCTCTTGTCTATAACTAATGGTGGATTCAGGATTTTTGCTTCGTGAGGAACACCTTTAACGTACATTAAAGACCCGCAAACTGGTCTGATGTGTTTTTAACTTAGTTCAATCGTTTTAATTGATTTTTAAAGTTTTTTGTTGTCAATTTTTAAAGTATTTTTTTACCGATTAAGATGGATTCTTTTGGTTGATTTCAAAGTTGTTTCTAAAAATTAAAAAAAAAAAAACTGTTTTAACCTAAGTAAAAGAGAAATAAATTTAATAGTGGTCCATTCCCACCTTTACCTTACTACATTTTGCCCCTCTCTATAAAGAAGACTCGTACAATTACCATATCCTAATTCCCAATGCTTTACGTTTTGGGTGATAATCTTGACGTTTTCTATAATTGAATTATTTTTGGAATCTTTAAAAAGTTTTCATTTTTGGGAGTTTATTGCGTGATTGGATGGGAAAAGGTGAGGGGAAAGCAATTGGTTAATTTAATTGGTCTGAAAAGGAAAGTGATTTTATATGGTAAAATTGGACCATGAAAGCATCACATTTGAATACTTAAAGTGAACGATTCTAAAAAGCACAATGTATAATTGAAAAGGTTAGGGGTGGTTCAACATTTGGGAAAAAAGAAATTAATTGATTTAAAAGTAGATATGTATAAGATGGTCAAAGATTGGGTTGATAAAACGATAAACTATAATTTTCAATGAACCTAATGTTATTCAAAGCCGTGTTAACATTAGGGGTGAGCATCGGAACCGGGTACCCGCTTTTGGAACCGGAACCGCTATGGAACCGCCGGTTCCGGAACCGGTGTGAGTGGTTCCGGTTCCGGTGCCTAAAATACGGAACCGGTCGGGACCGGTTCCGGTTCCGGTTCTCATTTTTGTGGAACCGCTAACCGCCGGGTACCCGCCGGAACCGGTTAGGCTATATATATGTATATATTTATATATTAATAAAGATAATTTTATATATATGATTATTATGTTTAATAGAGTAAATTTAAAATTATTATTTTACCTTTTACATTACGCATAAACTTACGACCATTTTTTCACTCGACTTATTTATTCTCATTTTTCGATATTTTTATATCGTATTTAACATTTCAAGTTGTATTTTTTGTTATTTTCATTTTCAAAGTTGTCGTAATTATTTATATAGTTTTTATCGGATAAGTTTTCATCGTTTTACTATTTATTTCGTTACGTTGTGACTATGTAATAACTAATAATTTTTTTATAACATAAAATATTAAAAAAAAAAACATTTAAAAAATTAGACACCGGGTACCCGGTTTCGGAACCGGAACCGGCGGTTCCGGGACCGGTTCCCAAATATGAAGAACCGGTGCAACCGGTTCCGGTTCCGGTTCCTTCATTCTAGGAACCGCCGGTTCCGGTTCCGGTTCCATGAATTTTGGCCGGATACCCGGTTTTGCTCACCCCTAGTTAACATTATATCAGCTTTTTATTACTTACCCAAAATTACCTAAATCATGAGTTATACCTAATACAATCTTACCTACACATTTTATTTTATTAAATAATTAATATAAAAAAAAGAGAAACAAGAGAGATAAAGGGGGGGGGTGGGGTAGGGGTGGGGGTGGGTGGTGAGGGGTGTCATACCGATCGGCATCCGGGAGCCGAAGACCACCAAGCCGAAATGGGCAAGGAGGTGTTGCCGAATCTTGCCGATGAACCCGAGAGAAACCCTAGCCTCTCGATGGAGGCATAACAAGTGGTCTAAGATGTAGATTTAAAAAAAAATGAAAATACGTTAAATAAGGATTAAAAAAAAGGCCTCAGGTTAGTATAAAGTTGGGGCCATGGCTGTAACAGAATATAACATTTATGCAATAATTCCCAGTGATCTAATTCGCAACTCAAAATGTACTTAACTCAAAAGCAATAGGTTTAGAGTGCATGCGGGACATCCCTCCACAACTGAGATACTATTAGGATAAGTACTATGATAAAACTGATACGCTACTCTAAGCGCTCACATTCTCTTTGCCTCTAGCAACGCGATCTTTCCCTGAAAAGTTTTAAGAGTTTGAAAACGAAGGTTAGACCAAAAGGTCTAGTGAATTCCCTCAAAAACAGTTTTATCAACAGTTCCGGCCTGCTGGCCAAATCACACAACATACAATAGGACAGATGTGTTACGGACAAAGAAATTCCACATCGCACACAGGCAATCAAATCACTCCCAAGGGACGGTATCCCGAGGTACCCCCAAATGGCGGATCAGACCAAATGGTAAACCCTCCCAAGGAACATACAGTTCCAAGGTACCCAATGTCCATACTGCAACACATCTGCCTCTACAAACATTTCAAACATTACCATTTAAGCATGCATTAAAGTAACTCATCAGTTCATTTCATTTATCAGTAAATCAGTGCATAATCTTTACCAAAACATTTCACAAATCGAATGGATATCTTTGAAAAGTAGTAAAAGCAATCCATTCATTTCAGGCAAGGGAACTCACCTGAGACTATCTCACCGCTCCCAGCTACACCGCTTAACGAATCTGTAAATATTCTAAGGTGTTAATGAATCGCTCTTAGTGAAGCCTACTAACTATGACTTCCCTAGGCAGACTTAGCACGGGGGTTCCGCTACCCGGTTAGCGGACAGGGTCAAGGCGCTCGAAAAAAAATTTATTTCTATGAGGACAATTCGCTATGGAAAAATCCTCTCCGAAAAATTAACCCTAATGACGAAACCTCCCAAAAACCGACTTGGGAAACACTTTCCCGATTTGGAAATAACATTACCCGATTCGGACAACTAGCCCCAAAACCCGATTCGGGAAATCTACTTTCCCGACTCGAGAGAACTATTTTCCCGACTCGGAAAATTTCGAGGTCCAAAATGAAGGCTCAACTAGCCCATTTCCCGATTCGGAAAACATAGGTTTCCAATTCGGGAAAGGCATAACGAAGCAAATTACCTTAATGACAACCCGAAGATTTTCCGATTCGGAAGACACTTTCCCAACTCAGGAAAATACTTTCCCGACTCGGGAAACTGTAAATCCCGATTCGGAAAACGTAATCAGATCCGGAAATAGCCTAAAATCGATTAAAGATCGATTTTAACTCGATCCAAATACACCTAAACTCATCCCAAAGGAATCCTACATCAATCATCAGTAAATCCTACACTTTTGGACATCGAAACTTACCTCGGTGACGATCTCCCGACCTTGCAATTGATGAAACGACTCTAAGTTGCTCTCCAAAACACACACTAATCTTTTCCCCAAAAAGGTAAAATCCCTAGGGTTTAGATCTTAAATAGTATGGGCTTAAGGCCAAGCCCATACCATTTATGATATAAGCCCATCCACTAAACTTTAACAAAAAGGTCACAATTCACCCCTCACTCTCAAGTCCTTTTCATAAAGGGCCAACTTAACGAAAAATTAACTACATCATTAACTTTAAATATTCCGGTTATTACAATGGCTCTTGTTTTTATAATTTAATTTTCATGTAATTAGAATTAGCAACAATATAGTGGAAATCAATAGCGTTTTGAAAAATCAATTGTAGTTGTCAACTGAGTCAAACCTTCATTAAGTCCTTCTAACTCTAATATGGATTTCAAGTTTTTCATGAAGAAGAACAAAGTGCTCTAATTCTAACAAAAGAAATCAAAGCAATCAACATAAAACCAAGAGAGGGGATAAAATTTTTAAATATATTTCATTCTAGTTAACAAAAAACTTTGAATGAATAGAGAATTAGCCCCTAAAGATATGGGAAAACTACTTTGGTAACACTGGAAGAACCATCAACATGTGAACATCTTAGCACAACCACAATACTTCACAAATATAAATACAAAAACCTTACAAAATAAAATAACACAATAAACACATAATCTCAAAGGAAAAGGTTCATCGATAAAAATAAACACAATATAATTGAAATGTCCCTTAATTGAAACATCCCAGGTCTCAACGAGGCCTGACCTTGGCTATATAGACCATGGGGCGACAACCCAAGGCAACAAATAGCCCAAGGCTAGTTTAGAGCTAAAAACGTAACGTTTCTGGCCTAAGTTGCTACTTGCTAGTGTTGTACATGTTGCTTAGAGCATTAGCTATTACTTAGAGGGTTTTTGGGATTGCTTTTTGAGCTTCAAAAGTGTTTTTGGTAAAAAGTGCTTATTAACTTATGATGGTGGTAAAAAGAGTTTTTAAAAGTGTTTGGATTAGCTTTTATGGTGTAAAAGCCAATATATCAATAAGTTAAAATTGTTTGTATTAAAACGTAGTGAGAGGGAAAAGCTAAAACCCAAAAGTCAAATCAAAAAGCCACATTCTCCTTACTTTTTAAAAATAGTTTTTCCTCTTATATCAAAAAACACTTTTAAAAAGTGCTTCTTAAATATCCGAACATTTTATTGGCTTTTTGATAAGCCAATAAGGCAATAAGCACTTTTGAAACGTAATCCCAAACACCCTCTTAGTTTTCTGCAATTCCAAACACCCTCAATAAGCCAAACACCCTCACTAAGCCAAAAGTTTTCTGCATTGGTGAAGTATTATAGAGATGGAGTTTTATAAATAAAAAATTAAATATCTATGAGGTGGCATCACAAAAAGACTTGAGCATTGCGCATGCTCTTAATCTAACTTCATTTTTTCTCGAAGGTAAGTTGACTTTTTAGTCTAACTTCATTTTTCTTCAAGGTAGTACCCTACTCAAATATTCATCTACTTTCAATTACCTTTATGTTTATATTGACCTTCAATTTTAATCATTTTTACTAACTTGTACATTCTTTTAATCACTCTCACATATATGAATTTGTTAAAGTTTCAGAGTAAGTAAATAGTGGTAGATAAGGAAATACAAAAAACTATTCTCACCATAACTCTATTCCTACCGAAACCCAAACTCTTTCTCCATATATATATATATATAGAGAGAGAGAGGAAAGTTCAAATGCAAACCACTTTTTGGTTGTGAACGTGAGGACAACCCAGAGCGCGACACGTGGCAAAAAAAATTCTGACACGCGCGACTTTTCCCGCGACTTAGTGTTATTCAGTCTAAATAATAGTGTTATTCAGACTGAATAACACTAAGTCGCGGGCTTTTTGGTTACAAGTCGCGCGTGTCACTGAATTTTCGGCGACTTAGTGTTATTCATACTGAATTAAGTCGCCGAAAACTCAGAGTGACACGTAGCGCGCTCTCTGTTGTTATCACGTTCACAACCAAAAAGTGGTTTGTATTTGAACCCACCCCTATATATATATATATATATATAGAGAGAAAAGTTCAAATACAAACCACCTTTTCGTTGTGAACGTGAGGACAACCCACAGCGCGCCACGTGGCAATTTGAAAAAAATTCGACTTAGTCATTCAGACTGAATATAGCGTTATTCAGTATGAATAACACTAACATGCACTCTGATGAAATCGGACGCGGGCGGGTCAGCCGCGGGTCATCCGCGGGTCAAGCGTTATTCAGTATGAATAACACTAACATGCGGTTTTATTCAGACTGAATATGACTTGACCCGCCGTTTCAGAATGCCACGTGTCGCGCTCTGGGTTGTCCTCACGTTCACAACGAAAGGGTGGTTTGTATTTGAACCCACCCCTATATATATATATATATATATATATAGGGTTAGGTTCAAATGTAAACTCAATTTTGGTTGTGAAGGTGAGGACGAATCTCAGCCACATCTTCGGTTACGGTGGTTGTGATCACGGAGGATTGACGTGATTCATGGAAGGGTGGAGATTATTAAAGCAGGGCACCTGGTCAAAGCCGTCTTTATTGAGCAGATGAGTGGCTGAGATTAGTCCTCATGTTCACAACCAAAATTGAGTTCACATTTGAACTTTCCTCTATATAATATATATGTATATATATTATTGAAAATTGTTTTTATTAGATTTTAGACTTTAGTGATCAGTTGGATTAGGGGTTAAGTTTTTTTGTGTTCACCTCAGTGGGTCTTAAGATCTAGGCCAAGATAAGGTCTAGTTTGTAGGAAGCAAGCCCAAGCCTGCTTTTTCGTGGGCCCAACAAATAAGATGTATTTTGCTTCTCTCCCTGAAGTATCATGTTGCTTCAAGGATCTATAGAAAAAAATCGATTGATGACATTATCTACATTAGTTTTAATCCAATCATTTTCAGAAAATGCAAAACCGTTTAATGGACCACCTTTAATTTCAATTACTACAGCTTAACTTGGGGATCACCTTTAATTTTCATTTTCTACAACTTAACTAGGAGAACACCTTTATATATAAACGCGAAGTGTCAATATGAGAAGTTGATTTTAACGTGAAAAGTAAATCTGAACCGTTGATCACTTTTAATCTTGTGACCTCTCTTGAATTACGCTTTAGAAAAGAACTAATCCGGTGCACCTTGGTTCGTCTCATCCTAACGTGCATCAACTTCTCACTCAAGTGTTGATAACCACTTTTAACATTGACCTCAACTTATTATCGAAACCTAACCTTATACATACATACATATACAAAGAGAGAGAGAGAGAGAGAGAGAGAGAGAGAGAGAGAGGAGAGGAGAGAGAGAGAGAGAGAGAGAGAGAGAGAGAGAGAGAGAGAGAGAGAGAGAGAGAGATTGAGGTTCAAACGAGAATAATATCTATTTGAAAAAATACGAAAACCAACAAAATCACATATGATTGTGCATTAACCTTCGAAAAAAGTCATGCAAGCGACTTTGAACGTGACTTGCAAAGTCACATGAATCTTATACGATTTTGTACATGAAACATATATGATATGCTTCTGTTGGTTCTTTGTTCATTTATATAATTGTTCTCGTTTGATACTTTGTATCTAGTCTATATATTATTTGTGAGAACTATGAGATCATTCACTATTTTAATGAGTACCAACTGTGTGAATTACTATGTTCGAGTTTAATCTTTAAACATAAAACGTTCATGTCTTGGATCAATAAGTATTAACAAACGGTAAGAATCATTATGTTTTGATTTAATCTTTTAAGTAGAAAACATTAGTTGTATGTATACTTCCACCTCCAAACCCAATCCTTGAAATGGCTGAAAATCATTCTTTGAAGAAAATCTCAAGAAATGGAAAAGCTGGTTATCCCACATCTTCTAATGGAGAAGGAAATAAATGTCAAACAAAGCCAAGTAAGAAGAGATACAATAGACATGAATAAAAACTAATCCATCAAAACTTGTCATATCTTTCTTTCTTTCAAAACCAAATCTATTTCAATACACAAACAAAAACCACAAGTCTATGGAAACCCTCTCATCTAACTTCCTGTTTAACCGCTTTCAAAATGTGATAATTAATTAATAATGTTTTTAACAAGAAAATAACCCCAATGAGCAACGTTCCGGCATCATAAGAAAGATGGACAGCAAGACGTTCTTGTGTACAAAGTCAAACAGATCTAATCACGGCTTTTCTTCACCTTGCATTCTGCCTAATCCTGATCATTCGTTTCAGAGTTGCTAACCAGAAGCTGCACTCATCCCAGTCACTGGTCGTAAGATCAACCTGTTACCACCACAACAAAAACAACCCAACCATTTTTAAGTCCCTTCAGCCAATACCCACTAAATACAACAAAAAGACAACATTATAATAATTGGCATAGAATGGAAGGGTAGTTTTGTCATTAATTAAAAAGTAGTTATAAGGCTGGTGTGGTAATTTTGAGTCTTGGATAATGAATGATACCTGGATTTTGAGAGCGGTAGGGAAATCGCTACGATCCAATGCTTGACAGAGCAGAACAAGCTTTTCAGCAGCATTTTTGGAAATATCACCATTGTTTAGTTTGGCAAACAAAGCACCAATCTTCTTTGAGTTATCATCGATCTCACGCTTCTTGGCTGGAACTGCACGCGAACCTCCCAAAGCTTCTGATGTCTCATTGAAGAGTCTAGTCAATGTTCCAATAACTGCCCTTTGCTGGGCTGCAACACAAAACAATTTAATAAGCCAAAGGTAGACAATCTCTCCACGGATATAATACCTGATTCATTCATATCTCTAGAGAAAACCGCAAGCAATATAGTGCACCACTTATTGAGTTCATATAACACATCGGAAGCTTATAAAAACTTAACATCTCACAAGTCAGCTATGTGCAGTGCCGGTGGACAGCAATTTAGTTCACAGAACACGAAAAACACATGCTGGAATATATAAGCTAGTGATTTCTGGGGAAGAAAAGAACTGAAGAAGGATATAATACCAGGTACATTCGATACATCAGCGGTCTGTACTGTTGGAGGAGGGGCAGCAACAGGTGCCGCAGATTCTGTAGCGGTGTTGGGCGGCATTTGACCGGATGTTGTTCTTTGCATTGCTGTATTATTGATGGGCATGAATCCTCTTACAGGTGGTGTGGGGGCCACATCATGTGGTAACTTTGGACCAGTAGTAGGAACCATTGGAGATGGGACAGGGCCAAGGGTAAAAGTTCCCGGTGGTCCTGCTTGATTGTTGGAGTTGGCATTCACCTGAGACTGGTAAGCATCCTGAGAATTTAACAATTGTTAGAAAGAGCCATACAATTTATATCAAGGAAAGGAAAGAACATTACATGCATATATATACACACATACAGGATATAACTGAGAACCCAAGGTGGGGGGCTGCTGGTATTGGTCAGCATTTCTCATCATTGGAGGTGTCATAGGAACAAAGGGTCTTGCAGCAGGTTGAGTTGCAGCTGGAGGTTGATTGAAGCCCATCTAAAAGAAAGCAGATGGATGTCAATTCTTAGGATGTGGAAAAACTGGAGGGATAGTCACAGAATTCCAAAAACACCAAAAAGAAAACATGAAACTTAGTTATAAATAAATAGCAAGCCCTAATAGATAAGTAACAGTAGACCATGAAAAAAAAAGTCACGGAATCATTATTGTATATGTATCAGTTTATATTCATGCTATTATTTTGTTTACGTACCGGAGGAGTGGGAGCTGCAGGAGATGGAACGAACATGCTACGTTGTGGCTGTTCGTATTGACTATTGTACGAAGGCCCAGGTTGTTGTTGATATTGTTCCTGACAATAGAAAAGGCGCAACCCATCAATAGAGGAAAGAAAGCAATGTTGCAGTTAAACCAAGAGGTCTGTTGTTGGCAGCTTAATGAGCTTAATGAGACTCACAGCTCATTCGGTCAGCTATGCATGACTACTTGGTAGTGTCTTAACGACGTATAAAGTGGCTTATTCAGTAAGCTTCTAGGGGGGAGCCTTATGTAGAAAGCCAAGTTTTTTCAGAACCTGTCTCTCCCAGTTAACCTACCCAATGTATACAGACAGACAATTTTTTCCATACAAGACTTATTGGAAAACCAACCAAAACAGCTCCTAACACTTGGCCAAGCTATATATATGAAGACCGAGCAAACAAACTCCCCCCCCCCCCCCCCCCCCTTTTGCAGTATACACTATATGGATATGCAAACTCATTAATATATCGTAGCATTTTGAAAGATCTATATGTACTTTCCGGTACTATGTTCAATCTATTACACCTTTTTCCGCCTCTTATCTGGAATCCCAGGACTAAACTATATGGTCAGACAATTGTATAATCTATCCTTTTTATTGAACAGTTCTGACTCCACCACACCAATGGAAGTGGGAAATATGTTGATGATAAGATAAAGCACAAAATACCTGATAATAGTTTTGAACGGGCTCCACAACAGGATTGGTTTGTTGGTTTGCACCATATAGACCTCCAGTAGGTGTTTGAGAGTAACCAAAATCTGTAGTCACAGTTGCATTTTGCTCTAAAAGAAAAGAAAGACTTTATTCAGAATCAGCAGCAGCCAGGGTATACATACTTGGACCCAAAATGGTAGTGTGGGCAAGTGGTGTCAACAGAAGTACAAAAGAACCAAAATTCAACTTGCTAAGAAGAGTAGCAGAACCTATGCAAGCCCAATATACCCATGTGCAAAACATTAGGGATCTTCTCAGAAATTCAACTTGCTAAGACATTGTCTATTTCATGCAATGGGTAATTAGTTATCAAAACCTTGAACACTTGCATCAAAATGTGATGAAAGATAACCATTTAACACATGAAAAAGAAACATGGAAAGTGTTGAATATAAAACACACTACCATAACACATACCAGGTTCAGATGAGAGGGCTATCCGATCTCGTAAGACCACGAGTTCTGGAGACAAATCTTCAGTGCCTATTAGCTTCAAATATTCCATGGCTGTTGATAGAAGTCCTTGACTTGCTAATATCTCAGCATACTTCTCAACAAGTTTGCATAAGGAAGCACTAAATCTCTTTTGCCCAGTTGCCAAAGCAAGGACAACAGTTTTCTCCATTAAGTCCTGAACACAAACAAGATAAAATTAGAAATGCACCAAAAATGAACAAAGTACATGTTTGTATGATTTTATCCTCCTCTTCTCTCTTTTTCTTTTTCTACTTCTCGTCTTTCTTCTTTCATATGTTCTCTTTTCTTTTCTCTATTCACTTTTCACTCTATATTATCCGTATTTTCCACCTTTTACCAGTACGATTACAATTTACGTAACATTCAAGAGTTTCTGAAAACAAGGTTCGGATAAATACTTCTGAGAAGTAGAATACAGAAAGAAAGAAGAAGTGAAAACAAGCAAAGCCAAAGGCCCTTAAGTTTCAACATGAGGCATTGCTTACCTGAAGAAGATCAACATAGGACTTTCCTTCATGCTCAGCTGTAACCTTCTTTGACCAGATTTCTACAGTTCTATCAATATTCCCAGAACATATATAACAAAGAGTTGCCGCTAATGTATTACCAGCAGTCATGAGTCTCAAAGCAAGGGTATCACATAGTAAAGTCCACTCGTCCCTCTGTGCAAACTGTCATTAAAAAGACGATTATCATCATCAACTGATCAAAATAGATATGCATACACTTTAAAGTGATACAGCATTAAGAATGTGTTAACCTTAAATGAGAAAAGCACATCCAAACAATTGCATTTTTTGGTAAATTTTTACTTCAGTTAGCAAAATTGTTTTCAGAAATTGCAATCAGGACCGTGATTTGAAATAGTGGTAAAAATTTGAAGTTCATAAAATTTATAGAAACTACATATTTATATATAGAGACAGAGAAAGGTCGGTTCATGTGAGAATTTGAGAACCATGAGAACAAGTACATACATTGATGCATATACACAGTAAAGGAATAGAAAAGAACAAGAATATATCATCCTTTTTATGATCCAAACCAATTATGTTGTTTGAAAGCAAAAGAACTTACTTGCTGGTTTAAGATAAGGGTTTTACTATTAGTCAAATGCCTACCTACCCTTCAATGAGGACAAAGTTAGGAGGAACTTCGTGGACCCAAATTAATTCCAATAGTTTGTAGAGATGACAAGGGGGAATGTCACTTCAGCTTGAAAATTGTCCATCCAACCAAGCTAACTCTAAAGTCTAAACCAATTCGGTGTAGTTTGTCCAATATTATGTCACTATCTAGTCTTACTAGGTACCTTGTTTCTATAGATGTTTCTTTCCAGGAGTAAAAGAATTTTTTTTTAAGGTTTTTCTGTTAAGATTCGAGTTCTTTGATCTTGTTGATATCTTTGTTTCAAGTACCTGCGGTCAATCATGGGAGAAGTTACTCATGATGCTCCTTATCCCATTCCGGCTAAGACTTCCGGAGAAAAAAATATTGATGAGATGAGACCCTAGCGATTTTATTATCACCACTTTTAATACTCGTCGTATCCCATCCGGTAACTTAATATTTTGGTTTATCCATCTCACCATGATTTGTGTGCCCAAGGATATACCAATCACTTTTATCTCATATTTGCTATGGATAACGATCATATATCCAAAATAAAGGCTTGGTCATAAAAATAATGAGATTCGAGATCTTGTTAACCTTCATCCTTGTTAAGAGTTCGATGCGTGCAAGCATGAATGTTACCATGAGAGACTGAAACCTAATTCTAATGGATCTTTCTCCCATTTGCTGATATTCTGATCTCCATGAGATGGATAATAGCTATGACCTTTATTATAAAGTATCCAATATTACCGTCTACGAAAGTATGTTCTCCATATTCTCGGTAGTCATGTTGCATATGTTCCTAACAAATCCATTATAATGCCAAAGTGTAATATGATCCTGTAACTAGCAAGCTGTGCATCTTTGACATATTTGCTCCAAAATGAAAACTGTGTATATCTATATATATATATATATCATGTCCTAATGTTTTGGTTAGTCGTTTACGTCCCTACCAATCAGCCAATATGTGCACACCTTTTATCGTCTATACTATCCACAATTTATTATACCGTAAGTCCTCTTTACACTACTTAAACTTATCAACTGAACAAAATTATTGCTTCTAATCACTAAAATAGCTTTCTGGACCTGATGTAATTTCTAGTAGCTTTAGTATGATATCATACTATCATTCTTTATGGACTTTCTCTTCATTTAGTGGAAGGAAATTATCCACATCAACCCATCTAAAAAGCAGAAATAGAGAAATACCCATCCTATTGCAAAACATGGGATTTAGTTATCCATCTTTCTGCCTCCTAAGGGGAGGAGAGTTAAGAATATTTTCTTCTGCGACCCAAAGATAAGAACATATAAGTAATGCATTGATGCAATATGGCATGAAATTATCACTTATAATTTTGGCAACTTACAGTGCAGAGGAGCGCAAGAGTTTCTTTCCAAGATTTCAGGGGCCTGATATTTACTAGGCTAACAAGATCATTATTTACCATTGCAGCAACAATCTGCAGGTCAGGAAAAGAATAAAATGAGAAACCGGAGACAAAAAAAAGTTGAGAACTGAATGATCTATAATAAAACTAATCATAGGTCACAACTCATCAGTAACGAAAATAGATCAACAGTTTAAACAAAGAGAGAGAAAAACATGCCTTCAAGTAAGGAGAAGCATTCTTTTTAAGGTATTGATCGCGCGTGCTCTCCCACAAGGAAGCACCACCAACCTGAGCGATAACTAAAGCATCTGCCATCTTATTTGCAGCTATGCACTGGGCAACAGCTCCCTTGTAATCCCCAACAACCAATGCACGTTGAATAGCATCATCAAATGAAGAGTCAGCAGTTCCCTCTTGTAAATCACTTTCTTTTGTTGGGTCTTCCACAGCTGGAACAGATTCTTCAAAGTTATTATGAGAAGTTGACACAGGTGTGTCACCTTTAGGACTTGGAAAATTGTTGAAGAAATCTTCGCCGTTATCAGAGGGGAAGTTGTTGAATGTCTGATTGTCCTCCACATATCCTTCTTTAGCTTCCTCACTTTTGTCAAGACTGAGAGAACTTACATCCTGAGCTACATCATTTTGTACTGTATCATTTAGTTCTGGAGGTAAAGTGAAGCCAAGGTGATTTAAAAGTTTTGTCCTTGCTGTTCCATCATCTTCAAACATAACCTTCAAGAATCCCCATGTTTCTCTGTCATCTTCAGATCTGTTCAGACAATTCAAGGGAAAAATTCAAAAAACCCAACAAACTATTCCATTTTGAATGGTCAAGTCCCTAAACATTTTTTTTAAAACAAAAAAAACCATTAAACTTTCTCAATTTGAATGATTAAGTCACTAAACTATTCTTTTGATTGAAAAACCATTAAACATCTACATTTCGATTAAATAAATCCCTCAACATATTTTCCAATAAAATAAATCATCGAATTTTTAGAAATTTGCTACTTATATTCGTTTAACCTAAATTAATATAGTTATATTTTATCTTTAAAACCTTCATAATCAGTTACATTTAATTTTTAATTTTTATTAAAAGAATGTAAGTAACCAATTTTTGAAAGTTTGATGGTTTATTTATCGAAAAGAAATTGTTTGAGGACTTAATCATTTAAAATGAAAAAGTTCAAAAAAATGAGGTAAGAAAGCAGACAAAATGTGTGCTTTGTTACAAATACATACTCGGACTCTTGAGTTTTTTTGTCACACAAAAGCCTCAATGAAGATTTCTCTCCACTACGCATTGCAGCTTCGATTTCAGATGAGGTGCTAACTAAACTATGTTCAGTAACCAAGTCATGCACGTCAACCTGAAACATTATTAGAAGAGGCTGAGATACTATAAGTTATTGAAAAGAGATAGGTAGTGCAAGATCCACTAGAATTACCTCTGAAGCTCCAGATGAAGAACCAGTTGCATGAAAAGAAACAAGTTTTCCACCAAAACCAAAAGAGACTCCAGCTCTGCGTTGGTACCATTTTGGGGCTTTTAGAGGTGCTGCACAGAGATCATAAATAAATCATAACACAAACCAATATATATATATGTCAAAATACATCCAAAGGGAAAATGAAACAAAAATGCCAGCGCTCCGAAGAAGAAAATATACAAGCCAAGACGGGGATGAAGAAAAATTGGAGGCTATATAGCACTGAATTAACTTTGCAATTATCAGAAGCTATTTGAGAGTGACCCAAGCTTTGGCTTGTTGCACATATATGCTATTTGATAGTCTCTTCTGCTAAGTTAACTTCCTCCATCACTTATAAGTACTTACACTTTTACATCTTCCCTTTCCATTCAGTTTTTTTAATTTGTTCTCACATTATTTATTTATCTGTGCCCACATAGACTAACCCACTTAAATCTAGAACTGAACTTCATTATTTTTCGTTAAAGAAACACTGAATACTCAAGCTCACAAATTCTGCTTCGAGATTTTCTACATAAACAGTTAAGGTCAATAGGCAGAATCCTGCAGTAACGACTGGATACCTCTAAGAGGTAATAAAGGAACAACTAAAGGTAGAATGTGCAAACAAATCAATTACTCGCATAACAGCTGAACTATGGCTGTGGTTGCATATCGTTCCCAAAAGTGGAGATCCCGTTAACCCATACCACAGAACAATTCAAACAAGTAACTTGAAACAGAAGAAAACCCCCCGATCTCACACTTATTGCATTCTGCATAACTGAAACTGGTCATAACTTACTAATAATTAAATAATAAAATAATGTAACTCTATTTCAAAAAACAAAAGAGGTTCCATAAACAAAACTTGAAAACCGTATATAGTTTGATTCTGCAATGAAGAACCACATTACCTGAGCCAAAGTAACCCTCACCAGCGCCATATCGAGCACAAGCCTACATAAAAGAACATATATAAGCATCTATATATGTTAAAATAGATATATTTGATAATTTTCCATCTAATGCATTGCCCACTTTATGTAATCCGAAAGTACAAGGACATATAATAAGCAAAATGCAAAATGGTAAAGAAAGATTTAAAAAAATCTGTGACAATTTAATGTGTACAGACGCTTCAACTTCGAAGCGAAGTTCATACATAAACAAGGTCAAGATGAAGCTGTAAATGGCCTTCAAGGGCGAGTGTTCATACTGCTCCATCCATGACATTACCATAGTACTTTTAATAGCATGTTGTACTTTTTTCCATGAAATGATTGGTGTGAAACAGTCTTGCAAGGACAATAATGAAACATAAGAAAATTGATAGGAGCAATATAGCGAACCTCAATGTTATAAATACCAATTTTCCCATCAAATGAAGATGCAGATATGACACCAGGTAACTTCGGATACCAGTGCACATCAAAATTCCAATTGGTTCCAGCTGGAAGTTCAGAGACAATCTGCAGTTCGAAGATCACTAGCAACTTAGGCATACATAACCACGAAAGTTTGTAGAAGTTTAGTAAATAACATAACTAAGGTAACTAATAAAAATATCTATATACCTCAGCTGAATTAATGTCCCAGCAAATAGTGCGGTTGTCTTTGGCACAAGTAAGCAAATAGGAACTATCATTGGGGCACCATGACATTGCAACAACACCTGGTATATCATTTCGTTGTGAAACTCAGATGAAAAGGAGCATGAAAAAATTATCTAAAAAGGTTATAGCATATAACATCTATAATCTTAAATGATTTCTTGCTGAGTATCAAATAGGTAAGACCTTTTTTATATGTATATAATATGTCTTGTCATTGTTTATACTTCAATATGATTAGCCATCATAGACGAAATGTACTGCTGTCTGCTGGTAAATACTACATAATGTTACTTAAAATGGCACAGCCAAAAATACTAGAACTGTCAGAACACAGCCCAGCCCCAATTTTAAGTCTTTATAGGATTAATTGCGAAGTGTGTCGACTTGTATACTCCACAAGGTCAAAAAATTGTTAAGCACCTTCCACTATTTAATTGGATTAAAATGTTATTTCTAATTTTCCAGGAATTAATTAGTACTTAAGAACACCAATATTTCATGTACTTCCACCTTGTCTGTTTGGTACTTTGGTTCGTGAATATGGGAGATTTGAAGCTATGATTTACATTTATGAGGCTTAGTTCGTAATTGATAATTATCATTTCTTTTCCCATATATCTTCGACAAATATTTAACTAGTCCCCAATCATTTAGCATACCTACTCCTTACCTCGCTTTATTAAAGAAAAGGGCAATGCATCAAAATGTAACAAAGTTTGTCTCAACTCCTATTTAGTGT
Organism: Centaurea solstitialis; assembly: GCA_030169165.1. Lineage (NCBI taxonomy): Eukaryota > Viridiplantae > Streptophyta > Magnoliopsida > Asterales > Asteraceae > Centaurea > Centaurea solstitialis. The sequence continues at coordinate 82,957,254 of CM058042.1, forward strand.
AAATTTTGACTTTTTTTTCTCAATTAGTGTAATAAATGTTCAATTCTTCCTATTCCATACCCATTTTACCTCATAAACGGGGTTTCCAGCCTAAATGACATCAATTCATTTTGTTGTGGCATCTTTTCACGCAAATACGCAATCAAGAATTACAATATAACTTGACAACCAGCCACCCATGTGAATGAAAAATCAATAGGAACTAAGGCAAAGTTTGTTGTATTTTGATGCATTTTGGCCTAAAGAAATTTAGTGAATGCTTCCACTAAACAAGGATCTTTTATTGTGCTTCAGGTTGTTACTCAAACAGTAGTACATCAAAATAATAGCACAACTTTTGTCCACCATTTAATAATTTCAATGTAATATTACAACAATGAGATCCAATGTAGGTGAGCAAAAACTAAGTTGAATTTGTTAAATGGAAAACAGCGTATTTTCGTAGGGTGACAGATAACAGAAATATATGAATTTTCAGTAGCTCAAAACAGAAGCAACTTATATGATAAAACTTTTAAGTTGCTAAACTCTACACTTAAGAAAAATAGAAAATGGTCCAATTACAACTGTAGAGTGTAGAGCTAGCCATCCTGGCAGAATTTATTCCCAAACTTTGACCTTCCACACAAGATTTTGTAACAAAATAATTCTTCTAGAACCAAACGCAATTTAAGCATTTTATCTTTCTTCTTATTTGTTGTCCTTATTCTACCACAACTCTTTGAGTGCAAACAGACAGGAGAAAAAAATAGGGAGAAGAGAAGGATGAAAAGGAGACGGGAGATGGGGGATACTCATCATTACATTCTACATTTTTTACATTTGTGAAATGATCAAGAGCAACATGTTGGATGGTAAAGGTTAGATTTTAATTGATAACTAGTGTACCTTTAGTATGACCAACTAACTCTCGCAAGGGTGACATTGTGTTCCGCATATCCCACAGCTGCATGCCAAAAAGGAAGGTAACTTACAAGAGTAACACTTTCAATTATAGATACATAAATGGCGGCATAAAGCATTACCCTCAGAGAAGGTGAACTATCGTCATCTGAAGCAACAATAAGCTGAGTAGCAAAATCAGGATGCCACTGCAAAACTGAACATCTTCTTCTAACCGAATCTGAGAAACTGTAAATTGGGACGTTCAGAAAAATCGTTTACTAGTTCATAATCTTTTACAAATTCATCTTTGCTTAACTTTGCGTTGGACTGCATCAAATTACCTTATAATTGGCTTTTGCTTCCTAAGATCCCAAACCACTGAAACCACAAATAAGAAATATATAACATAAATGTGTATAAACAGGGATAGCTTAAATACAATCTGTGTGATTCCAATTCATACCAGTTGCTCCATGGAAAGAAGTTGATGCCAAGATAGGCTGGACCTTCTTATTCCATGATAAAAATGATATTTCTCCATGCGTCACGGACTCACTTCCCTGCAGATAGAGGTTTGTAGATGTCAACAATACAGTGAAGATTCCCAAGAGATGGAGAGGCAAATGCAAACAAACTTCCATACAAAAGGCATCTTCATAATAGATTGCTTTAACCAAAATGTAAAGCATATAAACTTTGATTTAGACGAACTATTAAATGACACAGTAAGCCAGCCTACAAAAATAAATGAGCCTAAAAAATAACAAAATAAACATTCTCAGATTTGGTACCCAGCTCATAGCACAATGCATTACTTGAATTTTGACCAATGCATTCAACTAAACAGATTACACAATTGAACATCACTTAAAGTATTATTTAACATGTTACAAAACAAATCATTATCACAAACCAGATGAGAGGCTAAATTTAGACACATGAGGAATTAAAAAAGGAAAATAGACCTAAATTCACTTCTGCAACACGAACAGCATTCTGCTGTTTGTACCTAAGTACTCAACACATGCATACCAATGTGCTATAGTATTTTCAATGTGTTGCAGTGACAGATACTATGTTGAAAGGCATATAACTAGATACCATCCAGTGATCTCTATAATTAGTCTTAAAGCAAAACTCATAAAGGATTTTCTTTTACCATATTCTATATCAAAATTTATGCCAGCTCAATTGGTATTACTATGATCAACCTGGTGCATCCTTAGATTGTACTTTATCCAAGTTTTACAAAAGAAATCAAGTAGAAATTTGGCAACCACGTATTTTTAATGTGAATGGTGATCTATCAACTGTGAGCAGTCTTTGTTGAAAGAAGAATACTAACATAGCCTGCATCAGCGCAACATTAATCAGGAACACCAACCCACCAACCTTCTGAAAGAGTAAAATAAAATAACCCGCAGAGAAACCAAAATCAAATATAAGGGATTAAGGGCCTACAAAAGTGATTTTGAGCCTAAACACAAAATTAAGCAGACAAAACCTATCCTTGAAGATTTTTAATTGGTAAAGTCCTGTGCAAAATCCAGGAGCCTAGATCCCTAAAGCTATCTGATCCTATCAGTGGAAGTGTGGAACCAATGAATGGTGAAATCCCATGGATAGGCGTCACCTTAGTAGGCTTTATGATGTGCCATTGAAAGCACCACAGTATCTCCTAAACAAAATCTTTTAGGAATATTAGGTACACGCAACACAACATGCTATATATGCATCTTAACATACACAAGTGACAAGACACTACCATGATGTTTATCTATATACATTCCACTTGATCTCTCAAGCTGATAACCGAGGAGTCGAGGACCCCGTGAGCTCCCTTCATTTACAGCAAATCAATGAGCAATGACCAACGTATATCTTTTGAAATGTTTTTCATGACACAAGACAGTCTTCCTTGGTGCAAGCATTCAATTGGCTGCTTTCCTACACCTTTACTTTTCTTGTCAAGTAGTTTACAGTTTACTGCATAACCAAAATATATTTCCTGACAAGCTAGGCTTCTCACACCAGCACTGTTCCTCTGTTGCTAAATAGTTTATCTTCTATATAATCTACTCTCTTCAATATCTACTAAAGTGTGATGGATCATCAACATGAAAACTTTTAATCCAAACTAGTTGGGATCAGACTAATAACAGAGAAATATCAAATACTAAATATCTGCATCTCATATACCATTCTCTTGGTCGCGATGCTAGCTTGATGAAGTCTTTTAATTATTTATCGCCAGTAAACCACTTCTTTGACACACTCCAACAGAAGATAGCCCTATCCCGTAATCGTTGCAACAAAAATATTTGGCACCATCTATAGAAGCTTGTAAGTCATTTAGCATAAAGATACTGAGTTATTAAACCAAACCAAACGAGCCTAGTATATTACATACTCCACCTGGAGGTAGGGAGGGGGTGTACTTAGACCTGACCTCTAACCTAAAGATTATAGCGCTTGTTTCCGTCACAGCTCCCCCGAGTTAGTGAAGGGAGAAAATTAGTTCTGCTAAAAATTGTAATTTCAACTTTCGGACTTTTTCTTTATGTACCAAGAGATCCCTATAATTGTGTGCCAGACTTAATGTAACATCTAAAATTGGACGAGCAGGATGACAAAAGCAAGCATCCCAATCCCAAATGGATGGAGGGAATGGAAGATAACTAAGTTCGATGAAAAAACTTAGACCCCTTCTACCATTTTAATATAAGATTGCATCTTACACACATAAATACTGATAAGAAATTGCCATATGAAACGTATTTCAGAATTTAGCTAATGCAAGTGTAGTAAAGTGATAGTTACCTTGAGAGGAGGAAAATGTGTAGGCTCCGTTGGTTTAGCAAAATCCCATATACAAATTTCACCTCCTTCAGCACCAGATGCAAGATGGTTTGGTGAAAGGGAACTAAACTCCAGACCACGAACCTGAAGACATAAATATGATAATTAGATATTTTCAATAATGATTTATTCAAATGCAAAGGAAAATAAATCCTAAAGATACTAATCCCCAAGCAAAAAAGGAAACTCACAGGCCCTTTATGTCTTGATAGTTGTTGAACAAGAGCATTTTCACTTTCCTCCGAACTAGAATCAATGAAATAAACAATAATGAGTCTTCCACGAAGATAAGAACATAATATTGTGACTACTAGTTGCCACTACGTCATGAATAGAACAATAATCATGGGAAGTATTACTGAGAAAAAGCAAATCCTATCTGAAATACAACTTTGAATCATAAAATTCATAAAACTGAAAAAGTAATAGGACTTGTCTTGAAGAAAACTTCATCTGTGATTACTGTTCCGTTTTGTGTCTCTGTTTCCAGAAAGTTCTACATAACCCGATTAGCATGTATCATGCTAGAAAAACAAAGGTCTCATTTAAGAACCTTTAATGATAAAATCATAGGGAAGAAAAAAATAAAGGGACATAATTTGCTATTGTAATCCCTAGGTAACCAAATAACCAAAAGTGCAGTCATAGTCAGTACTCATGCAATTCAGAGACCTACATGGAGCCAAATATGAAGCTAGAAGACCTCTTTGCAATGCTTTGAAAAGAGGGATCCAATTGGATAGCAATAACAATACACTTACCAGTCTACAATCAACCAACACACCACATATCAAACACCTTAAAACTCTGAAATACCCTTAAATTGGTACTCCATCTGTCCAAAGTGTCCAACATTACAATTTGGCACACTCTCAAGGAGATCTTAATTCATCTGAGTTGAACACTTTCCTAGTAAAAGATTATAACTTCCCAAAGGGCATTTTATGCATTCAGACACTTTGTCACTTCCAAACAGGTTTACATCTAAATAGTATTCTTACAGTTTCAGCATTTGCAATAAGTCCAGATTTCCTCAGATTCAAAAGCAAGCAAACACAATTTCAATCATGACTCAATCAATCAACTTCATTAAAAATCACCTCAATTCAAATCAGCTACAAAGAAATTACAACATTAAAAACAGTATCATTAGCTTCATTACCTCATGAGTAAGCGAGGGTTCCAGATACCGATGTTGCCATCCACAAGGCCACCGGCAATGAGACCGAGTGAGAATTCTTCCGAACCAGATGCCGGCGATTTCCCCCATGACAATCGATTAAACGGTTCTGAACTAGGTATGGCTCCAGATAACGGAAGGTTGCGATCGTCAGATTGGAAATCAAGCTTGTAGATTTCGAGATTTGCGGAAGAACTAAAGGACATGTCTACGGCTCCGGCCATAGTTCCGGCGGCAAGGAATGGCGCATCGGGGGCAAAGGCCACCGATGCCGATCTATTGACTTCCTTTATGCAGGCTGATGTAGCCATTTTTGATTCGATTTGCGATCAATTTGGATTGGAATCTTGAAGATCTAAAGGGGGATTTGTATTTCTAGGGTTAGAGAGTGATCTAAATCTGGGAGATTTGGTATGCTTGCCGTCTCTCCTGTTTCTTCTTTCTTCTTCAGTTGTTGTTGATGATGATGATGGTGTGCGTTTATAACAGTAAGCAGGACTAACCTATTTTTAACGACGACTGCTCCGTCATAATTGCCGATCACATTTTGCCACGTAGTTATTAACAAGGGTTAGTTTCCGAAAATGTATCTAAGTTGTCACGTCTTGCTATTATGTGTATTGACCTACCATTTAATGTGCTAAAGTTTTAAAACCTACTGTTTTATGTATCGTAACCTGTTATCAAAGATTACCGACCGGTCACCCTCAATTCGACGATTTCTCTGGCAGCATCATCTTTTCCGGCGACTTTTCCGACGACCACCATCTTCTTCGACGAGCTCCATCTCCGTCACCCACCATCTTCTCCGCGCGACCTCCATCAACCCTTTCAACCTCCATCTTTGTACATCGTCGGAGATCTCAGCTAGAGTGATCTGTGAGTCTCTGAGGGTGTTTGGGAGTGATCTGTACATCGTTGGAGAAGATATGTACATCGCTGGAGTGATTTGTGAGTCTCAGAGGGTCATTGGGAGTGATGTACTCCGGTTGTATCTATTTGCGAAAGAGGTGATGGAGGTTGCCGGAAAAGATGGTAGGTGGCGGAGATGGAGGTCGTTGGAGAAGATGGTGGGTGCCGATGACTGTTGGTGGTAATTTTATGTAGTCTCCGTCGTCGGTTTCCATGACCGACGGTCGCATACATAGGAAAGAAGATGGATTATCACCGAAAAAAGTCTTGCCGGAGAAGATGACCGGATGGCTGGAATGACCGGCTACCTCTTCAACAAGTTTTCCAATACATAAAACAATAGATTTTGAAACTTTAGTACATTAAATGGTAGGTTTTCAAGTACAATACATACAATAGTAACAAGTGACAAATTGGATCCATTTTGGGGAACTAGTTAGTAAGTGTCGGAGCTTCGCGCCGAGTTATATAGTCTGATGGACCTTATCATAAATAGTAAGATGGATTCCTATGAAACATAAGTTTGTACATATATTGTCATACGAAATGTTAGTATGGCGGACTTCATGCATTGTGTTGGGCGTTTACCTATATGCTTACAATCCAAAAGAGGTATACAGTGCAATTGATGTTATATTTTACGTCTTTGTTATATTCAAGTTGAAAATATACAATTGATTTAAAGGGGTATGATGGTCACTTTGCCCTCACATTTAAGGGATTAATGGGTAGCCATTAACACAAATTATGTTTAGCTCAATTGGTGTTCCTAAGGGAGGTAACATTCTGGGAGGTGCTCTAGATGGTATGTCAGTCTACCCGGGTTCGAATCCAAGGGGAGTCAATTTGAGGGCATGAGGAGTACCCACTCCTTGGTTGGTCCAGTAATAGACTGGGTCGCCCCTCCAGCCCAGTCAAATATTGTGGTTGGGCTCTAGGTCTAGCTTAAGTTGGCTCGGGACAGCGGCGGATTAGTGGACTGCCCTTGGATGTTCAATACCGCCAGGGAGGCATGCGTGCATCTTGTGTGTGTTCGTGGTAGTCATTCGTTGGTTTGATGCTACTATATCTTCTAAAAAAATGGATGACCATTAACATGAGAGACAAAATTCATAACAAACTACATACATGGTGGTTTACTTTTTAATAAATGAACTTTAAGGACCAAGTTCGTAATGTTTGACAAACTTTTGAAAAAAAAATATCATATATTTATCAATAATTTAATTAAATTATTTGATTATTTTCTTAATTAAAATTATAATAGTTTATAATTAATTAACAAAAGAAAATAGGTTGATAAAATAAGTAAAAAAGTAAAAGAAAATATTAATTATGTAATTTGAGAATGTGTTGAATTATGTAAAAAAATGTGTTGAATTATGTATTGTTTCAATAGATTTTAATTTTAAATGACAACAAAAAGAAATTTTTGTTTAATATTTATCGCCATTGAGATTTATTTATTAGTTATTTTTTTATATAAAGGTTTTTTTAATTGATTGAGTTAATAAAATTATAGAATCTATCTTCTATCTATATATAATAAAAGAGTAACTAGTTTGACACGTGTTGTGCTCTGGTGAGCCGAATTGCCACGTGTCGCGTTCTCGTGAGCCGGTTTCGGTTATCAAAACAATAAATAAAATAATGTAAAAGATAAATATCACTTTAAAAAATCCGCTCCATAATTAAATTAAACGGTTTAAAAAATCCTCTACATAATTAAATCAAACTTTTTAATCCAAACTATAGATAAATATCAAAACAATAAATAAAATAATGTAAAAGATAAATACCACTTTCAAAAATACATAATTAAATGAAACGGTTTAAAAAATCCTCTAGGATTGAGATTCACAGAGATCCTCGTATCAGTTCGATATGAGGGATCCATCAAAACCCAACATAGATAAATATAAAAATAATAAATAAAATAATGTGAAAGATAAATGCCACTTTCAAAAATACATTCTACATATATTTGTGTAATATTTAATATAATCAATACACGTATTATTATTTTTCATTGGTGATATAAAGAATTAAAAATATTCTCTCTATTTTCAAAATACAATTTTCTAAGAGTTTTCCAAAGTTGAAAAATCTTACTTTTCCTATTTTCTTAATTCTTAAGAAAATTCCATATAACTTGTTGGAACAAAAAAAATATATACTCAAACTCTTTAAAAATTTTCATTTTTTAATCCAAACTATAGATAAATATGAAAACAATAAATAAAATAATGTAAAAAATAAATACCACTTTCAAAAATCATCTACATAATTAAATCAAACAGTTTTAATCCAAAAATACACACCTCAATCTCAATCCCAATCTCTCAATCTCAATCTATAAATACCCCTTTCAATCTCTCAATCTCAATCAATTGCTGCAACTCTCTTAATTAAGCAACTACCAATTACACATACACACACAAAGGTAATTAATCAAACGCTGTTTAATTTTTTTTCCTACACATGATGATATGATTATGATGATTCTATTCTTGTTTATAGTCCAAGTTGGAGTTGTTGATTTCTCGTATGTGACTTTGTATTTATGGTCATTGGTTACACTTTTTGTGTTATTTTGTATTACAAACGCTCTTCAATTTTTATTTTTTTTCTACACATGATGATATGATTATGATGATTCTATTTATGTTTATAGTCCAAGTTGGAGTTGTTGATTTATCATATGTGACTTTGTATTTATGCTCATCGATTACACTTTTTGTGTTATTTTGTATTTCAATTTTTATTTTTTCCTACACATGATAATATGATTATGATGATTCTATTCATGTTTATAGTCCAATTTGGAGTTGTTGATTTCTCGTATGTGACTTTGTATTTATGCTTATCTTTATTAATTCAAATATTAAACCATTCTATCTCTATATCTATCTCTCTATACTATAAGAATCTCTAACAACCATATGAAACATCTAAAATTACTCATTTTCATACAAATCTAATTCAAAATTATCTATTAATATAACAAATTTTATCTCATATCATCTCTACCTTTTTACCAATAATAACTCAAGAGCTAATATAACACCACAATTCATATTTATAATATAAGTTTCCTGACATGATTTAATTTTTTAAAAGTATTCCGTGTATTGCACGGGATCAAAGCTAGTCTATATATAATAAAAGAGTAACTGATTGACACGTGTCGTGTTCTGGTGAGCCGAATTGCCACGTGTCGCGTTCTCGTGAGCCGGTCCTCTACATAATTAAATCAAATCTTTTAATCCAAACTATAGATTGATAGTGATTATGTGCATAAGTTGACAAACCAGTGATTTCACATCCAATGTTATAAGACACTTGAGGGTCACACCTGTGAGGATCTGTAAATCAAATAAGATAAATCCCAGTTTGGAGAGATTAGGGTTTATAATAGTTAATTATAAACCAGTTGGGTATTTTATGTAAGAAAACCCAAAGATAGTGGTTTGAAGTAGTACATATATATTTATTAGATAAATAAATATATATAGATTTATTAATTAGTAAATTATGTATTTAAGATAAATAAATACATAATAGAATATTAATTAATAAAAAGGATAATTATCTAGTTAATGGAAATTCCTTTCTTCAGGAGAAAGAAAATGATAATTACCATAGATAATTACAAGTATTATATAGAAACTAGGATACCTAACCTTATAAATAAAGGCTTAAGGTTTACCAGTTATTCATTCGATTAATCCAACCAACTATCAGAAAATCCTCTCTCTCCTCTCTCTCTAAAACCGGCGCCGACTTCTATACTCACGGAGTTCGTTTTTCGGTTATCATCACGTGACAGCTAGTTCGTGATCTCGGGATTTCAACCAACTAGAAGGTTTTTGTCTGATCAATCACGGGTGGATTAAGCTCAAGCTATCCAGGTAAACAAATCAAACCTTCTTGTAGGATTAAATAACTAAAACATTTAGGATCGTTAGAATATTTTGGGTTTTAATTCTTAAGCTTCCGCGTTAATCAAACCAGTTAGGTTTGATAAGGTTTAAACCTTTGGTCAGTTTGATCATTAGTTTTTACCGTGTATCTCTTCCAGTTAGGATTGAGATTCACAGAGATCCTCGTATCAGTTCGATATGAGGGATCCATCAAAACCCAACATAGATAAATATAAAAATAATAAATAAAATAATGTAAAAGATAAATGCCACTTTCAAAAATACATTCTACATATATTTGTGTAATATTTAATATAATCAATACACGTATTATTATTTTTCATTGGTGATATAAAGAATTAAAAATATTCTCTCTATTTTCAAAATACAATTTTCTAAGAGTTTTCCAAAGTTGAAAAATCTTACTTTTCCTATTTTCTTAATTCTTAAGAAAATTCCATATAACTTGTTGGAACAAAAAAAATATATACTCAAACTCTTTAAAAATTTTCATTTTTTAATCCAAACTATAGATAAATATGAAAACAATAAATAAAATAATGTAAAAAATAAATACCACTTTCAAAAATCATCTACATAATTAAATCAAACAGTTTTAATCCAAAAATACACACCTCAATCTCAATCTCAATCTCTCAATCTCAATCTATAAATACCCCTTTCAATCTCTCAATCTCAATCAATTATTGCAACTCTCTTAATTAAGTCAGTACCAATTACACATACACACACAAAGGTAATTAATCAAACGCTCTTTAATTTTTTTTCCTACACATGATGATATGATTATGATGATTCTATTCATGTTTATAGTCCAAGTTGGAGTTGTTGATTTCTCGTATGTGACTTTGTATTTATGGTCATTGATTACACTTTTTGTGTTATTTTGTATTACAAACGTTCTTCAATTTTTATTTTTTCCTACACATGATGATATGATTATGATGATTCTATTCATGTTTATAGTCCAATTTGGAGTTGTTAATTTCTCGTATGTGACTTTGTATTTATGCTCATTGATTATACTTTTTGTGTTATTTTGTATTACAAAAATAGTTCTAATTTTTTATTTTTTTAATCTTTTGAATTTTTACCATATTATAGAACAATGGATGAAATAACTAATTCAAAATTAAAATTATTAAACTTTATCAAAATTTAAAATTATTAAACTTTATCCTATTAAATATTAAACTCCAACCTATTAATTCAACTATTTTATTTTAAAATTATTAATTTAAAAAAATTAAACTATTTTATCGTTATTAATTCAAAATTTAAATTATTTTATCTCTATTAATTCAAACATTAAATTAATCTATCTGTTTTATCTCTATCTCTCTGCTATAACAAAACCATATGAACCTATTTTATCTTTATCTATCTCAAATTAAAAGTTCGAAAAAAATTAAAAGTCCAGTTATAAATTAAATTATAGTAAATAATTTAGATTAAATAAATCATACTTGTAATATTGTTTTTCTCGTATGATTTTTTTTAATTAAATTACCCCGTGTATCACACGTGATAAAACTTAGTATTTTATATATAATTGATGTTGAAATTCTTTATAACATAGAATTTGATAAGAGACTTAAAGCTTAATGTAACTTTTTTTTAAAGATTTTAGCTTTTAATTTTATATGTTAGACAAGTTAAAGAAATTGTTGAAGATATCAACATCAATCTATCCGTCTACATATCTTACACAACGTAACAAGACTTAACTCGGAAAAAAGTTCATCTAACAATAGTGACAACCGATGACCATAAGATCCCACAATCAAAGACAAAACGAGAAAAAAAAGGGTTAAGAACATGTTGCACGCATTATATTACGAGTGTTTTGATTAAGAAGTTAAGTAAAAAATTAAGTTTTTGTAGGTACCTGCATCTTGTTCCCTAAGCCCTACTTTCAAGTGTAATTTACTGTGTTAGTTTGGTTTATTAACTTAAACAAAGTTATAAGTATGCATTTTCGGTTGGTCAGATAAAAAATGGAGAGGATCTCGTAGAACCCCGTTATCCTTTATGTCTTATGAAATCAAACTCATGATGAATCTAAAATAAGTTCGCATGTTTATTAGAATGTACTTGGATGTGGTTATATGTGACATCGATATCAAAAGGGTGTAACCGTGTAAGCGAAATGAAAATGGTATGTGAGTTTTTTGGTTTCGTCTCTCAACTTCTAAATTTGTAATTGAATAAAGCTTTTTGTTATGGAATTAGTTTTCATGTTATTAAGTGTCATCACTTGCCCATCACATGAAAGCACGTTTGTCATTTTCATTCACTTGATTAATAGACTCCAGTATCAATTTTTTCCATGAGCATCAATTTCATCATATTGTGTTCAACAAATGGTGATATGCAATTGTGGTTTGACTTCCATCATTCACACAACATGAAGCATAAAAATCAAGGATGTGCGTCTATTGTTATTCAAAGTTGATAAGTTTTAATCAGGAACGAATAGTATTGTTAAGAATCTCGTCCTAAAATTCCAAGGTTATGGGTTCAAATCTTGATGATGGTATGTTAAGTTGAACTAAATAAGTGATTTATATTTTTTTGAGTTAATGGATGACATGCTTTCCAAGTCAAATAGTGAAGCATGTCATGTTTGAGTTCAAATCTTGAGCTTATTTGGTGTATTAATGTATCATTGATGAAAACTCAAAAACAAATAATGATTTATATTTTTTCGAATGGATTTATGACTTATTTGGGTAACTAACTATTTCATTTGTATACATATTACCATTGAACTATTTTTTGTACTCAATATACCATTGAACTCTTTTTGACTATACACATTGTAACCTGGGAATAGCCCATAAACCACCGGTAAACCACCACCACCACCACCACCACCACCAAAACACCACCACTACAACAAGCACCGCCACCTTCAAACCATCACCACCACAGCCGCCACCACCACCACCACCGATCACCATTACCAGATCTGATGAAATTCAAACCAAATCGAGACCAGATCTAAATGAAATCAAGACCAAACAGAGACCAGATCTGATGAAATTGAGCTTTTGTAATGGTGGTGATGGCTGTGGATGGCGGTCGCCGACGATGCGAAGAGATTGTAGGTGGCGGTCGCCGGACGATGGGGGCTACGACGTTCACAGGGGTTGTGTTTTGGTGGTGGTAGTTTGGTTGTGGTGGTGGTGTTTTGGTGGTGGTGGTGGCTGTGGTGGTGGTGGCAGGTTTGGTGGTGGTGGGTGCAGAGGCGAATCCAGAAATTTTAGAGATGGGGGTCGGGATGTAACATGATATATCAATATAAAAAACGTAAATAAAAATGTATATAAATGAGAAACAATTTAAAAGTTCAAGTTTATAATTGTTGTCTACGAGTTTTCATTTTTTGTAAGCGGACTATCACATTTTCATTTGTAACTTGCGCAAGTGCTTCTATTTCTATTGCACAAATTACACAACCATTCAAAAAAATCGTCTGCAATCCGATTTCGCAAATCCGACTTGACAAGCTTCATCGCAGAAAAACATCTCTCAACTGATGCAGTTGCAACGGGTAAACCCAATGCTAACTTTAGTAGTCGATACACTAAAGGAAACGTGGCATGTTTCATTGTTTCCACCATCACTCGAGCAAGATCGGATATGCCTATAAAAGAGTAACGAAAATAAAGTTATATATATTTATTTACATTCATTGTTCTTTACTAACAAAAAAAGTTAGTTATATCGAATATATACTTTCAACTTAGCAAATCTTTCATCTTCTTGCACACTAGAAATGTAGAGGCCAAGTTCATGATCAAAACTCATTCTTTCTGCACTACTAAAATCATCCGGATAAAAATCACTCAACTTTAGTAACTTTGATCGGTCAAAATCACAAAATGAATCACGTGCATTCAATGCCGTCATACACAAAATCAGTTATGAACTTGCCTCGCTAAATCTGTCACCAAACTCTTGAATTTGCATATCCATAACTGTATTGAAACAATCATACTCGTAATAATGTCGATGCGTGATATTGGTTTTATGCCTTCACCTCTTTGGATCAACGTAATCATCTTCCATGTTCACCGTTTCAATATCATATTTTCCACAAAAAGAAGAGACTTTCTCTAAAAGTGGCTCAAACCCATCAACTTTAAACTCTTGCAATTCCTTGGTTATTTTCACTAATGAAATGGCATTCAAAATATCTTGATCTTTTTTTTGAAGAGCTTGCGATAGTGAATTAGTGACCCCCAAAATGTGCAACATTAAGTGCAAATAAAATACAAAATCATATGATTTCAAATATATGTGGACCCCACGTGCTTGCATACACTTGTACTATTATTGCAACTATTTTCAACATATTGAAGCACCTCAATAACATAAGGAAACAAGTCAACCAAATGCAGAAGTTTTTTGTAATGAGAACCCCAACGTGTATCTCCGGCTCTTACTAGAGAAAGCTATTGATTTAACCCACTTCCAGTTTCGATTTCACCACTACCAATGGCTTTTTCCACTTTTTCTTTTTGACTTTCTATGAGCATATCTTTTCTTTTACAAGAAGCACAAACCACATTCATCAAAACACTCAACAACTCAAAGAAATTTACAGCATCGTGATGTTTTTTTGCAACTGCAACAATAACCAATTAAGTTGATGTGCAAAACAATGGACATAATATGCCAACTTATTTTCATTCATAATCAAAGCTTTTAAACCATTAAACTCGCCACGCATATTACTCGCTCCATCGTAACCTTGACCTCTGACCTTAGTTAAACTCAACCCATATTCAGCAAATAAAGATTCAATAGCAGACTTAAGAAACAAAGAAGACGTCTCTTTCACATGAACAAGTCCAACAAACCTTTCCTTAACAACCCCACAAGTAACATATCTTAAAACCACAGCCATTTGTTCTTTCTTAGATACATCACTAGACTCATCAACTAACAAACCGAACACATCATCTCCAATTTCTTCAAAAGTGGATTTAAGTATTTCTTGTGCAAAACAGTCAACAATGTCTTTTTGGATACTTGGAGCCACCATTTGATTATTTCCTGGAGCATTTTGTAATGTAACGTTACGAACGGTCTCAACACGTTCGCGAATTAACTTTATTAGTTCTAAAAAGTTTCCTCTATAAAAAGATTTCTCTAACTCATCGTGACCACGAAATGGTAATGCACCATTCAACAAATATCTAATAGCATCAATTGAAGCATTTAGTCGTATCCGATGCTCATTTTTTATAATATCAGTTTGTTTATGAAATGCAACAACAATCGATTGATCTTGTCTCATTAAGCCTTCACAATTCTTGAGTGCTCTATTGTGGAAACTACTAACATCTCCTACATGACGACCAAATCTATCCGTTTTATTCCAACTATTAAAACCTTCTGTCACAAAAGCATCACTCGCACCTTGTTTCGCAAAACTATCTCTAAATAAGTAACAAGCTAAACAAAAAGCTTTATTTACTTTTACACTATATTCTAACCAATTACCATACTGATCAAACCAGGACGGACAAAAATGTCGTCCCTTAGTTCTTGGAAAGTCATGGCCACGTGGCTGAAAAGGCCCTCTAATCAAATATTTTTGTCTTATTTTATCTATTTGATTAGGGTGATACTCTGTAATTTTTTTTCGTTCAGATGGATCCCGAGGAAGATCATTCAAATCAACCTCCATAGGCATCGAAGAAGTAGAGCTAGATTGAGAAATACCACTACTAATTCCGGACGATGACGGTGCTTTTCTTTTAAGAAATTTTTCCATTTATCTAAGAAAATATTAATACAATAAAAAAATTAGAAACCAAACAAAACAATTAATTAGGGAACAAGTAGTAATCAACCGAACAATCGACAATTTTACCAATGTATCAATTAACAATCACAATAATAAAAATATCAATTTTCAATAAACCCTAACTAATAAATAACTAGAAGATTAAAGATTAGTTATTTAATTATTTAACCATCTATAATAAATAACAAATAAAATAATGTCAAGTAAATAGAAATCAAAAAGAAAAAACATACCTTAAAAGCTTGTTCCTTGGTTGACAATCTGCGACAGCAAACACTAGAAGGAAGAAGTTTTTTGAGAAAAAAAATCTTAACTAGGTCAAATCATTAAAGTCTCAAATAAATTAAAAGTTAAAAAAGAAAAAGATATATTATATAAATCGTGATTGAAAAATGGTTAGAAAATTAGGTAAATTGGACTTAAAACTAATTTGGAAATTTGGCTTACATATGGAATTTTATAAATATTATATCATGTTGGTGCTTTTACTTATTAAATGGGGTCAACTTTCAATTTTTGGGGGGTCAAGAATGGAGGGTACGAATTTTTGAATGATAAATTTTTTTTATCAAAGCCAAAAAATATTAAGGGGTGTCATTGGACCCCCCTCTTCAAAGCTTCCCCTGGGTGGGTGTGGTGGTGATCCTGTTTTTGTGGTGGTGGTGGGTGTGGTGGTGATGCTGTTTTTGTGGTGGTGGTGGGTGTGGTGGTGATGCTGTGGTGGTGGTGTTTTGGTGGTGATGGTGGTTTGGTGGTTACCGGTGGTTTACGGGTTATTCCCCGTTGCAATGGTATTATGCAGGGGCGGCCCTGGGGGTGTGCCGGCGGTGCCGCCGCACGAGGCCTCCGATTTCAAAGGGCCTCCGGTATTTCTATACATTATATATATAGTTTATATATTAATAGTTGCATATTTATATCGAAAGTTGTATATAGCTTAATGGTGAGACGCATTTGCTCTTCATGGGTGGCCCGGTTTCGATCCCAAAGCTGCGCTTTTTATTTTTTTAATTAAAACTGCCTTAATTCATATTTAAGGCGCAACTATCAATTATTTTTTAAGTAAAAGTGCCTTATGCAACAATCAAAATTAATATGGACCTTTATTTTCTAAATCAAAATAACAGAATCAGTAATATTTAACTTTATTTAATTTCCTTAAATAAAATGGAACAAACAGGGTTTTAATGTTGGGAAATTATATTTACACGGCTTACAGTTACTTCATCCACAACAATCTTTGAAAAATTACTTTTCTACCCTTTTTTTCCAAGGCTGAAATGACTATTTTAGAGAGAAACAATGATGTCAACTTTCTATCATCCAGGATGGAGAGGAGAGAGAAAAATCCATCCCACTTATTTTCTTTTTTACCCGGGAAAATTGCTATTTTTACCTACATACTATTCATTTTTTTTCTATTTTTACCAACATTCTTTAATTTTTACCAGTTACATCATTAAACTATCAAAAGTTTTTCAATAAAGCCAATGTTTAGTTTTTTTCTCAATAGTTTCTACCCCAAATTAAGAGTAAATTACATTTTTGGCCCCTATGGTTAATACTTATTATCAACTTTGGTCATTCTTTAAAACTAATTACAATTTTGGTAATCATGGTTATAATAATTTTCCCATAATACTTTTATCTTTAATGGGTTCATATTTTCAGAGACTACAAAATTAATTATATCATTTTTTTAAACAGCCAAAACTTTATTACCATTTTACCACAAACAAAGATTTACACAACAAAATACAAAGTCAATAAGGCAAGACCTAGTACAAAGAGAGACAAACACAGTAGCTTACTAGGCTCCCTAATACAAATTAATTATATCATTGAAATAATTTGTACATATAATAATTTATTTATTTATTATTTATCTCTTGTAAATATTTAAATATAAGATTTGTTTTAGAAAAAAATATAATAAAAAGTTATTTCTCATTCATGATGATAATATTTTTGAGGAATCATTTGCATTTTGAAATGTTACCACTTTTTTAAGATTTTCTAATTTGGAGAATACATTAAAGCAAATGTTTACCTAAAACCCCAAATTTGAAAGATAAAATATTTTATCTCCCGTTCGTTTCGATATAAAAGTCGCTTTTATTTTTAGCTTGAATATACCGACAATTTAGAGCCAATATGTCTTTAGAAACCCACCCCATTGACTAGAAGCTTATAAATAATTTTATGAAACGATTAAAGTTGTATCTTAAATCATTTTTCTGCATCTTTTGGCCTCCATTAGAGTTTTATGTTAAAATTATAGTATTGGTTTGCATTTAGAGTATCTCTAGCAATTATTTTAAGATTAATCTATTATTTTAATTATTTTCAATAATGAAATTTAAATTATTCTATGATCTAATAAGACAACAATGAGAAATGACAAAAGAAAAGTTGCAAGTATAGAAATAACCTTCAACTAACTACCCTTTATAATTAAATTTATTCAAATGGACTAAAACTAAAATAAAGAGGTAACCATGATTTACAAAAAATTTAATTAGTTTAAAAGAGGGACCGAAGTTGATAATGAGTATTAACCATAGGGACCAAAAATGTAATTTATTCTTAATTTGGGGTAGAAACTATTGAGAAAAAAACTAAACCTTGGCGTTATTGAAAAAAATTTGATAGTTTAATGATGTAATTGGTAAAAATTAAAGAATGTTGGTAAAAATAGAAAAATGTGAATAGTATGTTGATAAAAATGGCAATTTTCCCTTTTTTACCCTATCAACTCTATTTTTGTTTCTTCATTCATTCCTTTAGAAAAAACAAAGAAGTTTTTTTTGGCTGCAAATCATTATCGGAGATGACTCAATGACCACAGTGAAGACAGTGGCAGTGGCAATTCCGGCGACGGTAGTAGCAATTCCGGCGACGACAGTGGCCATGGCGGAAGACGGCGGCAGTGGCGATGGCGGCGGATGACAGCGGTAGTGGCAATTTCGACGACCGGGCAGTGGCGATTCCGAAGAGCAATTTAAAAACCTCGCCAGCGCTCTCAGATCTCACCTCGCCGGTCTCCAGTCGCTGCCTCGCCGTCGCTGTCGCCGGTCTTCTCCATCGCCATGTTTCTTCCTCGGTGAGCTCTCGTGCTTCTGCCTCGTCGTGCTCTTGTCGTGCTTCTACCTCGCCATGCTCTCGCCGGTCTTCTCCAACTCTCTGGCACCGGTCGGTGGGGCGGTCGGTGGACGGTCGTCGGTCGATTGAGGGGCGGCGGCGTCAGAAGTCTGTAGTGTGGCGTGGAGAGGTCAGAAAGAATGGAGATGGGGGTAATTAGGAAAGAGAAAAGAGGTAAGACAAGGGTAAAAATGTAATTTTGAGAATTTAGCCTTGGATGAATCAAATACATCCGTGGCAATATCACCTCTCTTTAATGTTAATTCTATTTGGTTAGTTATATCATGTATTATTCTTCTACTGCCGTCATCTCTACACATTATACTTTATAGTGATTCACATGTTTAATCTGCTTCAAATTTTCAGTTTTTCCATTCGACTTTCAAGGTATCATATCAAAATCTTATAGTTTAGATTTAATGTTTGTTAGTTTTTTTTTTATCTTTTTATTAATTATCTTCTATAGATCTTGTAACATCCCCGTTCACGTACTCCGAAACAGGGAACGTCACTAACGGGACTTAACATAACTATATAATGATTTCAGAGCTACTAATACTGTAAAAGATTTTACAACTTCTATAACATGGTTTTACAGTCCCAAAAATTACATTACAAAAGATGACTGTAAACCTAGAACGTAGGTAATAGTAGCTGGGTTAAAGTCTTCAAAAGTTACGCTCGGTCTCTCGTCCCGTCCCCAAAACTGCTTACTTCGAACCTGCCGTGTCAGAAAACGAAAGAACACGGCTGAGACAGGGCTCAGTGAATGGATTATAAAATAACTTCGGAATACAATAAAATAAAATCTATAACGATGCGGAAGACTTTCAATTCAAATTAAAACACGCGGTAACTCAAAATAATTCACAATTCAATTTCAAACATAATAAAAGTATAATCCGTCAATTCTTGTTCAAGTGTTCGTGGGGTGGCCAAACCACACGAACTATCGGGTCGGTGTGCGGGCACACACACGCGGGTCCCCCGTGAATTTAACCACGGTCACAAGTCTATGGGTAAGGTCCTAGGATCGATCCATCCGCCCTGGAGCCAACAAAGTCGGCCTAGTCCTCGGGGTGGGTTCACGTAAGCCATTAATGGACTTAACCCCGGGACCGAGTTCACCTGCAGGACGCCGTGACTACAAAGCCGCCACAGAAGGCATCCCAACTAACGTGCCCGTTAATTGAGTCATGTCCAAAACAATCAAAACCAAACGTGTGCCACTTACCCGGATGGCGTTCATAAAAATCAAGTTTCACATATTAATCACTGAGTTCATAAAGAATTAAATACGAGAAACAATGTAATGAGACACAAAACGATCAAATATCGAGTTCAATAATGTAAGACCAAAACTAGTAGCAAAGATCCAAGTAATCATTTGAATGCGTAAATTCGCATTTCGTTGACCACGTTCACGTGGTCAATCAAGAGGCGGTGAACCACCTTTAGGAAGGGTTAACTACGTCAAATAGTTGTCCCACGAGTCAAAGGAAATGAAATCCATACCTTAACCAAGCTTGCAAAATAAGACGCGTTTGAACGAAATTCACGGCAAGGATTGATTTGTTCGCATGCCTAAGAACGACGATAAGACGTTAACACTTGAATGACTTAAGACACACTAATTCTTATAATAGTACACATAGATCCTAAAGGCTTTTAACTACTTAATTCTGAAAAGAAACGTCGGATAGACGGTACGAAACCAAACTCAAAAGTCGGTCGCTCTCGGTTTCCTTTTCTGCAATTTCAGCTTTTTAACGCTGTGTTCACAAGCGTTTTTCTCCCATTTAGAGGCGAATATAGACTACAAGTTCTAAACGAAAGTTGTAGAATGGCCTCTTATGGTTCTACTCAATTTGGAATCATCGCATTTGGATTATCCGTTGATTTTATACGGATTTTACAAGAAAGCAGGGACTGGTCCGTAACTGCAGTGACCAGCCCCAAAAACGCGATGTTTCGACCCATTTCGAGTTAGAACTGGGTCTGACTTTCTAAATACGAAATGAAGTACATACTAAAGGATATCTAACTGCAAAATTTCAACTCAAACGGAGTAACGAGCGGAGAGTTATAGACTCTCAAAGTTGCTGATTTTACCAAAATTCGTTAACCGATTGTTCAACTTTTCTCAACTTATGCTATAATGATCAAAGCTTCGTAAATCTACTACATGCAAGAGTTAAAACCACTAAATAGAGTTCAAGGGTTCTCATCCTAAGCTTAATCACGTCGTTTTAGCCTCTTATGCATTAAATCGAACACTTGGTGTGCGATTTAACGAACTGATAAAATCTTATCAGTTTGTAACTACACTTTACCCAAATGATTCCTATTACAATTTTGATCAAACCAAATGTTGTAAACATATATATCAAGACAATTTTCAACACAAATATGTAGTCTAAACCTAAACTCAATTATAACTCTATCTCACTAACAAACTAAAAGAAAACGTAACAAATAAGGAATGAATTTATACCTTGAGAATGATTTGATTGTGAAATTCAGATTTGTAATTGAACAACTAGCTCCTTTGAAAGATTAAAAGGATCTTATAGAGAAGCTGAAAATTTGATTGAGAGTATGGCAATTAAGTGAAAGAATGAAATGCAAAGTTTTCTCTAATTATACATACACTAAGGTGATGATGATGGCGGTGATAGGAAAACCATAGGGACGAAGTATATGTAATTTACTCAAATGGTATGCACAACACTTACTTATATCTAGTTATTAAAAAAAATTTTAGTAAATTGACGACTTTAACCTCTCAACTATCATTGATTGACAATTAAGACGATATAAAAACGATAGGTTAACTATGGTTAAAAAAAAAAAAAAAAAATCGGGTCTTACAATGCTTCCCCCCCATAAAAGAAGATTTCGTCCCCGAAATCGAATTTAGATAGGAAACTTACAGCGATCGAAGAATTCTGGGTACTCTCGCCGCATGTGCTCTTCGGTTTCCCACGTCGCTTCACGTTCCGAGTGATTCTTCCAAAGTACTTTTACGAAAGGAATCACTCTCTTCTGTGTACCACGCTCATCACGGTCGAGGATCGCTTCAGGCTCTTCGCGATAAGACAAATCAGGTTCTATTCGCTCCAACGGATAATCAATGACGTGAAGGGGGTGATATTTGTATCCTCGAAATGAAGATACATGGAAAACGTTATGAATGTGAGATAATTGTGGCAGTAGAGCTAACCGGTAGGCTACAGCTCCAACCCTTTCGAGAATCTCAAAGGGTCCGATATATCTCGGATTCAACTTTCCTTTGAGACCGAAACGTTTGACACCACGAGTCGGAGAAACCTTCAAGAAAACTTTATCTCCCGGTTGGAACTCGATAGGTCGTCGTCGCTTGTCGGCATAACTCTTTTGACGAGCCTGAGCCTCTTTCATCTTTTGACGTGCGATCTCGACCTTCTCGGTAGTAACCTGTACTAATTCTCGGCCTTCGAGGACACATTCTCCAACTTCATTCCAACAAGTCGGTGTTCGACATCTTCGACCATAAAGTGCCTCATACGGGGCCATGCCAATACTCGATTGCCAACTATTATTATAGGAGAACTCAATGAGGTACAAGTAATTATCCCAGCTCCCATGCCATTCTAACGCACACGCTCGGAGCATATCTTCAAGTGTCTGAATTGTACGTTCGGATTGCCCGTCGGTTTGTGGATGAAAGGCCGTACTAAAATTCAAACGTGTGCCCCAAGCTTTATGCAAACCTTCCCAAAATCGAGATGTAAAACGAGGGTCTCGATCGGAAGTAATCGATATAGGAGTGCCATGGAGACGAACAATCTCACGCTGGAATACTTCTGTCAGCTTATTGATAGACCAAGATTGTCGGACCGAAAGAAAATGAGCTGATTTCGTCAATCGGTCAACCACTACCCAAATTGCATCATGCTTCAAGGTTGTGCGGGGTAGTCCGACTACGAAATCCATAGTGATGTGTTCCCACTTCCACATCGGAATGTTCAACGATTGAAGAAGGCCTCCCGGACGTTGATGCTCAATTTTAACTTGTTGACAAGTGAGACATCGGGATACAAAGTCGACAATATCCCGCTTCATTCCAATCCACCAGAAATGGGTCTTTAAATCACGATACATTTTTGTGGTGCCCGGGTGAACAGAAAACATAGAATTGTGAGCTTCGGTCAGGATAAGATCTTTAAGATCTGAGTTATTCGGAACACAAAGACGGTCCCGAAACCACAACACATGATCATCATCAATTCTAAACTCGGAACTAGGAGTCTCTTGCGCCTGTTGGAAGTTTGCCCACAATTCACTATCGTCTTGTTGGGCTTCTTTGATCCGAGAGATTAGAGTCGGTTCCACCGTTAGGCTTGCTAGAATCCCCGTTTGCAAGCTCGGATAGATTTCCAGTCCGAAACGTTTGATTTCCGAAGCCAACTCTGTAGGAACGATTAAAGAGAAAACCTGTTCCACAGCTTTACGGCTTAAGGCATCGGCGACGACATTAGCTTTGCCCGGATGATACTGTATTTGAACATCATAATCTTTCAAAAGTTCGAGCCATCTTCGTTGGCGCATATTTAACTCTTTCTGAGTAAATATGTATTTGAGACTCTTATGGTCGGTGAAAACTTCACACGTTTCACCATAGAGATAATGACGCCAAATCTTGAGTGCGAAGATGACCGCAGCCAATTCGAGGTCGTGAGTCGGATAATTGACTTCATAAGGCTTTAACTGACGAGAGGCATAAGCGATCACTCTTCCGTTTTGCATAAGAACACAACCGAGACCTTTCTTTGAAGCATCACTATAAACTTGAAACCCGCCGGTGCCGGACGGCAACACAAGAACAGGTGCGGTAACCAAACGATGCTTCAATTCCTCGAAACTAGATTCTTGCTCGGCACCCCAATTGAATTTGACTCCTTTTCGGAGTAATCGGGTTAACGGTAGAGATATTTTAGAGAAGCCTTCAACGAAACGACGATAATAACCGGCCAGACCAAGAAAGCCACGAACTTCAGATACGTTCGTTGGTCGTGGCCATTTAGTGACAGTTTCAATTTTTGCTGGATCAACTTTGACACCTTCAACGGAGATTACGTGTCCGAGAAAAGATACCTGATCGAGCCAGAATTCACATTTGGAAAGCTTTGCGTATAACTTTTCCGCTCGAAGGGCTTCCAAAACGATTCGAAGATGTTGCTCATGTTGCTCTCGTGACTTTGAGTATACTAAGATGTCATCGATAAACACGATAACAAAGTTGTCGAGATAATCTTTAAAAACCCGATTCATAAGGTCCATAAAGAACGCTGGAGCATTGGTTAACCCGAAAGGCATTACCAAGAATTCGTAATGTCCGTAACGAGTTCTAAATGCGGTTTTCTGAATGTCACAATCTCGGATACGAAGTTGATGGTAACCGGAGCGAAGATCAATTTTGGAAAAGTACCGTGCCCCTTGTAATTGATCGAAAAGATCGTCGATTCTCGGCAACGGATACTTGTTACGGATCGTTACTTTATTAAGCTCCCGGTAATCGATACAAAGGCGCATCGAACCATCTTTCTTTTTCACAAAGAGAACTGGAGCCCCCCAGGGAGAGACGCTAGGTCGAATGAAACCCTTCTCCAATAGATCATCGAGCTGGGTTTTAAGCTCTTTCATTTCACTTGGAGCCATACGGTAGGGAGCCTTGGAAATTGGAGAAGCTCCTGGGATCAGATCGATGGTGAACTCGACTTCCCGAACAGGTGGTACACCCGGTAGATCGTCAGGAAACACATCAGGAAATTCTGAGACAACAGGTACTGATAAAGAGGAAGACTCTACACGTTCAAAAGTTTGCAAAGAAGCTAGGAAATTTTCGGTACTTTGAGAAGTAAATCGCGTCACGGTAATAGACGCTAAAGCACTGACATCTTCTTTTGGGGTACCTCCTTGGAAGATAGCCTCTGGTTTGTCAACATCCCCAAACACAATCTGTTTGGTTCTACAGTCTATTGTAGCTCGGTGATGGTACAACCAGTCTATTCCCAATATTAAATCGAAGTAGGACATATGCATCGGAAGTAAAGTGACCTCCCATATGCGGTCCTCAATAAGCAACGGACAATTTGAAAATTGAGTTAAGACACAAATGCTACCACCCATAGGACTAGATATCACGACCGGGAAATCGGTGTTTTGCTCATAAGGTCTCAACTGGGACTCTAACCGGTCAGAAATGATGGAGTACCTCGCCCCTGTATCAAACAATGCATAGACTGATAAACCAATTAAATTTACATGGCCAGAGATCATACCCGCTTGAGATTTGTCACCGGGTAATGCAAAGACTCGTCCACCGGTCGTTGTCGCTGGTTGTTTCCCTTTGCTTTTGTCTTTGCCAGTTCCGGTCTGAGCTTTCGGGCAATCTTTGGCCATGTGTCCCTGTTCTCGACAGTTGAAACAAGAACCAGTCATCTTTAGGCACGGACCCGGTCGATGACGTAGATGGCACCGATCACAAACATGAGCAGGGCTTGAAACATTTTGACTCCCACTACTAGACAACACTGGAAGTCGTGGCGTGGATTGATTTGAGCTCTTCTGCGAGTCGCTGTTCGACTTTGATTTCACAAAACGAGGGTTGCTTCGGAAAGATTCTGATCCACGCTTCTTATTATCACCACGTGAGATTAACGATTGTTGTCGTGATCGATCGATGTTCTTAGCTGCATCGGCCACTTCAGAAACGGTACTAAAGTGATGATTCAAAAGTCGATCCTTGTACCTAGAGTTGAGAGTCCATTTAAACTTGTCGGCTTGTTGTACTTGGGTGCCTGCGGTACTGCCTGCAAACCGAGAAAACTTGAGAAAACGCGTCATGTAGTCTGAGACAGTTTCGTCCTCGCCTTGCTGGATGGTTGCATATTCACGCACATAAGCATCCCGATCAGCCGACGTGAAGTATTGCTTGAAGAACAAGTGTTTGAAGTCATCCCACGATAAGTTCCTAACAGATGGATCAGTTTGGACGCATGCTTCCCACCAGTTGTTTGCTTCTTTTTCAAACTTGTAAGTGGCCAAACGGACTTTGTACTGATCTGGAACCTCTAAGACATTGAAAATCTTCTCGATATGCCGAATCCAGTGATCGGCATCGATGGAATCAACAGCAACAGAGAAGGATTGAGGTTTCTGTTTGTTAAACCTCTCCAGCCAAGTATGGATGTCTCCGGTTGGGTTACGAGAACCAGACTCAGGATTTCTCGTATTTGGCGTAGCACCGGAATTTGGATTTGACTGAAGATTTTGAGCTGCCTGTTGCATAGCCTGAATGGCTTGCTGAAGATATTCAGGCATCATACTTGACATAGTCTCACGAACCACATCGGCGATATTTGTTCCACTTGCACCTCCGACTGGGTTAGGGGGTGGGTTACCCTCGGGTTCAGATCTGGATTTACGTGGGCGACCACGTCTCGACATTCTAGAACAGAACAATACCAAGATCAGAATTTCAAAACAACTATCGAGCAAAATACAACCAGAATCAAAATCTAATCTACCCGTTCCTATATCTACCCAATACTCACAGGTCAAGCTTAATTAGTCTACAAGTCGAAACCTATGCTCTGATACCACATTTGTAACATCCCCCGTTCACGTACTCCGAAACAGGGAACGTCACTAACGGGACTTAACATAACTATATAATGATTTCAGAGCTACTAATACTGTAAAAGATTTTACAACTTCTATAACATGGTTTTACAGTCCCAAAAATTACATTACAAAAGATGACTGTAAACCTAGAACGTAGGTAATAGTAGCTGGGTTAAAGTCTTCAAAAGTTACGCTCGGTCTCTCGTCCCGTCCCCAAACTGCTTACTTCGAACCTGCCGTGTCAGAAAACGAAAGAACACGGCTGAGACAGGGCTCAGTGAATGGATTATAAAATAACTTCGGAATACAATAAAATAAAATCTATAACGATGCGGAAGACTTTCAATTCAAATTAAAACACGCGGTAACTCAAAATAATTCACAATTCAATTTCAAACATAATAAAAGTATAATCCGTCAATTCTTGTTCAAGTGTTCGTGGGGTGGCCAAACCACACGAACTATCGGGTCGGTGTGCGGGCACACACACGCGGGTCCCCCGTGAATTTAACCACGGTCACAAGTCTATGGGTAAGGTCCTAGGATCGATCCATCCGCCCTGGAGCCAACAAAGTCGGCCTAGTCCTCGGGGTGGGTTCACGTAAGCCATTAATGGACTTAACCCCGGGACCGAGTTCACCTGCAGGACGCCGTGACTACAAAGCCGCCACAGAAGGCATCCCAACTAACGTGCCCGTTAATTGAGTCATGTCCAAAACAATCAAAACCAAACGTGTGCCACTTACCCGGATGGCGTTCATAAAAATCAAGTTTCACATATTAATCACTGAGTTCATAAAGAATTAAATACGAGAAACAATGTAATGAGACACAAAACGATCAAATATCGAGTTCAATAATGTAAGACCAAAACTAGTAGCAAAGATCCAAGTAATCATTTGAATGCGTAAATTCGCATTTCGTTGACCACGTTCACGTGGTCAATCAAGAGGCGGTGAACCACCTTTAGGAAGGGTTAACTACGTCAAATAGTTGTCCCACGAGTCAAAGGAAATGAAATCCATACCTTAACCAAGCTTGCAAAATAAGACGCGTTTGAACGAAATTCACGGCAAGGATTGATTTGTTCGCATGCCTAAGAACGACGATAAGACGTTAACACTTGAATGACTTAAGACACACTAATTCTTATAATAGTACACATAGATCCTAAAGGCTTTTAACTACTTAATTCTGAAAAGAAACGTCGGATAGACGGTACGAAACCAAACTCAAAAGTCGGTCGCTCTCGGTTTCCTTTTCTGCAATTTCAGCTTTTTAACGCTGTGTTCACAAGCGTTTTTCTCCCATTTAGAGGCGAATATAGACTACAAGTTCTAAACGAAAGTTGTAGAATGGCCTCTTATGGTTCTACTCAATTTGGAATCATCGCATTTGGATTATCCGTTGATTTTATACGGATTTTACAAGAAAGCAGGGACTGGTCCGTAACTGCAGTGACCAGCCCCAAAAACGCGATGTTTCGACCCATTTCGAGTTAGAACTGGGTCTGACTTTCTAAATACGAAATGAAGTACATACTAAAGGATATCTAACTGCAAAATTTCAACTCAAACGGAGTAACGAGCGGAGAGTTATAGACTCTCAAAGTTGCTGATTTTACCAAAATTCGTTAACCGATTGTTCAACTTTTCTCAACTTATGCTATAATGATCAAAGCTTCGTAAATCTACTACATGCAAGAGTTAAAACCACTAAATAGAGTTCAAGGGTTCTCATCCTAAGCTTAATCACGTCGTTTTAGCCTCTTATGCATTAAATCGAACACTTGGTGTGCGATTTAACGAACTGATAAAATCTTATCAGTTTGTAACTACACTTTACCCAAATGATTCCTATTACAATTTTGATCAAACCAAATGTTGTAAACATATATATCAAGACAATTTTCAACACAAATATGTAGTCTAAACCTAAACTCAATTATAACTCTATCTCACTAACAAACTAAAAGAAAACGTAACAAATAAGGAATGAATTTATACCTTGAGAATGATTTGATTGTGAAATTCAGATTTGTAATTGAACAACTAGCTCCTTTGAAAGATTAAAAGGATCTTATAGAGAAGCTGAAAATTTGATTGAGAGTATGGCAATTAAGTGAAAGAATGAAATGCAAAGTTTTCTCTAATTATACATACACTAAGGTGATGATGATGGCGGTGATAGGAAAACCATAGGGACGAAGTATATGTAATTTACTCAAATGGTATGCACAACACTTACTTATATCTAGTTATTAAAAAAAAATTTAGTAAATTGACGACTTTAACCTCTCAACTATCATTGATTGACAATTAAGACGATATAAAAACGATAGGTTAACTACGGTTAAAAAAAAAAAATAAAAAAAATCGGGTCTTACAGATCTATTATTTGATCATTTATGTCTTTTCCAATTTCATGTCTTGCATATAGAATTTTGTTGACTATTCCCATTACAGTTGCATCAACCGAAAAAGCTTTTCAAAACTAAAACTTTTAAAATCTTATTTGCGATCGACCATGTCTCAAGAGCGATTAAATGCTTTGGCTTGGATTTCGATTGAAAATGAGTTTCTCGCGAATCTTGATTATGAAAGTATCATAGATGATTTCGCTTCTGAAAATGCTAAAAGATCTATGTTTAGAAAATAGTCATAACTAGTTGTTTGTTTTCATTTGGAAAATGTGTGGGGTAATAACAATCTATATATATATATATATATATAAGTAGGATGTTGGAAGATTGAGGTGGCAACCTATCTATTGAGTATTTGCTTATTGGAATTTTCTCATTTTTTTAAGTTTTTTTATATCAAATAAGTTAAAGACTATTCTACCCCTAAATGTAAATTATATGTTTTATTATAAGAAGGACTATTTGGTAATTTTACTTACAATTTAATTAGTCTTAACTTCCACATTATTTAAAGGGAAAAGTCTAAAAAAACCCAACAAACTATTCTATTTTGAATGGTTAAATCCCTAAACAATTTTTTTGAACAAAAAAGTCATTAAACTTTCTAATTTTGAATGATTAAGTCAATAAACTATTCTTTTGAATGAAAAAACCATCAAACTTTTTCATTTTGATTGATTAAGTCCTCGAACAATTTATTTTTGATAAATAAACCATTAAACTTTCAAAAATTGGTTACTTATCTCTTTTTAATAAGAATAAGAGTTAATTACATTTTTGGTCCCTGTGGTTTGGTGATTTTAACACTCTCGGTCCATTTTGAAAATAATTATGGATTTGGCACCTGTGGTTTACATTTTATAACGCTCTGGGTCCATAGCTTTAACGCCGTTTGCTTTGCACCGTTAAAGAGCCCATGTGCATTGCACATGATGGACATTTTTGTCATTTACCTTGTTTTTTTTAATTTTCATTAAAATCACAGGGGCTGAAAGTGTAATTTCTTTATTTATATTAATAATAGTTAAAAAAATAGAAATTAAAAAAACCACAATCAGAATATAAAAACACCCACATCCATCTTCATACTTCATCATCTTCCATGGCCATCCACATCACCACCTCCCTCCACCACCACCTCCCTCTTCCACCACCGCCGTCTGCCCACCTCCACAACCGATCGTCCATGTCACCACCATCTTAACCACAACCACCCATCTCCGGCGACTTTCCCCTCTCTCTCAGTCGTCTTCTCCCTCCCCCATCTCCGGCGACATTCCCCTCCCTCTCCGGCGACATTCCCCTCCCTCTCCGGCGACTTTCCCCTCCCTATCCGGCGTCTTCCCCCCACCTCCGGCGTGTTTCAGATCTGATGAAAAACATCGAGAAACTCCAAACTCCTCCATCAAGGTTCCCATGCCGTCACCGCCTGCTTCCACCTCCACATATCGATCGCTACCATCTCCAATCTGCAACCATTTACTTCCAGATCTACCGTCAGATTCGAGACCACCTCCGATCTGCTTCCAGATTCGCGACCACCATCTGATTCGAGACCAACTCCGATTTACTTCCAGATTCGCGACCACCGTCACCCACCTTCAGATTCGAGACCACCACGACGCACCTCCAGATCGTTTTTGAATGCTTGATAGTCATCTATACTCGATTTTGGCTTCCAATCCATGGCTTGGTTCGATTTTGAGTTTTTATATTTGAAAATTCTGATTTGGACGATTTTTTAATTAGTTTGATTTTTGCTTGTTTTTCGTGGGTTTGGATAGTGGTATGAGTTCGATTAGGATTCTATTACATCATCATATCCTCAGTTTTGCTAGATTTTGGCTATGAATCTGGTTTAGGGATTGCTACACTGGTGGTGGTGGTTT
Organism: Centaurea solstitialis; assembly: GCA_030169165.1. Classification (NCBI taxonomy): domain Eukaryota; kingdom Viridiplantae; phylum Streptophyta; class Magnoliopsida; order Asterales; family Asteraceae; genus Centaurea; species Centaurea solstitialis. The sequence goes on from CM058042.1 coordinate 82,987,975, forward strand.
TGGGTTTGGCGGTGGTGGTGGATGAGGGGGATGGTGGCTGGCGGCGGTGGCGGTGGCGGTGGGCTTTGGTGGTGGTTTTAGGTTCGATGGTGGTGGTATTGGGTTTGGCAGTGGCAACAACAGTAGGCTTTGTTGGTGATTTTGGGTTTGATGGTGGTGGTGGTATTGGGTTTGGCAGTGGTGGTGGATGAAGGGGATGGTGGGCTATGGTGGCAATGGCAGTGGGCTATGGTGGCGATGGCAGTGATGGAGGTGGGAGACGGTAGAGGTGGGTGGTGGTGGTTTGTGGTGGTGGTGTTGGTGGGTGGTGGTGGTGTTGTGTTAAAAAAATGAAGTATTTAATATATACAGCGTAAATTACACTTTTGGTCAAAGTGATTTTATTTGAAAATAGAAACATAAATGAAATGACCAAAATACCCCTATAATTATCCTACTTAACAGAATTAGTTAACAGAGTTAGAAGTCATGGACCCAGAGTGTTATAAAGTGTAAACGTCATGGACCCAGAGCGTTATAAAATGTAAACCACAGGTGCCAAATCCATAATTATTTTCAAAATGGATCAAGAGTGTTAAAATCACCAAACCACAGGGACCAAAAATGTAATTAACTCTAAGAATAAATAAAATTAAATGTAACCGACCATGAAGGTTTTAAAGATAAAATATAACTATGTTAGTTTAGGTTAAACAAATATAAGTAGCAAATTTTTAAAAATTCAATGATTTATTTTGTTGAAAAAAATGTTTAGGGACTTAATCATTCAAAATGAAAAAGTTTAATGGTTTTTTCAATCAAAAAAATAGTTTAATGACTTAATCATTCAAAATGAGAAAGTTTAATGGTTTTTTTGTTTAAAAAAATTGTTTAGGGACTTAACCATTCAAAATGTAATACTTCGTTGGGTTTTTTTGGACTTTTCCCTTATTTAAATTCTTAAAGACATTTATTTTACCCTTTCACATTCAAATTTATTAATTGAAAGAAAACCTACAACATAACAATTCTTTTTCTCTCAAATTTTCAATATATTTTTATTGTATATGTTTTCCTAAATAAATACAACATTAATTGTATTTATTTAAATAAATGATACATTAATGGTATTCAAACTCCATCACCTTCCTAACCGTTTATCATTTCATGTCTTCTTTTCTCTTAATCCACATAGAAAACCATGGAAGAAACAATATCTCATGGAAGCCATGTAAGTTTCACTACCACATTCTCTCATCACCCATTAATACAACACCAACATTAGTTGATTCCAAATTAAGAGCAATGCCTATTGTACCCTCTTCAAATTCTACTAATTCTCCCGCCATTACTTCATCAAGACCATGAATACGAGCAATGCCATCACCTACTTGAAGTACGGTACCGATATTTACAATCTTTACTTCTCTATTATATTGCTCAATACGTTCACGGATAATATTACTAATTTCGTCGGCTTGAATGGTTACCATGAGTATTTCTTAATTCTTTTTTGAAAAACAAAATAAATAAAAAATAATGCCTAAAGTACAAGGACTAATCCGTTATTTAACCTCTCTCGTTTTTAAATAAATCTATATTCTAATTTGTTTTTCTCTTTTGGACAATTTGTTTAAAAACATACAAAATCAATAAATGCGGCTACTAATTTTCATCTTATGTGATTTTAGGTTTTTCTTTGTTTGTTGATTCATATGGTTCTAAAGATCGAATTCCGTCAATTAGGCCTCATGTGAAAGTAATCTGCACAATGTCTTTTTTTTTTTATAAAATTGATTAGGTAAGGTATTCTGTTAGGCTACTAATTTTCATCTCATGTTATTTTAAGGCTTTGTCTTTGTTTGTTAATTCATAGGGTATTGGAGATTAGATTCTACCAATTAGGCTTCATGTGAAAGTGATATGCATAGTGTCTTTTTGAAGATTGATCAGGTATGGTTTATATTTTCCATTTCGGTTTTATGATCAATTTTACCTGCTTGGAAATTGAAATAAGCTTATACAAACTTCACAAGTCTTGCCCATTTGTTTGGTACCGAAAATCCACTAAGCTTTTCAATCAAGCATTTAGTAAACTTAAGTTGGGGTTTTTCCTTTATTTTTATATATTACATGCAAGGAAGTAATTAACATCTCTTCCCTACTTTAACAACCTTTTTACCATCAAAATCTTCAAATCCATGGTAATTATTTTAATCCTTATTTGTACCACCACTCTTGGATATTCAGAACCCAATTTAGGATCAAGTTTCAATTGGAACCTATACAACTTGCAGTATCCAAAAATTTAGTAAGAAATTTATTTTACTATTTTTAAATGTTTAAGTTAATTATGTTGAATTTGTGTTTCATTATATTTTAAGTATAATAATAACAATAACAATGACAACAACAACAACAATTATAAATGGTTGTTTGAATTTTAAATATTTATTCTCCATGTTAAGACATTTTTTGTTAAATAAATGGTAGTTACGATTTATCTTTCATCTTAATTACAAATTCAAAGACATTGAGACGAATTTTATTTCAAATTGGGGTTTATTTCTTAAACTTTTAATTTGCATAATTACAAATAAAGATCATATGAATCATGTAAAGTTGAAATATAATGAATGTTGAAGTATTAAGGTAAGAGTTGTGGGAGTCCTTGAACTAAAATAATGGAGAATTAGTCACTTTAGACATGGTCTTCATTGATCAAATGGAATGTTGGTGTGTAATATGGATCAATGTGATCCATTCCTTTATAAATTAGAACTAGTGGTCCGCACCGCGCGTTGCGCAGTGTTCAGAAAATAACATAAATTATTGTTTATTAGTTATATTTAATAAGTTTTATTCGTTTGTCCTATGTAGATACATCTTAGTTTATATGATATACATCTTGGACTATGTATACTCTACTATCAATCATCCTATCAATTATGTTCTTTTTAAATGATAATAAATATTTGATTATATATTTATTCTAATATTTTCTTATATACATTACCTATAACGTCATTTATATTTTCATATTAATTTTTAATAAAAATTTAAATAATAATGATATTTTTGATTTTTTATGTTCATTCAAACTGTATTTGTTAATTGAAACTTCATATATTTAACTTTTGAAACAATACATATCAATATATATGTTGTAGTAAGAAAATTAATTAAAACTTATATAGTCGTTCATTTAAAAGTTATATTGTTTTCCAAATAATATGTATATATAAAGAGTTTTATGTATATAATATAAGTGACAAAAATCATAAGGTATTATATTAACGTGATTGATCGTTATCTTCAATTATATTTTTATTCACAACAAAGCCAAAAAGTAAATAAATCACATAGATTATATTTTGGAATTTGGAGTTTGATTTTTTGTTGAAAATTAACTTTGTTAAAAAACTATGAAAATATAAGTAAAAATTGGGGAAAAAAACATCATCTAAAATCAGCTTACAACATGAATATCAAAAAAACCAACAATGTGAAAAAACTTGTTAAACACCAATGCATACAACATATATATTAAATGGGAAGCATAAAGGAGGAAAAAACAAAAAAAAAAAGAATTGTGAAAAAAATTCTAAATAAAAACTAAAAAACTTATTAATAGCCACATATAATTCACAAAAGCATAATTATTATTTGAAATTTTGATAGAAAATGAAGGTAACAATTATGAATAAATTTCAATAAAAAAACCAAAAAACTTATTTAACAACAATGCGTAATGTAAACAAAACATACAAAAAAATTTATGAGAATTTTTTATAGAAAAAAAATATAATGATACTTATTGGCGCATATACACAACAAAAAATAGCGTATAACTTACATAAATCATAAAATAAATAATAAAATGTGTTACTTTACCTGAATATTTTACGAAGATTGAGTATAGTACCGACAAAATTTATTCTACAAAAGAAAAACAAATAGAAAACGAAGGTAACAATCATGAATAAATTTCAATAAAAAATCAAAAAACTTGTTTAACAACAAAATGTAATGTAAACAAAACATACAAAAAACATATGAGAACTTTTATAGGAAAAAAATATAATGATACTTATTAGCGCATATACACACCCAAATTAAAATGACATATAACTTACATAAATCATAAAATAAGTAATAAAATGTGTTACTTTACCTGAAAATTTTACAAAGATTGAGTATAATACCAGCAAAAATGTATTCTACAAAAGAAAAACAATAAGAATACAAATCCAATAGAATATAACATAGAACATCAAGGTTGATGGACTAAGTTCTATTTATAAGTGAGTTTGTTGTAGGTTTTTCCTTTTAACTAATAAATAGGAATATGAAGAGGTAAATTAATGTATCTATTAATTTAAATAATTTAGAAGTTAAAGCTACTTAATGTGTAAGTTAAATTACCAAAGAAACCTTATTATAATAAAATTTACAACTTTTATTAGGGGTAGAATAGTCTTTAATTTATTTAATACATTAAAAAAATTCAAAATTATAAGAAAATTAATTTGTAGAACCAAATCCTACTATTAAAGAGTGTCACATCATACTTTCAACATCTTCCGTTTTCATTTGAGCCAACAACATCATTTGCTACAAAATAAAAGTGACTTCCTCTTTTCATATACACTCTTTCAACTATCAATCTTTTTCTTTTATCTCATTGATGTTAAATAAGTAAATTAACCACTTCTCAAAGTTTAACAGAAAACATTTTGTAAAAAATGTGTTTGCTTACTTGAGTTAACAACATGATTTGCTACTAAATAATATAGGGAAAATTTCATCTATATCCTTTAAAATTTGCTATATTACACATATATCCTTGTAAACTTTTAAATTACTTCTATATCATTCTAAACCTCTAAAACTCACAGATATGTCCTTCTCCTCATTTTTATTATATTTTAAACATTTAAAAATACAAATAATTATCTATAAATTTAATTTAATTTGTAAATTACTTAACTACCCTTCTAATTTCTTCCTAAAATGAAATCGATTTCTCCCTGGTTATTGGTTAACGTCGACCTCCAAAATGTTTCATATTCTCCATTGGTGCAATTCCTTCCAAAATTTGATTTCCTTCCAATCAGATTTTCTTCCAATTCGATTTCCTTTCAATTCGATTTCCTTCTAATTCGATTTCAAAGAGTTAATTTGATTTCCTTCTAATTCGATTTCAAATAGTTAATTCTTTCCTTGCAATTCGATGTTGAAGTGTTTGATTTGGTTATGTAATGAATCAGAATTTTGTGGTTTGATTTGTTAGAAATGAGTTACCAACTTAGAATTGGTTGATGATTTCAATTCTACGTGGGTGCTTTTACTTAATGATTTCAATCCAGTTTTATCGGTTCCTGTCTCGACTTTTCGTTGATGATCGTGGGCCAGAACTGTAGTTGTTTAATAGAACTGACTTTTGATGTCACTTGGATATAGGTTATGTGATCTCATTGGAATAGATTATAGTGAAGGGGCTCGAAACCTTGCTCGAAACCTTGCTCGTAGTGATGGATTCACTAGCATCAGACTCTTATGATGCACATTAGCATAGAAATATTTTTTAACCTATGCCGTAAGCATTTTCTATGTGGATTCTTAGGGCCGTTTACTTAAACACTTACCCGGTTAGTGTTTACCGGTGAAATCGAACATTATTACCTACCATATTGGACAATATTTTAGTCTCTCAAAACGGTATCGTACGCAACAATTTACCCGGTAAGCTTTTATCACGTAAGAGTTGTCAGTCTCATTTACCGGGTAAAACTCTTGATTCATGCTATCGCTATTCCCGGTAAATGCTATCGATCTTATCGCGTAAGATTCTAGTCCTTTACATGATCGTCCGGTAAGGTAAATTGACCCGTAAGCATTTACCGAGTAAACATCAAGTAAACGGCCCCTTAGTTGATGGGTCCTGCATGTTGGTGTACCTTGAAAATTTCTACATTAGGCTTCTCCAAATATTGGAGTCAAGAAACTGATAAAGTATTGTTGTTAAACCAAAGCTTCTTATTCATTATTTTCTATTTGGCTTTTTTTAAGATTGTGTATATATAGCAGTAGAGTAAGTTATAAACCATCATGGATATTTCTCTCTTCAAATCCAAATCATGTTTTTAGCAGTAGTGCTAGTTGAAAGATTTATAAAGTAATCAAATTGGTATGCAAGTTTTTTTTGAAAGGCAATTGCATTCCACAGCCCAGAAAAGGGAAACAAATACAAATACAACACAGTACCAACAAATCCACAGAACCAACAAAAACAACACAGTACCAAAACGACACAAAACCAAAACTACAAATAACGCAGCCAAGACAAGCGAGAAATAACCCGAACGAACAAAGATGGAATACTAAAAAAACCGGTTAGATTACTAGTCGTAAGCCATACCGATAACTCCACGGCAATCATAACCGAACCCCGACGGATTACCTCGAAAGAGCTGCTGTCGGCACCACCATGCAGCAGCCTATTGATGAATTAGATGACTGCACTTCTGCGAGTCAACAAAACTGCATCGATTTTTACCACTACTATGCGTCTCCGACACGTAATCACCCTTCTGTATCGACTGTCATGTCCAATATACCTCTTGCTAGCCACAAAAACCACTCCAACTGTCTGTTTTTTTTTGCCCGCGAAGTCACCCATTCGAACGTCTTCTGTTGCCATTCGGGAAAAGCCACATTTAACTTCTTTTGATTGTTGCTGAAAACTAGTCTATTTCTATGTCCGTGCGGTAGGTATAGCAGCGCCCATTTCACACTTACCCAAATTGGAATGTAAGTTTACTGCCACAATCATTTGGTTTTCATTGAATTTTGGTTTTCTTGCCACAATCTGAAACAAGTTTACTGCTTTTGATTTTCCATTGAATTTTGCTATAATATTAACTTTTTTGCATCTTAGTAGCTGATGTTAGGTTTTCTTTCTTCATCATCTTAGTATGATCAATAGATTGGATTGGATTGGATTGGAGAACTCGAACAATCAATTGGATAAATCACACAGGCTCTGTCAATTGGGTCAATCGATCAATCAATTGGAGAAATCACATTGATCGATTGGATAAGGCTCGATCAATGGATTAGAGAAAACGCACAGGCTCGATCAATCGATTGGAGAAATTGCAGAGTATTGATCACCGATTGGAGAAATCGATTAATGAGAAATCCAATTTGATTTTGGGAAGTTGATGATCATACAGAAGATTACAGACAAATTCATGATTTGGGGAAAGTGTATTTTCTGAAGTCGATGATTAAGAGATATGGAGTTTGATTTTGGGAGAGGGTAGTTAAGTAATTTAAAAATTAAATTAAATTTATAGATAATTATTTGTATTTTTAAATGTTTAAAATATAATAAAAATGAGGAGAAGGATATATCTGTGAGTTTTAGAGGTTTAAAAGGCTATAAAAGTAATTTAAAAGTTTACAAGGATATATGTGTAATATAGCAAATTTTAAAGGATATAAATGAAATTTTCCCAATAATATATTCATCCTTTCATTTATACACTTTCAACTTTCAATTTTCGATGTTCCCATATGATATATCAATTGAATGAAGTTACATTACTTTAATTTTAGATTATGTAAAGGAAATTCAGATAAAAGTTATATTTAAATAATAATACTAAAGAATAAATTGTTTCTAAAAAGTATTTTATACACTCATTTATTTTATATAAAGTGAAAATGAAATATTTAGCCATCACATGGAATATTTAAGTCATATCTTATCATTTATAGAACTTTGATAATATTAGTTGATTTACATGGTTATAAAACTGCTATTTCTCAAAGCTAACACTAAAAATACATTAACATATACATTAAACACTAATTGAATATAAAAAAAATATATAGATTTATGATCTTTTTGTGAGTAACAATGTAATATATTTGAATAAATAATACATAAGTATGTTTTTATATGATGGTTATGCTCATGAGAGAAAAGAGATATAAAAAAAGAATTAAGATAATAATAATATATCATGAAACTATAAACATTAGAAAATCAAGAATAGATTGAAATTTAAAGAATACTTGAATGAAATGACCTTACATGTCGTAATGTATATGTGTATCGTGGCGATCTTTATGATGCTCTTACACATATTTGATGATCTTTGGAACTTGTTTCCACTAATATCACTTACTACAAAAAAAACATAAAATAAAAATCATATGAAGTCAACATAATTCTAACGAACCTGACTATAAATAAAAGTTTATACCATCACATGATCTTTTAGTAAGAAAAAATATGTTAGAAAGAAAGAATGGGAGATAGATTATTTTATGACAAAGATTCGAAAAATCAATAGCATTTCCAACAAACACAAAAAAACTACTTGTACTTAAAAAAGATAAATGAATGATTAACCTGAAATAAATGAAGGAAAATGAAAGGTTAATAACATTAAGAATTGTAAATAAATAATTAATTAACATAAATGCAATAAATCATATAATTAATTCTCTTAATTAAGATGATTAAAAGATAAAAAAAGTAAAAGACTTATAAGAAGTTGAATAATTTATATATTAAAACTTAATTAAAGTGGTAACTAAATTTCCATAGTAACCTTCTTAGAATGAAAAAGTACATCATTTATAAAGGGGCATTAACGTCTTTAGTAAATTTAAGATTTAAAAAACTCAAAAAACCCATAAAATTTAGTAACACATACTTAATTATATATGATAATGAGTTCTTTAATGTTATTTGAATCAAAAAATTAGAATGATGTAAAATGAGATAATTAAAAAGGTTTACATATAAACAAAGATGAATAATTTAATTAGTTAAATATTTTATTAATAACTACATCAAAAAGGGAAATTTTTTGATGAAAATGAAAAAAAATTAGGATTGAGATGTTTAGTAAATGTCGTCTCATTGTTGATGGTTTTTTTTTAAATAAAATAAATAAATTGAGAGACTATGAAAATATAAAAGAATGAGAAAGAATTAAAAAAAACAAATTATAAAAAACCACATAGGAGTTTGATTGTTGTTAACAAAATCTTTTATATAAAACAAAGCAACATAAGCAAATTTTTTTTGAGAAAAAGGCTCACTAAAACACTCATACAACATAAATATCAAGTAGAAACCATCAATAAAAAACAGATGTAAAGAAATTACAAATAAAAACTTTAAAACTTATTAACAATGATGTATAATACACACAAATGAAAAACATTATTTGAATTTTATTAGAAGAATAAAGTTATTAACATAAATATCAATTAAGGAGTATGAAGACCAAAAAACAAATATAGCAATTAGAATAAGTTTTGGAAAAAAAAACCAAAAACTTTTATAATAACAATAAGAAATATACACAAAAACGTATAAAAATAATATAGAATTTTTATATGAAAACAGAAAAACGATGATATTGATTGACACACATAAACAACATATAACTCACGGAAATCATAAAAAATGTTATGTTACCTAGAAGTTTTACGAATGATGAGCAACAATGTTGATGGAAAATGAATTGTAAAAATTAGAAACAACAAACAAATGAAAACAGAAAAACGATGATATTGATTGACACACACAAACAACATATAGCTCATAAAAATCATAAAAAATGTTAACTTACCTAGAAGTTTTACGAATGATGAGCAACAATGTTGATGGAAAATAAATTGTAAAAATTAGAAACAACAAACAAACATAAGAACTCAATAGCATAACATAGAACTAAAAGTTGTTGATTGCATTTTTGGTGGAGCATTGAGTTGTAATTTATAGATGATTATGTTGTAGGTTTTCTTATAATTAATAAATGAGAATGTGAAGAGGGTAAAATAAATGTTTTTAAAAGTTAAATAATATGAAAATTAAAGCTAATTAAATTCCTAAGTCAAATTACCAAATAGTCCTTCGTATCATAAAACATACAATCTTCATTTAAGGGTAAAATAGTCTTTAGCTTAATTGATATTTAAAAAACTCAAAAAAAGGAGAAAATTTCTTTGGACAAATACTTAAAAGATAGGATGCCGCATCATACACCCAACATCCTCCTTATATATATATATATATATATATATATATATATAAGATTTTCTATATGGGAGCTCTACGATTATTTTCTATTTTCATGTTGTTTTCAATATTGAATGAAGGTTTAGTACATGTTATGAAAAACTTAAGTTGATTATGATTAATGAAGAGTATAAAGTTATTAATTCGAAATTAATCATGTGAATAGGGTTGTAGTTCTCCTGAATTATTGTGTTATGTTTCTTATTTTATTTTATTACTTGTTAAACCCCGTTGTTCTAATAAAGTAGATATATGTGTAGACATTATTGAATGTTTGACACAATTTGGTGATCTAGAGGCAATTGATGGCGGTTATACAAAAGGGATTTGAAAATTATTTTGGATTATTAAGTTAGTTAAGTAGTTATATAAAATTCTTAACATTTTTAACCAAAGTTTTAATAGAACGTATAACTTAACATGACATTTTGATATTCATCTTTGCGTAGCTCGATAGTTTGCAAAGTTGCATTACACGGAGAACTAGATGAGATGGATGAACATTCGGTTGACAACTGAAAACCCTTTGATTTATTTTCGTTGCCTCTTACGCAAAAAGTTCCTATTAAGAGCTCCAAGGAATTTTTAATTGTTTCCAATTTGTATATTTTCAAAAAAAACTATAGTTAATAATAAATGTATGTGTTCGTTCGTTGGAATATAATAAGTTTTCATCAATTTCTCTATATCATAAGTATATGTATCCTTGGCATCTCAAGGAAAAAAAAGACTCTAATTGATTTGTTATTAATTTCCTAATTCTACATTAGTTTCACAATTTCACTAGATGTTGATATAACATTGATATATACAACAATACACAACAACATTTTAAAGTACTCAAAAGTAGAAGAGTAATGTTTACAATTTTTCTCAAATATTGAGAAACTAATTACCCAAGTAATTTTAAAATCCGAAAGCAAATATTAAGTTTTATCATTATAAATATTACATATAGATAGTTAATAATAAATGTATGTGTTCGTTCGTTGGAATATAATAAGTTTTCATCAATTTCTCTATATCATAAGTATATGTATCCTTGGCATCTCAAGGAAAAAAAAGACTCTAATTGATTTGTTATTAATTTCCTAATTCTACATTAGTTTCACAATTTCACCAGATGTTGATATAACATTGAGATATACAACAATACACAACAACATTTTAAAGTACTCAAAACTCAAAAGTAGAAGAGTAATGTTTACAATTTTTCTCAAATATTGAGAAACTAATTACCCAAGTAATCCGAAAGCAAATATTAAGTTTTATCATTATAAATATTACATATAGATTTGTAACACAATTTTTTTACATTAAAAATAATGATAGTATTTTTAAAAAAAAATCTTGGAATGATTTTTACATACCGCGCAACGCGCGGTACGCCCCCCTAGTTTGTTTTTGAAGATTGAAAGACCAATTTTGTTCACTATTAAGCTATTAAGCTATTTATGTTATATATTATAAGTATTTTAATTGTCTCATTATTTAATTATTTTTATTTTTGTTATTAATTAACTGTTTTTTATCCAACGGATTAGTTTTTAGAGATTTTTGAGCATTGGTTTAATGATGTAAAGCCATATGTTAGTTTAATTTTTATTTGGATATTGTTTAAAAAAGAGTTTATGTTTCCATACTTTAAGAATTTATTTTTTGAATTTAGTACTAAAAAATTGAATATACAATAAAAAAAATTATAGGGCCACATTTAAGTTTTGACACGGGGCCTCCAAAATGTCAGGGCCGGCCCTGGTATTATGTGTACAGTCAAAAAAAGTTCAATAGTATATTGAGTAAAAAAAATAGTTCAATGGTAAATATGTATACAAATGAAATACTTAGTTACCCAAATAAGTCATAAACCTTTTTCGAATTAATAGATGACACGCTTTCCAAGTCAAATGGTGATTTCTTTAACAACACATTTAAGTATATTTCATAATAATTTGGTTGTTGAATTTTTTACACCACTATTTGTTATAGTTGATCACGAATTCTAACACAACAAAAATGTTACAACATAAAAGACTTCAATGTTTGTCAATCATCAAAACTAATGAGATTGCCAAATGTTTATATTCAATATAGTTATTTTTAGTATACTTGCATGGTTGCATTAATAATCTACCCTTTTTTATGATATAAATTTATGGTATTTTAATTTCATCATAAAATTTTTTCATGAAAACACGCAATCACAATTTACTTAAATGATTTCCAAGACATCTCCAATTGTGGAATGAAAAAATAGGGGTGATTTAGAAATACAAATAAGTTTATTCTCAAGCAAAGCACTATAATGAGAAAAATATAAGCAAACATATACATAATAGCTAAAAATTTGAGCACTGCTCAAGCACACACCAACACAAATGGAGTTAGGTTTTCTTTTTAAAAATGATTTTGTAAAAATATATGTCCAGATTGTTGTTAAAATTCACTTTATATATATATATATATATAACAAGACTCGTATGAAATGGTGATATGGTTCAATGTGCTTTTGTGCTTGGTAGTATGGCTAGAAAAATGACGGATATTAGGCTGGCAATACATCCTCATCCCTGACCTTGACCCTGAGTCCCTGCTCCGATTTAAGCATAACATCTTCGACCCCACCTTGATTAATCCTTCACATGTTTTTTTTTTCTTGTTTGGTGGGGGGGGGGGGGGTTTCAACCGGTTTATGGTACCAATTTAGTAAAAAAATGAAAATAAATGAGCATTATATTTAAGATGAAAATTACAAATATTTTTTTATATAATACTATATTTATTAGGGTGGATTTAGAGCATGTAATGTCATTCCAACCCTGACTCAAGTCCCACTTCATATCAAGGTTCAAAAAGGCGTGAGGCGTGGCGTGGCGGCGAGGTCAAACCTTAAGCTTTTTGAGATATGGCGAGGACGCGGCGTTTTTCAAGGCGTGACATACGGCGGTAAATTTGTATGTCATATATAGAATTATACATATACATATATGTTTTATATAAATTATTTTAATCAAAAAATGGAATTGAAATTGTACATTCATATTAAAGGAAGAAAAAACATATTGATTATTATTATAAAAGTAGTTTTTGATTGAATATGTAGGATAAAACATACGAAGGTAACTTTATAACTTCGTTTTGATCGTGAAACCATAACATTTATGAATTTGTGGTATTGTGAGTGGCGAGATTAGATAAATTTATAAAAACGAGAAAATTAAAGTTAAATATGTAAAAGGACTATCTTCACCATAATGTATCCAACTTTACCCAAATTCCTATTATATGTATCGAACTTAAAAAAGTGCTATTGTGTGTAATAAACTTTCAATTTCGGTTTATTGTATGTACAAGTTTACCTACTAAACAGGTTACCGGTCACCCCCTTCTTCTCCGGCGACCACCACCACCAAACCCTCCGACCACCACCACCACCACCACAGCCACCATCTCCACCACCACCATCACCAAACCCACTACCTTTCACCGGCCACCACCACCACCATCACCAAACCCACCGGCCACCACTACCACCAGAGCCACCATCTCCACCACCACATCCACATCCACCACCACCATCACCAAACCCACAATATATGAACCCTAATTTCAATATACCAAGAACCCTAATTTCAAGAACCCCAAATATACCAAGAACCCTAATTTCAATATATGAACCCTAATTTCAATATACCAACCGACAATGAAGGTGGTGTAGGGGTGGTGGTTGACGGTGGTAGTTGCAGTGGTCTGTGGCGGCGGTCGTCGTTGGTGTCGCCGGAGAAGGGTGGTGGCGGTGTTGGTGGTGGGTTTTGGTGATGGTGGTGGTGGCTGGAGAATGGAGTCGTCGGATAAGGGTGTTGCCGGAGAAGGGAGTCGCCGGAAAAATTACCTGATACACATCAGTATAAACCGGTTTAGTAGGTAACTTGTACATACAATAATCCAAATTGAAAGTTTAGTACACACAATAGCACTTTTTTAAGTTCGATACATACAATAGGAATTTGGGTAAAGTTGGATACATTATGGTGAAGATAGTCCTATGTAAAAATACAAAAGATAAAAAAAATAACAAAAATAAAAAATAAAAATCACGTCTTACAACAAAAGCGCGCCGCGGCGCGATATGGCGCGCCTTGAGGCGCCATGGCGCGAGCCACGCCTTACAGAAACGCTATGGGACATTTCGTAACGGCGGAGACGCGTCTTGCGCCATGGCGCGCCTTTTTGAACACTGCTTCATATATAAAAATAAACCCCCTTTACTGCTATGTTACATGCCACAAAGGGGGGATTCTAACTGGTTATGGGCGAGAATTCGTCCCCACACATAAATTTTTTATCTCTAGCGTGTGAGTGTGAATATTATATTACTCAAATAATTGAATTAGTATTATTACATCTAATTGGAACTTTAGATAGATGTAGCTTTACGTCGAGATATGCTTGTTTCATCAAATATACTTTTGCACATGCATAAGTTGTCGCAACATATTTGTATCGAGTTGTAGATAATGCAACTCATGTTTGGCAGTTGACATAACTTTATTGAAAAAAATGGCGAAGTCACCACAGTTTAACTTGAGAAAACTTTAGTTCAGTCGATTTAAGAAATAAAATACATTTTTTTATGGAATCAAATTTGATCTTCAAAACAAATATATATATTGCCTTGAAAAGCAACTTTTAACATGAATTTTGCAATTAACAACAAAATAGATCATTAAGATTTTTTTTTAAATATTAGAATGGAAGAAAGATAAACAAAAAGTTGTTTTGGTATAATGGTAGTTGTTATGTCATGATATATATGAGGTTATGGGTTTGAGTCTTGTAGTTGTATCTTTAAGATTAAATATATTGGTAACAATGGAGGCAAATATTATATGAAAAAAAAATTAAATATTTGTTTAAATATTTGTTTAGATACAATAATTTAACCCAAAACCTCTTGAATGTTATCCAAATATCTGAACCATCTCACCAATATTTTATCTCTAATATAAAGTTTGGTTCAAAATATTTGAAAGCACCTTTCAAAATCAAGTGAATGAACCTTTTCAAAAGATGGATTAAGCGCTATGACATTGAGTCAATGAAATTGACCATTCCAAATTATTTAAATTCTGTTAAATTCCAACGAGCCAATGGTCATCTTAAGCTTATGATATCAATTGTGTTTATGTGATAAGCTTAATACCTCTTATATTTCTTTTATTAAACAAGAGGTACAATCATGTCTTAATAGCCTCTTCTTATTCTCTTGGTTTTCTAACAAAAATAGGAATCCTAAAAAATATGAGGTAGATAACTAATTTGAGATTTACAATGACAATGGAACATTTGAGAATTGAAACCATTGTACAAGTCTCGGTAAGACAAAATCTTGCAATCTTAAGTAAACTAAATAACACCACCTTTCATTTTGATAATTTGTAATTCACATTTGTTGGTAATAGTTTATTAATATTGTTCATTTTAATTTTGCTTACATATTCAAACATTTATCAAGTTACAAAAATAAACAATCTTTTAGATTTAACTTTAATTTAACACTATCTCTTATTGATAGGAAATGAAATGAGATTTCATATTATAACACAATTCGACAACAAATAATACTTATAAATGAAAAGTCAAAGAAAATGGCGTTCATATACAAGTTAATTGAACAATGATCTTTTCTTATGAAACGTTAAAAGATCTGCAATAAAATAATGTTAATATAATGTATTAAAATATAACAAAATTCATAAAATTCTTACTTAATATAAACACTTATTATCGTATCATTTAACAAAAAGTTATTTTTTTAAAGGCCTAAGGCCAAGCGTACCCATGCCCTAGGCTCAGCGGACTCAAGGCTGGCGGGCTAGGCAGCTTGGGCGGGTAACAATACATGCTCAGCGGGCTCGGCGACATGGGGCTGCAGCGATGTAGCCACACCGCCAAGCCGCTCTCTCCCTCTCTCACATTCTCTCTCTCTATCTTGTTGTATTGGTATTTGGTTTGAGGAGGGTTCGAGTACTAAATAGAGAGGGTTCCAGTGGGCTTATTGTGGGGTTGGGGAAAAGCTGATATGACACTGATGTGACAGTGAGGTTGAGAGGGTTCGGGTACGCATAACCTAACAAAATAATATTAAAAAGTATTAATTGAACGAAAGATTCTACAAGCTACAAAACCAACTTGAAAGAAAATAAAACAAACTCAAACCAAGGAAAGCGAACCCAAACACACCTCAAAACCAAGTATAAACAATACCAAATGAAGCAATTTTATGAAAACTTTTCGAGATTCTAGCCTGATTAAGAATTACGTGTCTAAAGAAACAAAAGTTGTATTCATGATCCATAGTTCCCATGAAACAGATCATCTTCATATTCTTCTTGAGATTCGAAAACGCAAGTTTATATTCCTGCAAAAATAATGCTTCAATGGATAGAAATTTAACAAAAAAAATATAATCAAGTAAAATCTCATATCACATTATTTATTTAAACCAACCAAAAGCTACCACATAATATTAGAAATTAGAATTATAACACGACGGATAGTTCTTATATAATATAGGGTTTATCACTTATTTGGATAACAAACTATTCATTTTGTATAAAGAATACCATTGAGTTATTTTTTGTTCATATGTATACCATTGAACTATTTTTTTTATACATATTATATATGGACAAAAAATAGTTGAATGAATAGTTCAATGGTACAGATTTACGTAAAATGGAATACTTTGTTACCCTAAAACGTTATAAACCCTATAATATAATAATTATTATAAATAAATTTAACAAACTTATAAATGTTCTTATTCCATTATTTACAGCCTTTTGTTTTGTACTTTTGTTAGCACATAAAAAGTGGTCGTGAAATTTGTGTACTTCCGTTAGGGTTAGAACTCTCTAATCTTTCTTCAAAATCAAGATTAACAACTACAAACCAACTTAAACTCCTTCACTTGTACCGTACAAGTCATTACTGCATGAAGCTTCTGGAATTTAAAAATGAAGCTCTGGAAAAAAAACATTTCACCCAAATAGACAAAAACAAAACAAAATCCAAACCACCACCGCCCCAACCACCACAACCACACCTTCCGCCGATCACCACCACCAATCAAAAACCCCTAAGCACCAGATCAATCATCACTTCTCCCAACCACCACCACCACCACCACCGCCACCGTCACCTTGCTCTCCGGCGACGGTCACCGGAAAGAACAGAAGATGTTTAGAGATGAGTCGGCATGCAACACTTACAACTATGGCGACTCCGTCTACTGGGACGCTCGATACGTTCACGAGGCCGCCGCCGGTTCCTTCGATTGGTATCAGCGGTACCACGCCCTCCGTCCTTTTGTTCGGAAATACATTCCGACCGCTTCTCGCGTCCTTATGGTCGGCTGCGGCAATGCCGGTATGCTATCAATTTCATCATCGAATCAGCTTTAGTTTTAATCTCTATCAGATGCAGTGTTTTAAGGTGCTTATTAGTGGAAATGAAATGATGTTAAACTGTTTAATTTACATGTTATGTAGGAGTAGGATTTAAAATTTATAGCTGAATTTGCTGTTTTAGGGCTAAAATTAGAGAGAAAGGTGTGACCTTTTGTTTGTAATTTAATTCAAGTTTGTTTATTTTAGACTTTAGAGTCTGAATTTTGTTCTGGAAGGTTATGAAGTTGAATTGGCTTGTTTCCAGTTTCCAGTTTCCACTTCTTTTTATGCAAAAGAGGACAAAGGACTGGGTATGCATAGTGAAGTACTTGTCTTGTATTGAAATTCTTAACAAAATGATACTATTTCTGACAGATAATGGATGCACAGACACTTATTTAATATTCTGTGACTGCCATATTGATATTGATTTCATTTAACTTGTTATGAAGTTAGTTGATGTTTCAACTCAAAAATGAATTGTTGACATGCTAGCATTTTGGGATAACTGGAGATAACTACTGTTGTACTTTCTCATGAGTGAAGAAGCTGGTGCCATAGAGCTGTCTGTTACACATCTTTCCTAGTCCAATTTAATGGGATTTTAATGATTGAAAGGAAGTTATAGTATGCTCAATATTGGTACTTGTTTTCTTTTCCTCAATTTTGTGTGGTTTGCTAGCCCTTTTATATGCCTCACTCTTATTGTTTGTCATTATAAGAAAATGGAAGGCCAAGATAAAGAAATCCAGATAATCTCACTGATACCAGTTTTGAAGTATGGAAATTTGTGGGTTTGTCATGGTCAAAATTTCATAAAGCACTTTCCTTTCTTTAATCTATCTACTAGGGGAGGTTTATAAATTTTTGTTTCTCCAGCTCTTTTTTTTTTCTCTTCTCCGCTCACCTTATATAATCTTGAGTATGAGTAACTGATGGTTAATTGGTGGTCTGCAACTTTTTATTCGTATTATTTGGTTCCACCAATAAATTTTTATTTTCATCTTCTCCTTTTTAATTTAATGTAATTAGAGTACCTTTGTAGTCTTTGTTATCTCTCTCCTATTTCGTTCTCTTGATAATTGATATTGGGCTGAACAAACACATATATACTTTTTCTATTAGATGTTTCAAATTACTGAAGTTGCTAGGCTAAGCTTTTAAGAATTTCGTGTTCTTGCATGCCTAACATTGTGATTTTGTGACTTTTTTCAAGTTTGGGTTTCACATTTGAAGTATACAATGGCTATGGCACTATACCCCTCTAATTTCTGGTAATGAATATCGAATTGTCGATGCAGCTTCTTTTATTATGAGCCAAGACCCTTCTTTTTTTGTTAACCGTGGGTGTCCAGGACAAATTGCACACACCTCGACTAATGACTAACTCCTTTGGCCCCTGAAGATAACAACCAGGAAAATCCACAGTGGCTTTCGCCTTTCGGAGACTTGGCCTAGCGCCCCTTGATCATCTTCTTGACATTTAAATTGACAGACCTCATATTAAGAGTGACTGTGGAACAGGATTGGTCAACATCAATTTGGTTGATTCATTGATTGCTACATAGAAATGCTACTTATATATAATATTATTGCTAATCAGGTTTTCATGGACGACACATATTAGTGATTCTGAACTGTGGAGACGTAGACCATGAAAAAGCATTTAGGCATGTTCGAGGTCTAGGTTTAAGTTTTTAGCATGTATAGAGAGGAGTGAAAGTCTTTTGCTAGTTGCTACTCTTGGGACAAGGAAATTTTGAAGAAGATAATCTGGTGTCTTGAATGTCGAGTACAGATTGAATTTTGATAGCTCAAGTCATTTGCACCATTAAACTGTCTTTCCCTATTTCCCATCCTTTACACACTTATCCTTTTCCTTTCAATTCTCGGTTTGAGGAGGGTCACTCTTCCTTTGAGTGTATCCTGCTAGCTGCTGCCTTTTGCTTTATGTAATTCGATTGGTGATTGCTCTTCCCCTTTTGTCGTAATCTCTTCTATTGCATTTTAGCTCCTTTGCTTGTTTTCCATATCTCGTAAATTGGTTGGCAACTTTTAGATTAGTAGTGAATATAACTTTCCAATGTGAACGCCTTCAAGGTTGATTTGTTGCAATGAAATAAATATATACCCAAGGTCAATCGTGTTAAATAGATTATAATAATAAACATAATAAAGATGAAGCCATTTGCTTTGATCATTGTTTAATTTGGGAACTCAGAGATATAGTGCGTTGATTGCATCGGCTTGAGGGATCCTTTTTTGTTCATTGCATCAACCAGAAGTTACTTAGAGGTCACTGTAGTTCTAAATATTAGGGCGTCAGTCTTCTTATAAAATGATAAAATGACTTGTGGAAAGATTAAGGGGAAAAGGAATTTACATATGGTGGTTATTGATTTATAAAGGTATATGATAAGCAGAAAGTCCCTACAGTGCATGCGATTGTCATTAAAGATGTGTATGATGGCTTCGTAACAAGCGTTAGGGGGAGAGCTTCTAGGAGATTCAAGATAATATACAATGATGCATGTTTTTTGCTGATCATATTGGGTCAATTAATGCACATTTACTGTCATGGAGAAACACCTTAGAACAGGTTTTACATCAAGTTGAGCTAAAACATAGTCCATGAAATGTAATTTTAGCTGTGGCGATAGAGAATGAAAAATGTGACAACCATGCCTGAACAAATTGTAGTCTGGAAGGACATTATTGTTTCTAGTGTTCAAAATTATACAATGGCAGAGAGATTCATGAAGACGTTAGTCATATAACAGCAGCAAGTTGGATGAAAGATTGACAGGCTTTGAGAGTCTTATGTGCCTAAGAGTTTAATCCAAGATGAAAGGTAAGTTCTATAACAAGGTAGTGCTATCTGCTATAATTTACTGGGTAGATTGTTGTGCCAACAAAAGATCTAGATTAGATAAATGTAGCATGAAAGTGCAAAAGTTGTGGCACATATATGGACCCATATTTTTTAGGGAAATGTGGAGTATAACCTGTTGAGGAGAAATTAAATCAAAACTGCATAAGATGCCTGGTGTAGTATCGCCGGATCCAATATGGACCTTCAATGCTAGGTTGGAAGGGAGGCTTGTACGTACTAAGAGGAAACTGCTAGGAGAGGTAGAGTTTGTCAGTATTGGCATGCATCGAGATTGAGTGGAGTATACAGAAAGAGTTGGTCTTAATCGGAGCCAGTGGAGAGTTGGTATTCATATCAACAAACACTATGAGGGTTCCTTTTTTTGTCAGTTCCATTGGGTTCCATTTTTAGCCTGACTGTAGCTACTTTTGGACAAAAAATGGTTGATTGTTAACAGTAGCTTAAACATGTAGTCTTTTGCTTCATCATATTTGATAAATGTGATGTTTGACCTCTGAAGATAAATGCACAAGTGAAGTGATTGCTTGTTTAACATGCAGAGGAGCCTCTGCTTGATATAAATAATACTATTACCTATCTTGACGAGGCTAGAGGATTCCAGACATATGCAAACTGCAAATCTTAAGAAGCAGGGAAGGAACAGCTAAGACGATGTGTCAAGTGTTGTCAGCTGTCATAAGGGTGTTTTTTTTAAATTTAATGAATTAGTTGAGACGGTTGGAGTAGTTGGTAATAGCATTTAACTACATGACTTTGTGGGGGGGGGGGGGGGGGGGGGGGGAGGTATTGAGTATTGTTCAGTCGAGAAGAGGGAGAGACCAGCCTCTCGACTGGAGTATAGTAGTCATTGAAAATTGTAGTGCATATAATTCGATTGTGGAAATAAGAATAAACCGGTGTTCACCATTCGGATACCAGATCAAAATGGTTTATAGGCTTGATTTTCCTTTGCTTGAGATGTATACTGCATGAGCATTTTTTAAACAAGGTCAAAGCATTGATCAAATATCCCACTCTTACAAGTCCTTTTTCTTCTATTTCCGTTCTACCTGTTCCTCTCCCCTACGGTTGCTAGAATTCGTGTCTTGTCCTTGTACTTCTATTGAACTATTTGGTTTCATTAGTCCAGCCCGGCTGTCTATTTGTGAGAGTTTTTGGTGCAAGCGCGTGTGTACAAATATTCTAGATAGGTGCTTGTATATACATGATACGAGAAAGACAAAAAGATACATGATTGAGCGAGAGTTGACATCCATATCAAAGATTTTATAGAAGTGCAAAAATCCACACACATAACTAGGGAGTTGTTGAAGTTCTGTTGAAAAGCATATATTTCATTCCATCTGATCAGCCATGACAGCATCCTCCCCTTCCCTGGGGATGAAATCCTCTGCCCATACAATAAACACAGAAGCATAAGCAAAACAACCACATTAACACATATCTAAGGAGTCACATACCAAACAAGAAAAATGCAATTCTTTAGACTTTAGAGAGGAATTTGTATCCCAAATAGATTTTGTGTGATCCGTCACAAGTTAAGCTTGTAGATTATCTGTTCAAACTTCCAGTGCATGAGGAGAGATGAAAATGCCCATGAAGGGGAAAGGACCATGACATGAAAGAAGAAGATCAGATCATCATACAATACAACAACTAGATAAACAAAGAATGAAAGGATAAGGGAAATGTCTCCAAGGGGAAAAACCTTTCTGAAACTAAAGATTTGGAAAGGGAGAAAGGTAATTACTGTAAGGAAGGTAGAGGTTAGCTATTCTAAGACTCCCATGTTCTTAAATGTTAACCATATTCAACTTGTTACAATTAGCACTCCTACCAACACTGTATAAATTTTTGAATACTCTGACCAAATTGTCTGTGATTGGAAACTGATGTTATCTTTTTATTGGAACATTGGAATTTTGTAAGAGGCGTAAGTAAGTCAAAACCCAGCATTACCCTTGATGCTAATTGCTAAATGTGAATTGTATTTTATTTACTTTGCATGTAAGATATTAAGATATTGAGAAGCTTTAGTACTCTTTCTTTCTACATCCTTCTCAACAACTATCTTCTTCTTTATGTCTCCAGTGAGATATTACAAATCTCTTTTTACAATTTTTATGCTGCTGACTCTTTCCTCGCCCTCCCTCTCTTTTTCTTCTTTCTTTCTTTCTCTTCCTGATATTTATAGAAGTGATCTCTATAGGCTTCCACTTTGTGTGTGCTTAATGCATATTCTGCAAATGCATGTTAATGCATCTTATTTAAATTAATACTTATGGTTGACTGTGAGATTGCTGAAAGATAAATGCATTTTCTTTGTAGTTATGTCAGAGGACATGGTTAAGGACGGGTATGAAAGCATCATGAATGTTGACATTTCCTGTGTGGCTATTGAAATGATGCGACGGAAGTATGAGCATGTTCCTCAATTGAAATGTATCCTTTCTACAGACTAGCTACTTCTGTTTTCTTAGAATGTCTCAGGTGTTTTTAAATTACAGCTATTGAGTTTGCCTTATCATATCTAAAGACTTGCAGATGGATGTTAGAGATATGGGGTTTTTCCTGGATGATTCATTTGATAGTGTGATTGATAAAGGTATAGATTTGTTTCTCTCCCATTCATATGGTTTAAATATCATTCTAATATTAAAAAGGTAAGTTCTACCTACTCCACCCAAGGTTATCAATTTTCCAGATTTTACCAAGCCTGCAGATATGCTCTAGGTACTGCCTATGGCATATAATATAACTATGGTTTGCTCAATGATGTGCTTAGAAGAAAACAAAAAAAAACTTGGTCCTCTTTCTTTTTGTGTTTGTGTGTGTACATGTTAGTGGGAGACTACAATGAGCACAAAAATCAAAGTTCAGTTGTCAAGGATGAGGTGCACGGCAACATCGAGGATATTGGATAGTTGTAGTGGGAGAATTCAATAAGTTCTAGGATCAGCCATCCATAATGCTTCCTAAGCACTTTGAGTTTGACCACCAAAGGTAGAACCCAAATTACAGTATTGGACTATTGGGTAGTGTTATATTACAATTATGGCTTCTGTAAGCTTTTGGAATGCACGTTGGAACCTAGTATATAGAATGCTTTTTGGTGTTCTTTGTTTTCCGAAAAATCATTTCATGCATGCTTTGTGAGAGAATTAACTTCAAATGGTATATTCTTCAAAGTTGTCGGTTTTGACACGAGACTTCCGGAGTTCGCTGTCTTTTCATCCACCTTTGAAAAATCTATTAGCCTTAAATATATTGACATCTGTCTTTATACTGATTAATCGGCTTTTATTGAGCTTTCATCTACACATAGGAGCTTGAACTTGGATGTTAGCATTGCAGCTTCATAACATATGGGTTATACATCTAATAAGATCAATCACATATCACAAACTGCACGAGTGCCCATTGTTTACCCATTTCATGTTGATCAATATTTATCACAGGTTTCGTACTTTAAACTAAGTTTTTCATAGCTGAAACATCACCAATTATGTTCAAAGTAATTGGAAGTTCTGTTTGCTGGACATTTTTGGAAACTCGGAACCATAGGGGACGAATCTGTACTTATTATGAGGTTTGGTAGTATTTGGAATCAGGGTAAACCTTGGGAAGTTTTGGTGGAGTTTACCAAACTTTTTAACAATACGATCTATTTTCTATATTAATGATCTTTTCCTGCTGTTAACTTTTTTGCATGCTTTCTGATCTGTGGGTTTTAGGAACTCTTGATTCGTTGATGGTAAGCGCTACCTTTTTGCACATCTGATTTCTGTTATAAGTGCTCCGTATGTTGTAATTTAATTAACTTGCTTTGATCTTGAAGTGTGGAACTGATGCTCCGATAAGTGCTTCTCAAATGCTGGGGGAAGTGAGCAGGTTGTTAGTTGAATTTAGCTTAGATAGCATAGATGTTCGTTATCACCTATTGTACATTTTGTGTAATTAAAAGAACCATAAATAATATGATATGTCATTCTGTCAACCATAAAATACATATCATTGCACCTCAATATTTGTAATAACGTCTTTTATTTTATTTGTAGGATCCTTAAACCTGGTGGAACCTATATGTTGGTAGGACAATGAAGCATTCTTCTAGGTTATACTCTTTTTTAAAAAGACTTGTATAGTAGATATCATTGACTATTTCTTTCTACAGATTACATACGGTGATCCAACGGTGAGAATGCCTCATGTAAACAGGCCAGCTTACAATTGGAATATAGACTTGTACATCATACGTGAGTTATTTATTTATTTATTATATGCTTTTACTTTATGTTTTATCTCAAGTATCTTGTTATTTGAGGCGTTCAATGTTTTTCTAATATGGTTGTAACTGTGTCGAACTTTTAATGGTTTAGCAACTTCAATTATAAGTTGGCAACAGATGTACCATTTATGGTTGACTAGTATGTATACCTAAGTTAATAACATTTGGCTGAAAAGTAAACTTAAGAGCTGTTTGGTAGAAGCTGAATGATTAAGTAATCAGAATGATTAGGAGGCTATATGTAATTTAGTGCAGAATGAAAAATGACTGTTAAGTAAGTTTTCTGTCTGAATGACAAAAGATGGAGGGATCTGACACCTCATTGTAGCTTTTGTTGGGTTCTATCTCAACTTTCTTAAATTTTGTTGGATATAACACAACTTTATTATCGAATTATTTTACAATAGTGGAGTTTTAATTGTATGGCAGCTCGGCCTGGATTCCAAAGGGCACCGGGTTCAACCTCATCTCCTAAATCATACCTGTCACCTATTCCAACGACGGAAAAGGGTTTGCTTCCTGCTGATTTTGTTTTAGAAGATCCAGATTCTCATTTCATATACGTGTGCAGAAAGAACTCGGATCTCACCAATTCATTAACGCTTGATATTTGATCATTAAGTAAACACAGGATGAGCAGGTGAGTTTCAAAGATGTTTGTTTTTTCATCTGGGCAAGTAAAGATCCAAACAGTTTATATATGATGATGATGATGTTTATATGCAGGTTGTAAAAGTGAACTAGTGGTTAGAGAATGAGAATGCCAGAAGCTTTATTTCTTCCCTTTGTGCATTGCATGGCATGTCAGTGTCCTTATCCTTGCTTTTTATTATTATTATTATTATTTTTATTTTATTGTTGATTTGACATAGGAAAGAAACATGAATAAATATGAGACTCAAATATTATGGGAGTTAATTTGTTGGTTGGTGGTGAGTGATTGGTAAAACTATGGCTTTAAAGTGTGCCCTCCCTCATCTTATCTGTTTTTGAAACAAAATCTTGGCATCTGTTTCTAAAACAAATATTATCGTTTGGTAAGGGTAGGACGACCTACTTGTTTATATCTACTTTGAGGCATCGTTTGGTTGTATGTCGTCTTCTTCAATCACCAACTTCGTTGTCAAAGCTCTGTATCATAACTACAAATTTCACCGGATCGAATAATGTTCATTCGGTTTGCATCTTGTGGCCCTAGCATTCAAGCATTATGCTGATATCTCAACATGTGAATGCCTTCCAAATTGGAGCTTTTGGGCCCGTCATCCAAAATAAGTTCCCAAATTTGGGAACCGAACGATGCCAGTTTTTTGGAGTTGGTACTTGGTATGAGAAACACGAAATATAGTATTGGGAAAAATAGAACAAAGTGGAACTAAGAAACAATTTCGAATTGCAACTTGCAAGCAAGGCTAATGGGGATGTTCTTGGCCATTCTCCAGCATCCTTAGGGCCCTTGGGAGTAGAGGAGGTGTACCTAAGCTGGTTTGGACATCATGGTTAACAAAAAACCAAATACAAAGAGTATAACTAGTAATTTATTACAATATTACCACCAAAAAACTTGAAAAAACGTTTTGGAATTGGTACTTGGTATGAGAAATTGCTAGAATGTGATATTTACTAGATTTTGAGTTTTGTTTATGATTAATGAACAAGTTCAAAAGAAGGAAATGGCCATATAAACTTTAAGTCCAAATTAGTCTAATTTGGTTTGGTTGTCTAATTTGGTTTGATTTTTGTAATCGGTCCACTTTCTAAATCGCTTAACTAACTAGTTGTAATCGTTATACATTAGATAGGTCCTAACTCGGTCCATTCTTAGGCAATCCTCTTTGTGATATAGAGTTTTGGACCAATTTGAACATCTATAGTATGTACTTATGTACCAATTGTATAACTTTTTATATATTTAATTTGGAGGAGCTTGAAAGGGAAAAAAACTAACAAGCTATTTTAATTTGAATAATTAAACACTTAAATTACTTTTACGAATGGTACAATCCTTACGGTGTGTTTAGTTCGCAGAATAATTTCTGAATAATTGGAATCTGGAAGGAATTGAAATGAAATGTTATCAGATTTAACCAGCTGTTTGGTTGACAGGAAATTGAATGGAATAAGGGAACTGAAATTTGTCTGTTTGATTAACAAAAATCTAGCTTTGGAATTGAAATGAAATGATGAGAAATGAATATTCTTTTATGTTTTTTTTAAAACAAATACTAAGAAAATATCATTTAATAATGTTGAAAGATAGTGGTGGTTGCGGTGGTGACCGGAGGTGGTTGCGGTGGTGACCGGAGGTGGTTGCGGTGGTGACCGGAGGTGGTGGTGGCTGATGGTGGTCGGAGAGGGGAATTTTTGTCATTAACAAAAGATTGGAAGGTATGGAATTCAATTCCATCTCATTTGAGAAGGAATGGCAAATCCACAAATGAATGAATTCATGGAATTGAATTCCATTCCTTAGGCAACCAAATAGCGTGAAGGAATTTAGTCAATGGAATTGACCATTCCAATTCCACCAGATTCTGGTGGATTTCAGCGAATCAAATGCCCCCTTAGGTAGCGTTTCATCAAGGAATTTGACTTTAAAGGAATTTAAATTGAAATTTGATGGAATTTGGCCACACATTTGGTCGTGTTTGGTTAGATGGAATTGGAATTGAGATTAAATTGTAAAAAGTAAGGGGAGCAAAAACCAAAATTGAACCGAAACTGTTCGCCTGTTTCACACCCCCCCTGTTGTTCTTTTATGATTTTAATTATTTTATTTGAACGGCAGCGGTGCCAAAAACAGGTGTGTAAAAGAAATAAATCTAGTAACCTTCGGTCCAAGTATAAACCTCCAATTACTGTCGTTTTTCTAAAACAAGTAATAAAAATGGTACAAGTACCAGATATCGATCCCACAGGGAAGCAGTGAAAACAATCTTTCGAGATTCAGTTTTTATGAAAGTTAACTTCAAATGGGGTTTGGATGAAAAAGTATTTGGTTGGTTTGTTGAATTTGAGCTACTTTAAGAGAACAATTATAAAAAGGAGCGAGGGGTGTAAAGTCTTTTTGTTGGAATAAAAATAGGTAAATTAGATAATAAGTAGTTTAATAATCTCAATTATGCAGAAATGATATCCAAGTAACTTCTGAAAAGTTATCACATTTTCATATAGACCAATTATTTATCGATGAGTTTAGATGCAATCTTTAATGAAATGTTAAGATGTATTAAAAATCAACACTTACGTAACCTCTAAAAGATTAACACATTTTCATGTATCTGACTCATCGTTAAATAATTTAGTTATAATCTTTAATGGGATACTAGATCTGATACCAACTTCAGGAATAGTGCCAATTGTAGCCCCTTAAGAGACTAACACATTTTCATGTCTTTGGATTATTACTAGTTAATTATTTGACATACTCTGTAATGAAATGTTAAAGATGTGAGATAATAGCAACGAGTGTTGTCACCCACTCATATATCCCCAAAATAACATTTTAGTAACTTCTGGAAAGCTACCGCATTTTCGTACATCTGGTTAACCGGTAAAAATCCAAGGACAATCTTTAATGAGGCATTTAAACTTAAAGTGGTAAAAATTGATTTTTATATAAAAGACTTTTTTCTTTACCAAAGATTCATCCCAAAATTGACCTTACACCCCAAGCTATGAGATTAGCCTATCATGCTTGGTGTTATTCTACGACTATTTTTAAACTAATAATTGCTTTAATAAGAAAATGTTAGTACCACAAGTATAATTATAAAACACAATAATTTAGAACAGTTGATAAAGTGCATTTACTGGAATGGACCAGTGAAAATTAAAACAGTTGGTAAAAAGGTGCACTGGAAAAATGACCAGTTAATACTATGAGCGCAAAATTAAACACAGTCATACAATAAAGAGATGGGTTGTTTATGAAAACGATTCAGGCATATATATATATATGCTACGGTTATAGGTATATATATATATATGTAAGCGAATAATGGGGAATGAACCAAACACAATTATAACTAAAAATTCGACATAGATTATATTTCGAGAGATCACCAAAATACTTGATGATGCTTTCGGGCAAACAACGAGTTCCAAAAGAGCTCGAAAGCCTAATCACCAAGTATCCCAAAATGACGTGTTCGGCCTCACCGTGAGGAAACCCGAACCAAAACTAGAGTACGTACTACGTTGGAGGATGCACAACACCACACCTTGGTTCGGTCAATGACTAACCACCGAATTCCAAAAGAAAATGGTGAGGTAATTGTTTCTTGGGGTTGTATCCTTCTAACTAACTAGCATACATATATATAAGGAAGTTCATGGGCTTTCATCAAAAGGGATCCAAAAAAAAAACTTCATGTGGGCTTCATGTGGGCTGCATCAGATTCGGCCCAACAGCCTGTTGAGTCCACCTTCGGCAGCTAGCAAAAACCCGGCCCAAGATCCATTACGGCCCATGACTTCGACTTCCTGAAAAACATATATAGTTTCGTAAGTTTGTGCGCCAAAATGTGAATAAACATAAGTCATTATAAGCTTATATCTACAAGGGTGCATGTGATAAAATAGATGTGATTTTTATTAAAGAAATGTACAGAATTGAGAAAAATTGCATAATGTGCGTTAGTTAAGAGGGTAAAATATTTACCCTATCACATCCCTAAACTTGAATGGTTGCTTGTCCTCAAGCAACGAAAAGAATTTTGAAAAAAAATTAAATTATTTACCACTAAGTTGTCTACTTATTAACCAGGAGTTGTCAATTTAACCGTTGTTTTCCCAAAAACAAAGAACAACAAATTTTTATATGACACCATTACCAAATTGACAGTTAGTGTTAATAGATGAAAAAGTGGTGCATAGCTTTAGCTTTGTTATTTCTTCCAGCCTAAGGTTAGCTCACTGGTTTGTTATGGAGGTATGTGTTTAGGTGCGCAATGTACCTTTGTACTTATTCGCGTCATGAAATGGCACAATTTTACTGCCATCATCTCATATTGAGGTATGGCATAGGCCTAACTCGGCCTATGTGCTGTTTTGACGATTTGTCGTTCACCTCATCTATGTGAGTTTGTGTGAAGTGGGTTGGGTAGTGTTGCAAAGGAGAGAGAAGAAGGGAATTTTTCTTGGGTTAGTAGTGTTTGCATGTGAGCTTTTGGGGGGGGGGGGGGGTTATCCATCCCTAAACTTTAAAATTTTGCTTGTCCTCAAGCAAAGAAAACGGTTGCATATCAGAGGACTGTATACAAACACGAGGGGTGAGGGTGTGATCAACCCACCGTAAGGACTTTGTTCACAAAGCTATTATGGTGAAGGGTTAGTATGTAACGGTGGTGATAGAAGTGAGTGTGAGCTTAGTGCATGGAAGAATCTACAAAAGTTGGTGGGTATGCAAACTAGTCATAAATTAACCCTAGTGTGTCATGAAAGCAATTGTATGTGCACATAATTACAAAAGGAGTAAGAAAAGAGGATTGTTGAATTCCTTTGCGGTATGTAGGAAAAGAACAGTGGTAAGAGACAACTTAGGTTGCAGCAAGTGTTAACTTAGTGAAAAATAAGGTACGAAGAGAAAAGAAAAATGAAAGCTTTGTAAGTTAAGAGTTTTCAGTTATTTCCCAGAGCTAGTAGAGGACAAGTTAAACCAAAAAGACATGTTCTTATTGGAAAGTTGTCAACCAAATCGTGAAGCTAGGGATGTGATGAGAAATATGGGGGTGTGGGCTGTTTGAGTCTGCGGACCAAACAGCAGCCTTGTGGCTGTGCGTGTACCAAACAATTAACCACCATGGTGGTTAATACGTGGGTGAGCCAAAAACAATCTATTATATCACTTGACCACATATGTGTTAGATAACAGATAGCCCTACGGCTGTATACACCGACTCGTAACAACCATTTGTCATGCAATATCTTGGATAAGCTAAGTGTCTGCATTCAACTTAATGTCAACCTACTGGCTTAATGAATAAGCCGGCTGTTTAAGCAAGGATTTTCCTGCCTCATAGCCGTAGGCTGTGATGTTTGTGTGAAGCCAACGAGATGTGCATGCGTTCATGAGTTATTGTATATAATGAGTGTGCGTGGTATGTCATGATGGTTGTAAACCACAACACTTAACTAACAACCATGATGTGGTCGTATGATGCTATCCAGACATATCCCTAAACTTGAATGCAAACATGCGCGAAAAATTAAATTAAGCTAGTTAAAGAAACTAGTGTTATGCAGAAACAAAAAGTTGGGTGAGATAAAGGAGGGAGAGATTTCAAACCACTGCCTACTGTCGGGTAGTAGGTGGGTGGAGCATTGGCTCCAAAGGTGGTAGGGATGGATATGGTGGTAGACCATAAAGAAGGTCCCGGTTTACAGCCCGAACGGTGTCTCTCCAAATCCGGTCGCGGTGGCAATCATATTCGCGGAACATGAAAGTAACCTTGATCAGCCAGTTGAGATGTGCCTGGTAGTTGTGCAACAACCGAAGTGTTTCGTTATTGTCCTGCAGCTGTTTTTGTGTGTTAGACAAAACGTGAGTATTTAAGTCATAAACCATGTTAGTAATTGTTTCGAGAGTGGCAGGCCTTGGTTCCTTGCCATGGCTCGGATTGTCCTCGAACTTATCCGAGGTACTGAGCATCCGTTTTATCCCACGTTTGTTAATGACTAGCCTTTCATGTGAAAAGGTGTCGGTGGGTATAACCAATACACCGGCAGCTGCCATCAATCTGTTAATTATGGCCGGATAACACAAGCGGCCACTGATCCTATTACAACTGATTTTTATATTGGCAGAAATAAGTTTGCCAACATCAAATCTGTAGCCCTTGAGGATACAATACAGTATGAGTACTTTATCCATTCCCAAGATAGAGTCCTGACTAGTGGGAAATAAAGTGCTCCTAATAAACTGTGACCAAACCCGTGCTTCATTATTAAGACATCTGAGTTTAAGGTTCCTAGTGGCATTCTTAAAGCACCATCCAGAGTTTGGGGTGGTAAGGGTAGCAAGAATGTCATCTAGAGTGCCTTGTCCTAAGTGGATACAAAGGTTTTGTAGCATAGAATTAGGACAAGGTGAGGTGCCTAGTATTCTGTTAATGCAAGCAGGTGAATAATCAATGACAGTGCCACGGACAGGGACTTGTTCGGAGTCTCGAATGGAAACTTCAGTGTAGAAGTCCCGTATCCAACCAAGGTTGTAGTCTGTGGACATGGTGCACAAAACATCCCAATTATGGGTGTTGATTACCCTCCGAATTTGAGGTATTTGAGAAATGTATTCCTCAAGGAACCCCTTCGATGGTTGTCCTACTCTATTTGCATAGGCCCGGAATCTGGCTCTAGCAAGATCATTACTGAACAGACTTAAATGATATACCTTTTCCATATTAGCATTAGGATTGAATGTAGCTTGCATGGGGGGAGGGGTACTTGTCCCTTGATCCTTAGACCATGTATAAGGCTGTGATCTGAGAGCCTGAAAGTGAGGTGGTGGTGAGATACTAGTGGGTGGTGGTGGTAATTTTACCCTGGTGGGTCGTCGCTGGTAAACCCTTTTTATGGGTGGTAAAGGGTTCAATGGAGGGTGGGGCGAAACAGTGGGAGTGGATCTCACAATGGTAGGGATAGGTGAAGGTGGATGTGCTGCCAAAGTGACTGGGGCTGTAAAGTGGGGATTTTGATGGATGTTGGGGGGTGGTGCGTACTGGACCGGTTGACCGTGTGAGTTGAGCATAGTGATCGGTTGGTGCAACCATAGTGATAGGGTAAGGGTATCCAGGGGGTGAGCGCATTTGAGCCAAGGCAAGAGGAGGTGGTACATATGCTTTTCCTAAAACCAAGTTGCGATTGGCCTCATCTATGAGCATGGCTAACATACCCGTACCGTTGTCGATAGGACCGGTGGGTTCACTTAGAGGGACGTTGAGGTCAATCGGAGGTCTATTGGTTGCACGGGATGGAATACCTGAAGTATCTCCGAGATCAATACCCTTCCCCTTTTCTGCGGTCGTTGCCGTCACCGGTGTTATCATTGCGGCGGCGTCGGCTAGGGCTTGCATCGAGTCCGAGGCAAGATTGGGTATCAGCTCAACGTTGGTGGTGGTTCGGGAAGCCTGATCCGAGACGGACATCGCGTCATCGTCGTTTGGAGTGATCATCCTTTGAGTCACCGAGCGAGTTCGCCGGCGGTGACTCTTCTTCTTCCTGCTGTAGGTCTTTTGGTTCGTCATGGAGGTATATGAAATTGGGATCCAAGGCTTGTCTTTTATACTCCTGGGGTGGTTAGAGGTTTTCATTTTGGGAAGAAGATTAGGGCTTCGGTAAATCGAAGGGTGAAGGCGGCTAGGGTGATGACGGCGAGGGTGATGACGGGTTCAGGCGGCGGAGCAGGGTACGGAGGTGTTTGCAGCTGTCAGAGGTACGAGGTGTACGAGGTTGTACTTCTCGTCGGTGCTCGTACGAGAATGGCCGGCGATGTGCGGTCACCGACGGCATCTGTGTGGTCAGCCAAAGGAGCGGCGAGAGGGAAGGAGAATAGAGAGAGAGTTGATTTGATTGAGAAAAGAGTATGACCCCTGATATTCCTGCATGAAGAAGGAAAAACCGGCGCCTCCAATTTTCTTGAGAGATTGTCAGTGCATTAAATGCACTGATATAAAAAATATTAAAAAAAATGTATATAATTTCTAAAATTTGAAAGAAATCAGATTTTTCTTATGCTTGCCCAAGATAACCAACAATTTTGTTAGTGGGCTTTTAAGAGAATTTCGTATTGGGCTTGAGAAGCTCTCTAAGAAAATTCGTGGTGGGGCCGAAAGTTAGAAAACAAGATGCCGTACTGAAACTGAGGTCTGTGCAAAACGACATCCATTATTTTATTTTTTATACAGTGGGGCAAGATTTATCAGACAAATTCTGAACTTGCCCCTGTTGTTTCTGACGGTGTATAAAAAGGTTTTATTCGCTGGCCATTTACCTTAAATGTGGTACCCTTTTCAGGATCGATTAACTCGACAGCTCCGTAGGTGTAAATTTTTGCTATTGCGAATGGCCCTGTCCATCTGGAATTTAGTTTTCCCGGAAATAACTTTAATCGTGAGTTAAAAAGGAGTACCAGCTGGCCTTCTGTGAAATTCTTAGGAATAATCCTCTTATCGTGCCATTTTTTCGTTTTTTCCTTGTAAAGTTTGGCGTTCTCATAGGAGTTATTCCTAAGCTCTTCTAGTTCACAAATTTGTAAAAATCTTTTCTTGCCAGCTTCGTCAACATTCATGTTTAAACTTTTGATAGCCCAGTAGGCTTTGTGTTCTAACTCTAAGGGTAGATGACAGGCTTTTCCGTAGACCAATTTATACGGGGACATCCCTATAG
This sequence comes from Centaurea solstitialis, assembly GCA_030169165.1. NCBI lineage: Eukaryota > Viridiplantae > Streptophyta > Magnoliopsida > Asterales > Asteraceae > Centaurea > Centaurea solstitialis. The sequence continues at coordinate 83,022,081 of CM058042.1, forward strand.
GAGTCTTATAGGCAGTCCTATAAGCCCATAGGGCATCATCCAGTTTGGATGCCCAATCCTTTCTGTGTGGCTTGACCACTTTAGCAAGGATTCCTTTTATCTCTCTATTCGAGAGCTCGGCCAATCCATTGGTTTGAGGGTGGTAAGCTGTGGCTACCCTGTGCCTAATGTCATATTTTTCCAAGACTTCTTCCAACATTTTATTTATAAAATGGGTACCCTCATCACTGATCAGGGCACGTGGGGTACCAAATCTTGAAAAAATTTGTTTCTGCAAAAATTTAATTACTGTTTTTGCGTCATTGGAATGACAAGCCATAGCTTCCACCCATTTAGACACGTAGTCTACAGCGACCAAAATGTAAGAGCAGTTATTTGAGATGGGAAAAGGTCCCATAAAGTCAATACCCCAAACGTCGAATAATTCTATTTCTAGAATACCGTTTAAAGGCATTTCATTTCTGTGGGAAATATTTCCACTCCTCTGACATTCATTACAGCTTTTTGCAAAACTGTAAGAGTCTTGGTGTAAGGTAGGCCAGAAAAATCCAGACTGCAAAATTTTTGCAGCCGTCCTACTTCCACTGAAATGACCTCCACAGGGCCCAGAGTGACAATGGTGGATAATTTGAGAGGTCTCCTCTTTGGGGACACATCTCCTGATCATCTGATCTGCACAAATTTTAAACAGAAAGGGATCATCCCACAAATATTTCTTTGAATCAAAAATTAATTTTTTTCGTGCATGTTTATTTAGCTTAGGGCTGGCAATTCAGATCAGGTTCAGGTTAAATGGGTCGTGTTACTTTCAGGTCGGCCATTTTCGTGTTACTTTCGTGTCAACCCATTTTTGACCCAAATCCATTTCGTGTCAGGTTCGGTTCGTGTCACTTCCATTCGTGTTCGGTTCGGGTCGTGTTTCGTGTCGACCCATTTTACTACCGAGAAAAAAACTGTGTCAAGTTTTCTTGCGGGAGGGGGATATTCGGGTCGGGTTTCGGTTTGACCGGTTGACCCATTTCAAGAAAAAAATGCATCCATATTTAGACTTTAAAACTTGAAAGCACATAAATATTTTAAGCTAACAAATCCAAAAATTCAATTCGCACTTTTATTTTTCTTTCAAATTGAAAACGAAAACAAAACAAAATTTTCAAATTCCCACCACTTTATTAAGGCTATGTTTGGCAAGCGTAGCTTATAAGCTAGCTGGTAGCTGATAAGCTAGCTGTTGATTGATAAACTTTCTAGTAGCTGATAAGCTAGCTTATGAACATATTATGTTTGGCAAAAACTAGCTTATGAGTATGTAAAATGACCAAAAAGGGTATCTTTGAATTTAATAATTAATATTAATAGGGGTATAACTGGAAAAAACTACAATAAGCTCCTCATAAACTAATCAAAGTGGCGTTTCAAAAGGCTAACTTTTGGTACATGTTTGGATGGACTAGCTTATAAGCTAGCTTTTTTTGCCAAACACAGCCTAATACTTAAAAATATATTTTGATTCAATTCCCACTTTTTTTTTCTTTCAAATTGAAAATGAAAACAAAACAAAATTTTCAAATTCCCACCACTTTATTAATACTTAAAAAAATATATTTGAATTCAATTCGCACTTTTTTTCTTTCAAACTGAAAACGAAAAAAAAAACAAAATTTTGAAATTCCCACCACTTTATTAATAATTAAAAATATAAATTTAGTAAGTTAATTTAGAAATTTAAAATTTTGATGTAATATTTATTTTAGTAGTTATAAATATTTATTTAATAATTCGGGTTAATCGGGTCATTTTCAGGTAATCAGGTTTTACCTGAACCCGACCCATTTTTTTCGTGTCATGTTCGTGTCAACCCATTTTATACCCATTTGAATTTCGAATCGGGTTCGTGTCGACCCGTTTCGTGTTCGGTTCAGGTCGGGTTTCGGGTTCGTGTCTCAGATTGCCAGCCCTAATTTAGCTCCTTAGGAATAATCCCACAAGCTAAATAATTGACAATATCAGCAAACCATGGTACTGACAATAGTTTTACAACAAAAATCTTTTCATCTGGAAATGTCTCACAGATGTCAGTACCAGGTTCTGGGTTGTCCTGCTTTTCTAACCTAGACAAGTGATCAGCAACTTGATTATTAATGCCTTTTCTATCAATAATCTCCAAATCAAATTCTTGTAACAACAAGATCCACCTTATTAGCCTGGGTTTTGCATCCTTTTTAGAAATAAGGTACTTAATGGCAGCATGGTCAGTATGAATTATAACCTTAGTTCCCATTAAGTAAGATCTGAATTTTTCAAAAGCAAAAACCACAGCTAATAATTCTTTCTCAGTGGTGGTATAATTTATTTGAGCATTATTGAGAGTTTTACTGGCATAATATATAGAATGAAAAATCTTTTCTTTTCTTTGTCCCAATACTGCTCCAACTGCCCAATCACTAGCATCACACATAACCTCAAAAGGTTTTGACCAGTCAGGTGTGACTACTACAGGGGCTGTGACCAATGCCTTTTTCAAAATATTAAAAGCAACTCTACATTCTTCATTAAAATCAAATGCATGGTCTTGTTGTAGCAATAAACAGAGAGGTTTTGAAATTTTGGAAAAATCTTTTATAAATCTCCTATAAAAACCTGGATGGCCAAGGAAACTTCTAATTCCCTTGACTGTGGTTGGTTCTGGTAATTTTTCAATTACCTCTAACTTTGCTCTATCTACTTCTATGCCTCGTTTGGATATGAGATGCCCTAGCACAATGCCTTCTTTAACCATAAAGTGACATTTTTCCCAGTTTAAAACCAAATCAGTTTCTTCACATCTTTTAAGAATCTTTTCCAGGTTTTGCAAACAATCATCATATGATGTCCCATATACAGAAAAATCATCCATAAAAACTTCCATGGAGTTTTCTAACATGTCAGAAAAAATAGACATCATACATCTCTGGAAAGTGGCAGGTGCATTGCACAATCCAAAAGGCATTCTTCTAAAAGCAAAAGTACCATAAGGACAGGTAAAGGTGGTCTTTTCCTGGTCATCAGGTGCTATGGCAATTTGATTGTAACCAGAATAACCATCTAAAAAGCAGTAAAATTCCTTACCAGCTAACCTATCTAACATTTGGTCAATGAAAGGTAAAGGAAAGTGGTCCTTCTGAGTGGCTTTGTTGAGTCTTCTGTAATCCATACAGATTCTCCAACCTGTGACTGTCCTGGTGGGTATGAGTTCATTTTTATCATTTGTGATTACAGTTACCCCGCCCTTCTTAGGTACACATTGTACAGGACTGACACATGTACTGCTGGCAATAGGGTAAATGATACCAGCATCTAACCATTTCAGAATTTCCTTTTTGACAACCTCTTTCATCACTGGATTGAGTCTCCTTTGAGGTTCAACAGAGTTGAAATTCTTATCTTCTAAAATGATCTTGTGTTGACAAATTGTAGGGCTTATGCCCTTCAAATCCGCAATGGTCCATCCTATGGCCTTGGTATGAAGTTTAAGCAACTGAACTAACTTTTCTTCCTGATCTGCTTCTAAGGAGGATGAAATAATGACAGGCAACTTTCCTGAGTCTCCCAAAAAGGCATATTTTAAATTGGATGGAAGTTGTTTTAGCTCTAAGTCTGGTGCAACTTCTAAGGATGGGACAAGAGTTTTCCTATCCTTATTCTCTAAGACTTCAAATGCAGCAGTTACTAAGGATACTTCCTCATTGTCATCTTCTGCCTCATCATCAGTGTCCGCATCCCACAAGATTTCTCCTAAGGTCTTTTCCTCACATCAGGTTTCTATCTCACTTAAGGTGGAACACTCTTCTCTCTCATCAGGGTACTTAAGAGAATCTAACACATTAAAAGTCACTCTTTGGCATGGACTCTCATGGTCAACTCACCCTTCTGGACATCTATCAGTGTTCTTCCTGTTGCTAGAAAAGGCCTTCCTAAAATGATAGGGACTTCTTGATTTACTTCACAATCTAGGATGATAAAGTCTGCAGGAAAAATAAATTTATCTACTTGCACCAACACATCCTCAATCTTGCCTTTAGGCCAAACTATGGACTTATCAGCTAACTGAATAGATATAGTGGTGGGTCTTGCTTCACCTATTCCTAGGGTTGTAAAGACAGACAAAGGCATAAGGTTGATGCCTGCTCCTAAATCACATAGGGCTTTCCTAATGGTCTTACCTCCTATGGAACAAGGGATTGTAAAACTTCCGGGGTCTTTCATTTTAGGTGGGATTTTCTTGGTTAACAGAGCACTACATCCCTCAGTCAGAGCTACAGTCTCATACTCAGTCAGCCTTTTCTTTTTGTTCAAAATATCTTTTAAAAACTTGGTGTAATTTGGCATTCTTTCAATTGCTTCCAACAAAGGTATGTTGATATGCAATTGTTTGAAAACATCAAGAAACTGTTTAAATTGGGCTTCCTCTCTCTGATTCCTTAACCTTTGAGGGTATGGGATATAAAGAGGGACTTGAGTAGGAGTGGTAGTCTTTTGAGGTGCAGATGATGGTGATGGTGAAGGTGTGATAGGGACAGGCTTTATCATAGTGGTGGATAAAGTGGTGTCTGTCTCCTTGGGAAGTGTGTTACTAATGATCTTGGGACTGTCACCAGATTGCGACACATCCTTACTGATGTTCCTCTGAGGTCTCCATTCTGTCCCTGTAGATGTTACAGGAGATAAAAGTGGAAAGTCAGGGACAGGTGAGGTGAAATCTGACTCAGCTGGAGTAGGTGAGTCAGTGTGTGTTGAAGTGGAAGAAGATGATGCAAGATCCCTTTTAGGACTTCCATCCTTCTTTTCAGACTTATTCAGGTCTTTTCCATTTCTTAAAGTTACAACTTTAACCTGCTCCTTTCCTGGTCTCTGAGGAATCTCAGTGTCACTAGGTAAAGAGCCGGCCGACCTATTCCTAATTTCTAGAGCCATCTGACCTACTTGGGTCTCAAGGTTTTTGATTGAAGCTTGGGTTTGAGAAATAAACCCTTTCATCATGGCCTCTAGTGAAGGTTCAACCTGTTGGTTTTGCCTAGGTGGGTATCTAGGAGAGGTGGTCTGATGGTGATTTTGTGAGTGGTTGTGTGAAGTGTGTTGAAATCTAGGTGGTTCCTCATCTTGAAAATGGACACGCTTTTGATTTTGAAAATGTGACTGTCCTTGGTTTTGAAAATTGGACTGTCTCTGCTGTTGAGGATACTGGTTAGTCTGACCTTGTATCCTAGGTAACTGTGGGTTAAGAGAAGGGCTGTTCCATTTTAAATGTGGGTGATCTCTCCATCCTGGATTGTAGGTTGGTGAAAAAGGTCCAGTTTTGTCATTATTACCAATGTAATTGACTTTTTCTGGATTTCCCGGACAATTATCAAAAAGATGGTTTTCACCACAATAAGCACATTGGACAGGTAACTCGGATGCCTCAGAAGCATCAATACCAGACACCACTTGCTTCTTGGTAGTGAGATTTTTAAGCATCACTGCCATATCACGTACTTGGGTGGCAAGTGTTGAATAAGTATCATTGTTCTTGACACCAGTTAGTTGTAAAGGTTTTGCACGAGAGTCTGCCCAGTGACCATTATTATTTGAAATCTTTTCAAGGATATTGTATCCTTCATTGTAAGAACTTGCAGTAAAAGCTCCTCCTGCAGTAGCATCAAGCATTTGCCTGGCTGGGTAATTCAAGCCATTGTAAAATGTCTCTAGCTGAATGCAGTAGGGAATGCCATGGTGAGGGCATTTTCTCAACAATTCTTTAAATCTTTCCCAGGCTGTGGGAACTGTCTCATCATCTTCTTGTTGGAAAGTGCAGATCTCATTTCTAGACTGAGCATTTCTTAGTGGTGGAAAATATTTTTTCAGAAATACCTCAGCCATCTGGTCCCATGTAAAAATAGAGTTTGGTTTTAAAGAATAGTACCAGGCTCTGGCATGATGACTTAATGAAAAAGGAAAAAGTTTTAATTTTAAAGCGTCATCAGAAATTCCTCGAAGTCTAAATAATCCTGCAATTTCCAAGAAAGATCTGAGATGGGCATGTGGGTCTTCCTTTGACAATCCTGCAAATTGACCATTATTCTGTAACATCTGAAACATCACAGTTTTTAGCTCAAAATGCGGGACATTGCATGTTGGATCACGTATTCCTGTCTGCAATTGATGTACAATAGGAATAGCATAATCCATCATACTGTTGTCTTTGGAGTTGGCCAGACGAAAGATGTGTTGTTCTGCATCTTCAATGTGTTGATTATTATTAAGGGGTGGTGGAGGATTTCGTAAAATTCCATTAACTGGGTTTTCTTGCTGAACTTGTGGTCCAGGTTCCTGAATGATAGGTACAGGACCAGCATGTGGTTCTGCCACACGTGGTTGGATGTCTTGCAGCCGATTTCTACCATTACCTCCAGGAGGTGGTGGTAGAGGTGGAGGTAGACCATCATTATTGTACCTCCCATCAGGTGGGTTTCCAGGAAATGGCAGTTCCTCTAAAAATGCGTTTTCTTCTTCCATTGTAGACGAAGTAGAAGCTTGCAAATTTCTTTGCTCCTTTTTACGTCGTCTAAAAGTTCTTTCGATATCGGGGTCTAGATTGAAAAATTCCCCACGTGATTTTCTTGGCATAAACTAAAAAAATCTTTTTGTTTGTTTTGTTTTGTTTTTTTTTTTCGAAAATATATAATTATATATAAATTCTTTTTTTTTCTTTTCTCAAAAAGGTGGTAGAAAAATTAACTCTCTAAAACTAAAATTGAAAAATTGCTTTGTTGCTTCCCCGGCAACGGCGCCAAAAACTTGTTCGCCTGTTTCACACACCCCTGTTGTTCTTTTATGATTTTAATTATTTTATTTGAACGGCAGCGGTGCCAAAAACAGGTGTGTAAAAGAAATAAATCTAGTAACCTTCGGTCCAAGTATAAACCTCCAATTACTGTTGTTTTTCTAAAACAAGTAATAAAAATGGTACAAGTACCAGATATCGATCCCACAGGGAATCGGTGAAAACAATCTTTCGAGATTCAGTTTTTATGAAAGTTAACTTCAAATGGGGTTTGGATGAAAAAGTATTTGGTTGGTTTGTTGAATTTGAGCTACTTTAAGAGAACAATTATAAAAAGGAGCGAGGGGTGTAAAGTCTTTTTGTTGGAATAAAAATAGGTAAATTAGATAATAAGTAGTTTAATAATCTCAATTATGCAGAAATGATATCCAAGTAACTTCTGAAAAGTTATCACATTTTCATATAGACCAATTATTTATCGATGAGTTTAGATGCAATCTTTAATGAAATGTTAAGATGTATTAAAAATCAACACTTACGTAACCTCTAAAAGATTAACACATTTTCATGTATCTGACTCATCGTTAAATAATTTAGTTATAATCTTTAATGGGATACTAGATCTGATACCAACTTCAGGAATAGTGCCAATTGTAGCCCCTTAAGAGACTAACACATTTTCATGTCTTTGGATTATTACTAGTTAATTATTTGACATACTCTTTAATGAAATGTTAAAGATGTGAGATAATAGCAACGAGTGTTGTCACCCACTCATATATCCCCAAAATAACATTTTAGTAACTTCTGGAAAGCTACCGCATTTTCGTACATCTGGTTAACCGGTAAAAATCCAAGGACAATTTTTAATGAGGCATTTAAACTTAAAGTGGTAAAAATTGATTTTTATATAAAAGACTTTTTTCTTTACCAAAGATTCATCCCAAAATTGACCTTACACCCCAAGCTATGAGATTAGCCTATCATGCTTGGTGTTATTCTACGACTATTTTTAAACTAATAATTGCTTTAATAAGAAAATGTTAGTACCACAAGTATAATTATAAAACACAATAATTTAGAACAGTTGATAAAGTGCATTTACTGGAATGGACCAGTGAAAATTAAAACAGTTGGTAAAAAGGTGCACTGGAAAAATGACCAATTAATACTATGAGCGCAAAATTAAACACAGTCATACAATAAAGAGATGGGTTGTTTATGAAAACGATTCAGGCATATATATATATGCTACGGTTATAGGTATATATATATATGTAAGCGAATAATGGGGAATGAACCAAACACAATTATAACTAAAAATTCGACATAGATTATATTTCGAGAGATCACCAAAATACTTGATGATGCTTTCGGGCAAACAACGAGTTCCAAAAGAGCTCGAAAGCCTAATCACCAAGTATCCCAAAATGACGTGTTCGGCCTCACCGTGAGGAAACCCGAACCAAAACTAGAGTACGTACTACGTTGGAGGATGCACAACACCACACCTTGGTTCGGTCAATGACTAACCACCGAATTCCAAAAGAAAATGGTGAGGTAATTGTTTCTTGGGGTTGTATCCTTCTAACTAACTAGCATACATATATATAAGGAAGTTCATGGGCTTTCATCAAAAGGGATCCAAAAAAAAAACTTCATGTGGGCTTCATGTGGGCTGCATCAGATTCGGCCCAACAGCCTGTTGAGTCCACCTTCGGCAGCTAGCAAAAACCCGGCCCAAGATCCATTACGGCCCATGACTTCGACTTCCTGAAAAACATATATAGTTTCGTAAGTTTGTGCGCCAAAATGTGAATAAACATAAGTCATTATAAGCTTATATCTACAAGGGTGCATGTGATAAAATAGATGTGATTTTTATTAAAGAAATGTACAGAATTGAGAAAAATTGCATAATGTGCGTTAGTTAAGAGGGTAAAATATTTACCCTATCAGAAACCTAAAAAACCGAAACAAAAAAAAACGAATCCAACATCGAAAACGGTTTAGTTTTCAGTTTTGGTTTCCATCTCAACTGAAAAAAAACCCCGAACCAAGTCGAAAACCGAAATCGGTTTTGGTGAACCAAGTCGAAAACCGAAATCGGTTATGGTTTCCATCTCGACCGGAAAAAACCCGAATAAGGCTGAAAACTGAAATCGGTTTTGGTTACAAATTTGGTCTTTAACTTTATTTATTACATAATGACCCTCTAGGTATGCACTTGTTTGGATTGGGTCTCTCATACTAATAGCTGTCCAAGGGTGAGGGTAAATTAGTTTTTTTTATTTGATATTATTTGTTTATTTTTTACATTTTCTTAACACGAGGACCAAAATTGTAAACTCAAACTCATGTTTTAATTATTGAAACCTTATGTTTTAATCTGCCTTTTGTTCGCGGCTTCTGTTGGTTATCATAAGTTGAATTATGTTTTGGTTTTCGACTGTTGTGGTATACTGTGTACACCTTCGTGGGTGACAGGTTAGGCCAGGACTGTTAACAAATATGGTCCGCCCCTCATCTCGCATCGTACCCTGGTCGTCTAGGTTTACTACTGGTATACTGTGCAAGTTGTTTTTACATTTTTTTTACTCAATTTTAACTCTATATGTGTTGTGTTCGATGTAATAGACCACTTTGTCAAACTTTGTATTTGTATTTTCCCTGTTTTGGTTGGTTTTAAAGAATTGCCTTAAAAAATCGTATTTATTTTTACATTTTTGTTAATGATGATGAATATTCACATTTTTTTTAAATAAGCCAAACATCTTTTACTTATAATAATGAATTTCACATTATTTATTAAAAGCAATGAACCTTCACAATTTTTTGTTAACAACAATAAACCTTCGTCCTTTTATTAAGAGCAATGAACATTCCATTTTTATTACCATGCAATATTCATGTTCCACAAAAATACAAAAGTATGCTAAAAAGAATAAAAAATTATAATCAACATGTGTGTCAAATTAAAAATAATAAAAATAAATGTTAGTGTTTTTGGTATGATTCTTTTTGTATCCAATGTTAAATTATATTTTCAATATTTTAGAAAATATGTGAAACTAATAATTGATAATAGTAACAACATTAAAGTCTGTCAGGAATATAAATGAAATAAGTTGTCAAAAAATTCATATAACTTGTTAAGGTCGTGTTTGGCAAACTAGTTGATAAGCTAGCTGTTAACTAATAACTAGTAGCTGATAAACTATCTTATAAATCAATTATGTTTGGCAAAAACTAACTTATACATATATAAAATAACCAAAATGTTGTATAATAATTAATATTAATAAGGATGTAATTGAAAAAAAGTTACAAAAGGCTCCTGAAAAGTGACTCTAAGTAGCGTTTCAATAAGTTAGCTTATAAGCTGACTTATAAGCTAGCTTAGGGTAAATGTTTCAATTGACTAGCCTATAAGGCCATCCTCAATGGTACCATTGGTATCAGTTGCCACCTCAGCGCCACATCACCTTTCCACTATCTTACCAACATCTTACCATTCCATCATCAATGGTAGCACCACTATTTACATCCTATTTTATTTTCTTAAATACTAAAATATATAATTAAAACAATTAAGTAAATTAGAATACTAATATATTAAAAACAATAAACTTACATTAAAATTAAAATTAAAATTAAAATTAAAATTAAAAACAAAAATTACGCAAAAATTAAAAATAATTATTTTCTAAAAAAATAGCTAATCGATAGGAGCCCATCCGTATTTTTGGCGTAACCGCTCCTTCTCTTGCAACACGACCTCCAAAGTCCCTCCCGTAAAATGGTCGTGCGGTGATATGTAGAATTGGAGGTCCGTACTCCTTTGTCTTTCGTACCGGGTCTCCCCATTTTGACGCAATGTATAGAAAAGCGTAGCGTTCCAGGCGTTGATAGTGTTTAATTCGCCCAACAACGCCGTCACACTTTCGTGTGACGTAGCCGTCGTAGAGAAAGACCCCGCACGTCTCGCCGCGTTTCGACCCATCGGTTGTGGCAGCTCGGTTTCATCGGTTTCATCGTCATTGTCGACATTGACGTAAGTGCGTGCATCTGATGTTGCGGGGGAGGCGGTTTCGGACGTTTTCGACCGTTTCGGGTTCGGCGCGCGGATGTCTGTTGGGGCCAAGAGTTTCACCGCCTCGAATTTCAGGCATTCTTTGAGAATATTCCAAGCGTGTTCATGAGGAAACGTCTTTAGAAGCTCGTTTCAGTATCAGGCGCGCGCTTTTGTCAAGATGTCCGTGTCACTCTCGCCGCTTCTTCGACCGCTTAAGGTATTGTTGAAAATGCAAGCAAATTTTGCGACGCTAGAATTAGGGGTGTAAACGAGCCGAGACAGCTCGTGAGCTACTCGAGACCGACACGAAAAAACTCGGAATCGACTCGGTGTGAATCGAGTCGAGCTCGAGCTCGAGCTACCCGAGTAGTGAGTCGAGCCGAGTTCGAGCTTCAAAATACTTGGCTCGTCAAGCTCGCGAGCCTAATCGAGCTTCTAGCAAATTACCCATTTTATCCTTTTATATTAAGTAATTTACGATTGTACCCTTAGTATATAAGTGAAAAACCCTAAATCCCTAATTCAACACTTAATCGTGTCGAGCCGAGTCGAGCTCAAGCTACTCGAGTAGTGATTCGAGCCGAGCTCGAGCCTGAAATTTTAAGCTCGGTCGAGCTCGAGTTGAGTTTCGAACTCGAGTTGTAGTGCCGAGTTCGAGCTCGAGCTTGGTGATACTCGGCTCGACTCGGCTCGATTACACCCCTACGCTAGATAGTAGCATTTTCGTCTTGCTCATAATGGCGTCTACGGAGCGGTTCTCGAGGCTGTATCCCATGCGTGTGTCAAATGACGCTTTCAACGTCCCCCAAAAGTTGTCTAGTTCACAAAAGCAATGAAAAAACAACATTAGTAAAAACATATAGACCTACATAAAACGTTTTTTTAATTTACCTTGATTTTGATAGTTGTTACCTACGATTGGGTCCTCCAAGGTATCGCCCACGCTTTTGCCAACTCGACCTCCTCATCCACCGACCATGGTTTATACGGTGCTTTACCCGTGGTCGGGGTCGGGTTCGTACTCGTGGCCGCCTTCTTATTCGTGGCCGCCTTCTTACCCTTGCGTTGTTTACCTTTGGGTTGCGGTTGTGGTGGCGGTGACGGTGACAGTTGGGTTTCGGGTATCACATCGTGGTCTTCCTCCGATGAGGGGTTTTTTGTCTCGTAGTTCGTAGGCTTGTTGTCACGACGGCGGTTGTTGCACGGTGGGTTGTTGCGATAAAGGAACATATGGTATTATTGGGGTTTGCACAAGCAAGTTCGTAAAACCTAATTGTCGACCACAACATTTGGGACGGTGTTTGGGGGTGTCGAGAAGTTTGAAAAACCCCAACTGTCGACCACGGCATTTGGGACGGTGTTTGGGGGTGGCGAGAAGTTTGCGTAACTCGGGCTCTGCATTTGGGGGCGGCAGACCCCCGTCGGGCTTGGTGTTTGGGGCGTCGAGATCTTTGGAAGCGAGACATTTGAGGCTCTCGAGTGACTACGTTTGGAACCGGAAGGGGTACCTTGGTGATCTATAGATGTTGAGATTGAAAGAATATTGAGATGGAGAATAAAAGATGAATAAAAGAAGAATAAGAGGTGAATAAGAGGAGAATAAGAGGAGAAAGATTGAGATAGAGATAAAAATAATTAGATAAATATATATAGGTGAAAGTTCAATTGCAAACCACCTTTTCATTGTGAACGTGAGGACAAACGAGAGCGCGCCACGTGGCGATTTGAAAAAATTTCGACTTAGTCATTCAGACTGAATAAAGCGTTATTCAGTATGAATAACACTAACTTGCGCTCTGAAGAAATCGGACGCGGGCGGGTCAGCCGCGGGTCATCCGCGGGTCAAGCGTTATTCAGTATGAATAACACTAACATGCGGCTTTATTCAGATTGAATAAGACTTGACCCGCCGTTTCAGATTGCCACGTGTCGCGCTCTGGGCTGTCCTCACGTTCACAACGAAAGGGTGGTTTGTATTTGAACCCACCCCTAGATATATATATATATATATATAGGTAAAAAGGGTCATGTTCATTTGCAAACCACTCTTAAATTACAAACCGTACAAACCACTGGTTTCGTTGGTTAAACTAATAAAAATATTCATGAAATTGTATAAATTGATGAAAATGTTTCATATAATTCTTTTTTTAATAAAGTTGTTTCATAAAATTGTGTTTTTTATGTAAAAATAAAAACGTTTCATCAAAATAAGAAAAATTCATGAAACGATTTCATTAGAATGAAAAAAATACATGAAATATACCAAAATATGAAATAGTTTCATCAAAAAATGAGTTATATAATATAATTTCATCATATTAGACAATTTCATGAACCAATTTCATTAACTTAACCAATAAAACCAAGAGTTTGTACGGTTTGTAATTTAAGAGTGGTTTTTATTTGATCGCTCCTCTAGGTAAAAAAGTAAAAGATTAAAAATTATAGTTGTTTTTGACCGTTAGGGTGGAGGTGGTGGGTGAGAGCCGTTGGAGTGGTGGATGGGTACCGTACCGAGTACTGTGCTGGTCACCCTCGGCGGTGTTGCCGAGGGTACCACACCGGTACTGGTCGTGTACCAGGCCCGGCCACGAATGGCCTAAGCATATTAGCTAGCTTAATTTTCCCAAACACAACCTAAAATGTTGCTTTTCAATAAGCAAATTTATAAACTACATTTATTTATATATACCTATGTTTGTCAAAAATATTTTCTAAAATTAAACAATAAATCCATATATTAACTGTCAATATCGATCCATAAAATTTTTATTACTCTCTAAAATTTCCCTTTATATACAAATATATACACAAAAAGTTGTCATATTTTTATTTATATATTTCGATCTAAATATCTTCTAATTGTTATTTTACTTTACCATACATTCTAAGTAATTATATATCTATACTACATTTAATAGCCTTAAGATATCTGTTACTAAAAACTATTAATTTCTGGATGTATATAAAAATAACTTTTACTTCTAAACATTGTATTTTACCCTTTTTAATTGTTATGAACAAAGTTATCACACTTTTATTAACTTTCTAAATATAAGTTTAACCAATCAAGAAAAAAACACAAAAAAGTGTAAATTTTTTTAGACCTTTCTATAATTATCTGTATTAAAAAAAATCATAAAAAGTAAGCCTAAAATTAGTTGATTTATAGTAAATTTTACATTTTACCATAAGACACAAATACGTTTCATATAAGGACACAAGATCAATACGTTGTGCACATGTTCGAAATGTATAAGATCTTGTATAATTATGAACATATTTTGTACACCAACTAAATCAATAAAATAAATCTAAATATAAAATAATACAATATGTATATTTCATTCAAACCTTGTAAACATATTGTGAACATCCAAAGTAAAGATTCTTAAGCTTGTTTACACGTTGTTTACAATATGCTCACTTTATATGTGCATTTTGTTGTGCATGTGTATATTATGGATAGAGATAAATAAACAAGACCCAACTACTAAATTTCAGAAGCTTCTTTTCCAGGAGTCGATCTTGATCGGGTAAGTAGCAGCTCTCAAGCAGTGGCAAAGAAGAAACCTTCATTGAACGCGGGTAATTCAGGCAGGATGAAAATTCCTTCAAGTTCTGCTCCGTTGAGGAGGAAGTCAAAATTAAGGAGGTCAGAAGGTTCTCTTTTTGGCAAGGGTAGGGCAAGTTTTCATACCCTCAAAAAGCTTGCTAGAAAAACCGGGAAAAAAGGAGCTACATCCTCAGCAAAGCAAGAATCGGTTGGGGGGAGATTAAGAGCTTCAAGATCGGGTAGTAGAGATAATGTCCATTTGGCTTCGCAAACAACAATCTCGAACAAGGTGGGGGTAAAGACCCAGTAGAGGATTTGGAAGCTTTCAGGGAAATGTTGGGTGTGGAGTGGACCAAGAATAACCAGGGTCCTGACCAGTTTGGCACCTCCACTCGGTTGTAGTTTTTGGCGTAAGGTAAGGGTCATTTTTATCTGTGTTGATAATGATTTTAATTTCCCTAAATAGTCGAGGCGTTGGATCTGTTGAAAAGAAAAAATGGATTAAAGATATTGTTGGAAAAAATCGACCAACAATATTAGGTATCCAGGAAACTAAATGTAAAAGTTGGAATAAAAACCAAGTTTTGGCCTATGGAATGGGGATGAAGTAGAGTTTGTGTACAACAAAGCGAGAAGGGTTATCCGGAGGTCTCATCACTATATGGGATAAAAGGATTTTTGAGTGTGTGTCCAAAGTTGTGGATCCCTCTTTTGTCGTAGTAATCGGGAAGTGGGAAAAGGAAGAGGGGCTTCTTGGCTTGATCAACGTTTATGGCCCGAATTCTCTAAGTGAACGAATGGAGTTGTGGAGGAAATTAGAAGTCTTTTGGCCAACGAAGAAGTAAGTTGGTGTATTTTTGGCGATTTTAACGAGGTGAGATCGGACACGGAAAGATTAAACTCCTCAATCAACAAAAAAGGAACGGATGAATTCCATGATTTCATCGAGAGAAACAAGTTGGAGGAAGCACCGATGATGGGCCGTCGTTTCACGAGAATCAGCGATGATGGGTTAAAATTTAGTAGACTTGATCACTTTTTGATAACAATTGATTTCGGAAGTCGTTGGAAGAAGGTGGGGGTCAAGACTTTGGAAAGGAAATGGTCGGATCATCTTCCGATTATGCTCTTTGAAGACGAAATGTAACAACTCAAATCTATTTTTGCCATTTTTAACGGGAAATAAACGGAAATGAAATAAAAGTAACCATGACAGCGGAAATTGTCCAAAAACGTAAAATTCACTTATCATTATTATTTTTCTTTTAGAATCAAAGGTTTAAGTTTTCAACCAAAAGGGTACTAGCCAAATCCTCAAACAAGGTTCATCACAAATATCTGTTTGAAACAATCAAAACATAACCAAAAGTTTAACGATAGTAAAGATCCGTATGAACTGAGCCTGGAGCATGATCAGAACTTCAAGCTTTTCCCTTCCCTTTGTCCTTTCCAGACGGACCTGCATCTAAGGGAAAAAAAAAACACAACGGGGTAAGCTTTCGCTTAGTGAGCACACATCACAAACACATAACAATATTATACCAACTGTTGCGCATATGAGAACTAAGCATGCTATCACCAATGGCCTTACGGTACACGCCGGTAAGAACCACACACATACTGATATCAGTTAACACAAGGACTATACCCACGGTGGCCACCACCACTACAATGAGTACGTCATCACACAACATGCTAGTCTCATACCATATATGCATCACATACAAGTTGTACATAGAGCCACGTATAAGGGATATGTACTCACCTTGATTCGCTTCACAATAATTATGATCAACTCACCACACGGTTGTATACAATCACCTATATATCACATTATGGCAAAACACACATAAATATCATTCATAACGACACCTTAAGGCTCGTGACCGAAACACTCAAGGTTCATAACTAACACACTTAGTCTAGACCTGAACTAGACTCTCTAGAAAGGTAGGTAATTCAATTACAAACCCAACGGTCTTTACGGTATCAAAATCGGAGCTAAGACGCGAAAGTTACGGCCAAAACAGTTTTTCCACATAAAACAGAGGCTAGCGATCGCTAGGCTGATAGCTAGCGATCGCTAGCTATTTTTCCCCACTTTCTGTTTGAGTTCGCGATCATCAAGTGGTCGCTAGCCTTCATTTTCCATGGCTAGCGATCGCTAGCTTCATCACCTAGCGATCGCTAGGTGCCGAAATTCAGCACGAATCCCAAAATCGATTTTTCATCTTTTTGGCATAACTTTTGCATCCCAAACCCAATTCGACCGATTCAAAAAGCCATGGATTCGCATTTCCAGGCTCTACAATACTACTACAATGAAAATAGAACCAACCTAACACAAATACTCAATTGGTGATCCAAAGATCACCAATTTCCTTAACATTCGACCAAAACCCTAACTATGATTCAAACTTGATATTCGACAACAACAAAGGAAAATTGATGATTACCTGAAGTTAGAAACTTAGTTCCAACGGTAAAACAACAATCGATGGCACCACGTAGACACAAATTCACCCCAAACACCAAAACCCTTTGAAGTCTTCCAATCCCCTTTTCTCTTCTCTCAAGATTGACAAATGATCAAAAGTGAAGGGTTTGATCTTCCAATCCCCTATATATACACTTACACATAACACCCTCCACTCTCTTTATTTACAAGCAAGTCCCCCTACTTGAAATTACACAAATGACACCAAACCTTACTATCTTAACGAAAGAGAAGTTAAAACTTAACTGAATGGGAACGGGGTGTTACAACTCTCCCCCACTTACCAAGATTTCGTCCCCGAAATCGGTCACGCTTGAAAAAGTTCCGGATGATTCGCCCTCATCTCAGCCTCTGGCTCCCACGTCCACTCTGACCCCTTCCGATGCTCCCACTGAACTTTCACCAACCCAATCTCCTTGTTGCGCAAGGATTTCGTCTTCCGTTCCAAGATAGCAATCGGCCTTTCCACGTAGTTAAGTCGTTCATCAACTTGAATGTCATCTATTGGAATGTGAGCCGATTCATCCGCCAAACATTTTCGTAACTGGGACACATGGAAAGTGTCATGTATCAAACTGAGCTCTGGTGGTAGCTCAAGTCGATACGCCACTTTACCCACACGTGCCACCACTTTGAATGGTCCAATAAATCTAGGACCGAGCTTGCCCCTCTTCCGGAATCGAATCACTCCCTTCCAAGGCGACACTTTTAACAACACTTTATCACCCACACTGAACTCCAAGTCTGATCTCCGCTTATCAGCGTAGCTTTTCTGACGACTCTGAGCTGTCTTCAAACGTTCTCGAATCAATTCAATGCTCTCAGTTGTCTTCTGAACTATTTCGGTACTACCCAACTCCCGTTGGCCCACCTCTCCCCAACATACCGGAGTCCTGCACCTCCTCCCATAAAGCATCTCATATGGAGGCATGCCAATGCTAGCATGGAAGCTGTTGTTGTAAGAAAACTCGGCCAACGGTAGATAAGTGTCCCAACTACCACCAAAATCTAACACACAGGCTCTCAACATGTCCTCCAAGGTCTGAATCGTTCTCTCACTTTGACCGTCGGTTTGAGGATGAAAAGCTGTACTAAGTTGCAGTTTCGTCCCCAAATCTTCATGGAACTTACTCCAAAACCGTGACGTAAACCGGACATCCCGGTCAGAAATGATAGTGACCGGAACGCCATGTCTAGCCACGATTTCCTTAACATAAATATCAGCCAACTTTTCCGACGAAGAGCTCTCATTAATAGCAATAAAATGAGCGCTCTTAGTTAAACGATCCACAATAACCCAGATAGCATCCACATTTCTGGAAGTACGAGGTAACTTAGTGATTAAGTCCATCGTAATGTGCTCCCACTTCCAAACAGGTATATCCAAAGGTTGCAACTTCCCATGAGGTCTTTGGTGCTCTGCCTTAACCCTCAAACAGGTTAAACATTTCTCCACATAACGGGCCACATCCCGCTTCATTCCTGGCCACCAATAATCGGTCTTCAAATCCCGATACATCTTGGTAGCTCCCGGATGAATAGAAAACTTGGATTTATGAGCTTCGTCCAGGAGTGTCTGCCTCGCCTCACATGACACCGGCACCCACACTCGATCCGAACGAGTCAATAACCCCCTACTATCAGTCACCAACTGGTCCAGTTGACCCTTAATCCTCTCTTTCTTTTGATTCTCCTCCTTCACTGCTTCAGACTGCGAGCTCTTTATCAACTCTATCAACGAAGTGGTCACCGTCAATCTCATCAATGGCACCCGCAACACATCACCATGAACCTTTCGACTCAACGCATCAGCCACCACATTGGCCTTGCCTGGATGGTATAGGATCTCGCAGTCATAATCCTTTACCACATCTAACCACCGGCGTTGTCTCATGTTCAAATTCTGCTGATCGAGAAAATATCGCAGACTCTTATGGTCAGTGTAAATGGTACACTTTACACCATAGAGGTAATGTCTCCACAACTTCAATGCAAAAACCACCGCAGCTAATTCCAAATCGTGAGTCGGATAATTTACCTCATGCGTTTTTAGTTGACGAGACGCATAAGCTATTACCTTCCCACGTTGCATTAACACGCAGCCTAACCCGTGATAAGAAGCATCACAGTAGACTGTCATGTCATCAACCCCTTCCGGTAGCGTCAAAACCGGCGCTTCACACAATTTCCCACGCAACAATTCAAAAGCTTTTTGTTGCTCCTCGCCCCACACAAACTTCACATTCTTCCGAGTTAGCCTCGTCAAAGGCACCGCTATCTTAGAGAAATCCTGAATAAACCGTCGGTAATAACCGGCTAATCCCAGGAAACTCCGAATCTCTGTGGGAGTCTTTGGAACCTCCCATTTCATCACCGCTTCAATCTTTGCCGGATCCACCTTGATGCCTTCCCGATTAACAAGATGCCCCAAAAATTGAACCTCTTGTAACCAGAAATCGCATTTAGAGAACTTAGCGTACAACCGCTCCCGTCGCAATGTCTCTAATACTTCGATTAAATGTATCACATGATCTTCCTTCGTCTTGGAGTAAATCAGTATATCGTCTATGAATACGATTACCGACTTGTCCAACATAGGCCTACAGACCCGATTCATCAGGTCCATAAACACTGCCGGCGCGTTTGTCAACCCGAACGGCATCACCACGAACTCGAAGTGTCCGTACCTCGTTCTAAATGCTGTCTTCTGCACGTCCTCTTCCCTCACCTTCACTTGATGGTACCCAGATCGAAGATCTATCTTTGAGAACCATGCAGCTCCCTGAAGTTGATCAAAGAGATCATCGATCCTCGGTAGCGGGTATCGATTTTTCACTGTAAGCTTATTGAGCTCACGATAATCGATGCACATCCGCATCGAGCCATCCTTCTTCTTCACAAAGAGGATAGGGGCTCCCCAAGGTGAACTACTTGGGCGTATAAACCCCTTGCCCAACAACTCTTCAAGCTGGTTCGACAACTCCTGCATTTCTGGAGGTGCTAAACGATAGGGAGCTTTAGCCACTGGCGCCGCTCCCGGAATCAAGTCGATCCCGAACTCCACTTGACGCTCCGGAGGAACTCCAGGTAAATCTTCCGGGAAGACATCCGGGAAGTCCCTTACAACCGGAACATCGGCCACCGTTTTCCTCTTTTTCTCCCCCGCAATCTCTGCCACGTACACAAGGTAACTCATGCCTCCTCCTTTCACGTACCGCCTTGCCTTAGCCAAAGAGCACGTCCTTGGCGGACGCTTCATGCCGTTGCCGGTGATGATCAAGTCTCCCCCACTAGGATTTCTGATCTTCACTCTTTGTCCCTCGCAATCGAACCACGCCCCATGACGACCCAACCAACTCATCCCCAACACCACATTTATTTCTTTCATAGGAATGGGTATAAGATCGACACGAAACCTTACCCCTCCCAATTCTATTACATTTCCTCTATATATATTTCTAACTATTACACTCTTCTCATCAGCTATTTCTACCTCTAAAGGCTCATCTAATCTACCCATTACATTAGAAAAACCCTTACAAAAAGAAGTAGAAACAAAACTTTTACTAGCTCCCGTATCAAACAGAACTAAAGCTGGTTTTGAGTTTACGGGAAATATACCTGTCACCACTTCAGGCTCCACCTTTGCTTCCTCCGCAGTCAGCTGAAAGACCCTCGCACGGCCTTTCGGGATCTCCACCTTTTTCGCCGGACCGGCCTCAATCGCCTTCAAAGGCGCCACTCCAGATAACTGGGTAGATGCAGCTGCGTTCGGACACTCATGAGCAAAATGACCAGGCTGAAAACACCTGAAACACAATCTGGCCGCAACCCTACAGTCCCGGCTCGAGTGACCTGTTTTCCCGCACTTGTAGCACGTGATAAGACTCGGCCTACACTCGCCCGGATGATTCCGGCCACACTTGGAGCACTTAGGATACTCCCTTTTCCCCTCCGATCTTTGCACTATCCCCTTGAACTTCTTGTTTGAGTGGACCTGACTGTGCTCCTCCTTCTTGCGTTTCCCTTGGCGCTCTAACTCAATTTCCCTTAATCGGGCCTTCTCGAACATCTGCTGAAAGTTCGTACAATTAGTCATCAGTACAAACTCCCGAATTTCAGCTTTGAGCATCTGCCCATAACGATACATCTTCATGGTCTCATCCGCCACATAGTTTGGGCAAAAGCGAGACTTCTCCAGAAATTTCTCAGTAATCTCGCTCACCGACTCGGTAGTCTGCTTCATGTAGAGAAACTCGTTAGTAAGCCTCTCTATCTCCACCTGCGGTTCAAACTCCGCTTTGAACAACCCCTTGAACTCCTCCCAGGTCATGGCTTCCACTTGCTCCGGAGTTCTAGAACTACACACCACATTCCACCAATCCTTCGCTGCCTTCCTCAACAAGTTCGCCGCGAAACGAACTTTCACCTCCGCGGGACTGAAACTGGTGAGGAACGCCCCTTCCACTTCCGAGACCCATCTAGAAGAGATGACGGGATCTTTCTCTCCCAGAAAGTTCGGCGGTTGACACGCCATGAAGTCTTTGAAGGTCACATTTCGAGTGTGCCCCGATTGTGAGCTTCCCGCCCCACTCACTCGCCCCCCAGTCGCAGTCTGCACTTGCTGCGTTACCAACTCTGTCATCTCCCTCTTCATCTGATCGAAAAGCCCTGGCAATAAACTGTGCAACACCTCCCCCACTTGAGATGCTATCACATCTCTCAAGTCAGGGATTTCCTGATCCTCTCCACCAGTGGATCCACTGCCTCTCCGTGTAGTCACCATACTGATTCAAGTAACAAACACCATTAAGTACCACACCTAGCACTTAGTCTCTAACACGCTCATCCCACAAATTATTACCTTATCCCAAATAGGTTCATACAACCTATCCTAGCATGTTACTATCCCATCCAACCTTGTTAGTTCATAGGTGTCCCCCATAACCTCGCCAAGTCCCGACATGTACAATATAATTGTAATGATATGGGCCCTTATACCATTATAATTATACCCTACATATCTAGGCTCAACGTTGTCACCAAGGGTCCTAATCCCTAGTTTCGGTTTACCCCTCAACGACCCGCATACACAAGGCAACATCCTATCTATTAAGCATAAGAGTTACCCTACACTTTCCTACCGCTGTAGTGGTCATGCACAAATAGCATTTAAATTTTATCTTACACAACTTCCACACCACAAATTAAGTAATCACAATCAATCATGCTTACACATCACCACAATAACACGCTAATAGCATTCCAATAACAAAATCATCAATGTAGACTATTAAACAAAGTGCTCACCCGACTTGACGTTCCGATCCTTGGCTCAGTTCACACCCCACTAAAAATATCAAATTTGATGGTTACTTGTTTTGAAAACACGAACACTTGGGTTTAAGTTCAAGCACTCACCTCGTGTGAATGCCTGAATCCCTCAAACCAAGGCTCTGATACCAATTGTAA
This sequence comes from Centaurea solstitialis, assembly GCA_030169165.1. Taxonomy (NCBI): domain Eukaryota; kingdom Viridiplantae; phylum Streptophyta; class Magnoliopsida; order Asterales; family Asteraceae; genus Centaurea; species Centaurea solstitialis. Next base: position 83,044,486 of record CM058042.1, read on the forward strand.
CAACTCAAATCTATTTTTGCCATTTTTAACGGGAAATAAACGGAAATGAAATAAAAGTAACCATGACAGCGGAAATTGTCCAAAAACGTAAAATTCACTTATCATTATTATTTTTTCTTTTAGAATCAAAGGTTTAAGTTTTCAACCAAAAGGGTACTAGCCAAATCCTCAAACAAGGTTCATCACAAATATCTGTTTGAAACAATCAAAACATAACCAAAAGTTTAACGATAGTAAAGATCCGTATGAACTGAGCCTGGAGCATGATCAGAACTTCAAGCTTTTCCCTTCCCTTTGTCCTTTCCAGACGGACCTGCATCTAAGGGAAAAAAAAAACACAACGGGGTAAGCTTTCGCTTAGTGAGCACACATCACAAACACATAACAATATTATACCAACTGTTGCGCATATGAGAACTAAGCATGCTATCACCAATGGCCTTACGGTACACGCCGGTAAGAACCACACACATACTGATATCAGTTAACACAAGGACTATACCCACGGTGGCCACCACCACTACAATGAGTACGTCATCACACAACATGCTAGTCTCATACCATATATGCATCACATACAAGTTGTACATAGAGCCACGTATAAGGGATATGTACTCACCTTGATTCGCTTCACAATAATTATGATCAACTCACCACACGGTTGTATACAATCACCTATATATCACATTATGGCAAAACACACATAAATATCATTCATAACGACACCTTAAGGCTCGTGACCGAAACACTCAAGGTTCATAACTAACACACTTAGTCTAGACCTGAACTAGACTCTCTAGAAAGGTAGGTAATTCAATTACAAACCCAACGGTCTTTACGGTATCAAAATCGGAGCTAAGACGCGAAAGTTACGGCCAAAACAGTTTTTCCACATAAAACAGAGGCTAGCGATCGCTAGGCTGATAGCTAGCGATCGCTAGCTATTTTTCCCCACTTTCTGTTTGAGTTCGCGATCATCAAGTGGTCGCTAGCCTTCATTTTCCATGGCTAGCGATCGCTAGCTTCATCACCTAGCGATCGCTAGGTGCCGAAATTCAGCACGAATCCCAAAATCGATTTTTCATCTTTTTGGCATAACTTTTGCATCCCAAACCCAATTCGACCGATTCAAAAAGCCATGGATTCGCATTTCCAGGCTCTACAATACTACTACAATGAAAATAGAACCAACCTAACACAAATACTCAATTGGTGATCCAAAGATCACCAATTTCCTTAACATTCGACCAAAACCCTAACTATGATTCAAACTTGATATTCGACAACAACAAAGGAAAATTGATGATTACCTGAAGTTAGAAACTTAGTTCCAACGGTAAAACAACAATCGATGGCACCACGTAGACACAAATTCACCCCAAACACCAAAACCCTTTGAAGTCTTCCAATCCCCTTTTCTCTTCTCTCAAGATTGACAAATGATCAAAAGTGAAGGGTTTGATCTTCCAATCCCCTATATATACACTTACACATAACACCCTCCACTCTCTTTATTTACAAGCAAGTCCCCCTACTTGAAATTACACAAATGACACCAAACCTTACTATCTTAACGAAAGAGAAGTTAAAACTTAACTGAATGGGAACGGGGTGTTACACGAAAGGGATTTTGGGCCACGATCGTTTAATTTTTTTGATGCTTGGTTACGTGAAGATGGTTTGGAAGACTTGGTACAAGGAGAATGGCTCAAAGAAGTATCATCGTACCGGCCGGTGGAGATCTTTCGCGATAAGCTAAAAAACGTCAAGAAAGCTCTCAAAATTTGGACCAAAAAGAAATTTGGATCCTTAGATGCGGAGTTGGATATAGCAAAAAAGGAGTTTCTCCTTTCAGAAGAGGAAGCGGACAAAGGCGGTTGGGATGATGTAGCTAGGGTTCGTTGGGTAACAAAGAGACAAAGATGGTTGGATCTAGAAAAGAAAAATGTTGAGATGGAGAAACAAAAAGCTAAGATCAAGTGGATTTCGGACGGGGATGAGAACTCTAAGGTTTTCCATGCCGCAATCAAGCATAAGGAAAGGAAAATGGCCGTAAGAGGTTTACAAACTCCAGGAGGTTGGATAGAGTCCCGAATTGATCAAGAAACATTCTTTTGATTTCTTTAAAGAGAAATTCGACTCGAGCTTTGTTGACGGTCCAAAGTTAGGGCAAACAATTTCTTCAAATTATCCGGGGAAGAGGCGTGTGCGTTGGAACGACCTTTCGACGAAAAGGAAATCCTAGATGCTATTAGAAGTTGTGGGAGTAATAAGTCCCCAGGCCCGGATGGCTTCACCTTTGGCTTCTTTATAAAGTTTTGGGAGGTTGGTTATAAAATGGGACTTAATTAAGGCGTTGAAGTGGTTTTGGGATAAAGAGGAGATTGGGTTCGGATGTAATTCTTCCTTTCTCACATTAATCCCGAAAATGGATACTCCGCTTCATCTTGGTGACTTTAGGCCGATAAGCCTTATTGGAGCTTTTTACAAAATCTTCGCGAAAATTTTGGTGGAAAGAATCAAAGGAGTGATGGTAAAGATTATTAGCTTTTCCCGAAGCGCGTTTATAAAGGGGAGATTCATTTTGGATGGGATTTTGGTCGCTAATGAGGTGGTGGATTATGTAAGAAAAAAAGAAAAAACCCAGCTTAATATTTAAAGTTGACTTCGAAAAAGCCTATGATAGCATAGAGTGGTCGTTCCTTTTGGATTGTTTAATCAAGATGGGATTCGGTAATAAATGGGTTAGGTGGATTGAATCTTGCCTTAAGTCTTCTTCGATTTCTGTTTTGGTAAATGGATCCCCTACCAAAAAATTTCCAATGAGGAAAAGCCTAAGGCAACGGGATCCTCTAGCTCCTTTCCTTTTCCTTTTCATTGCGGAAGGACTTCACATGTTGGTAAAAAATGCGGAGGATAAGCATCTTTTCGAAGTAAGGTAGGAAAGATAGGTTGCTCAATCTCACATTTTAATACGCGGATGAACTGATTTTCTTCGGGAAATGGAATTCGTCGAATTTTAGGAACTTGTTGAAGATCCTGGATTGCTTTCAAAGGATGTCCGGTTTGAAGGTAAACGTTGGAAAGAGTAAATTATATGGTATAGGCATTCCGGACGAAGATGTGACAAATTGGGCGATAAGTGCGGGATGCGGTTTTGGAGATCTACATCTTTTCTACCTTGGTCTTCCAGTAGGAGCTTCGATGAAACGGTTGGATCATTGGAATGCGGCGGTTGGTAAATTAAAAAAGAGGCTTCACTCTTGGAAATCAAGATTTGTGTCGTTCGGTGGAAGGCTTACTTTGATCAAATCGGTTTTGGGTAGCCTCCCGTTGTACTAGTCTTTATTGACTAGTTTTTGTCACGTGTCGCGCTCTCGGCTGTCCTCACGTTCGCAACCAAAAAGTGGTTCACATTTGAACTTCCCCCCCCCCCCCCCCCCCCCCCGCTCTCTCTCTCTCTATATATATATATGGATGTTCATTTGTAAACCTTTAATATCTTGTAAACTGTGTAAACCAATCCACACCATTGATTTTCAAAAACATTTCCATATTTCACATTTCATATTTCCATAATGATTGACTTACCATATATTTCACATTTTCATATTTTCTACAAATCAATATCATCCTTTGATTTTTTTATCAAGGGTCACGATGAGTTCACAAAGTTTACAAGATATTTAAGGTTTACAAATGAACCTCCCTCTATATATATATATCTTTATATATGTATGTATTTGTGTGTTCATATTAAAACGTAGAGGGAGGTTCATAAAAATTAAAAAAAACCTAAGGAACATCCTTGTAGCCGTCCATTTGAATCGTATGCATTTGTGGATAACAACGAATGAAGTTGTTTTTTGGTTTTCATAGACATGTGCGTCATACACAAGTGCATCATGCACCTGGGCATAAGCATGTGTCAATGTTAAAATTTACTGCTATACACAAGTGCATACGTTCGAGATGAACGGGTATAAGAGTGTTTCTTGGTTTTCCCTTTTTTTTAAGTTTCCACTTAAACCTTACCCATAAAACATAAATAATTAAATATCATAGTAATATGGTATTGTATATAATATTTTATAAAATAGAGGGTGTATTTTTTTGCAAGTCTTTTAAACCAATCTTAAGCGCTCACCTAATCTAACAAATACTTAATTTCATAAAATTCACACATTTTAGTTTTTTTGTTGTTAATGCAAAATCATATAATATTATAAATTTTTATATTTTTTTAAATAAATATTATTAATTCTCTATTCTCTCAATATATAAAACTAATTAAACTCAATTTAAAAAAATAAACAATAATCAACGCGTCATACTGATAGTCATTATCTTTAATTAAAAGGATACTCTCGATCACTAAGATTTAAATAATTTACATGTTTTGTTTTTAGAGTTAAAGTATTTAAATAAAAGATTATATCCAAAAAGCAATTATATACTGATACGAGTTTCTAGGATTTTTTACCATATCGTATAATCACCAAGATATATTCAAACAAATATATATACATAAATAGTATATAGATAAAAAAGGTAAGTGGAAAACAGGAAATGGAGGTTAAAATTTAGAAATATGAAAACGAAAATTGCATTTAACAATGGAAATAGATCCAAAAATAATCAAGAACAAAAAGGTAGTTTCAAATTACATTGCACTCCCTTGTAGTTTCAACTTTTCAAATTTTGAGCTACATCTTCTAACTTCCTTAATATTATAACCTAAACCATATTTATATTCATTCAATACTCGTCAGTATACCAATTTTACAAAGATTCGAAAACGCATATACCGTTAATTATCTACTTAGGACTTTATTGTCTTTTTCCTCTTACAATTAGTAATAAATAATTTAACAAATACCCAAAATACCTATAAATAATTTAAACCAAAAAATATATGCTTAGGACTTTATTATCTTTTCCTTCTTACCGTTAAGAATAAGTACTTCTTTAACAAATATCCAACAAATACCCACAAATAATTTAACCCAAAGAATAATTATATGTTTGGGATTTTATTGTCTTTTTCCTCTTACAGTTAACAATAGGTTCTTCTTTAACAAATACCCACAAATAATTTAAACCACAAACAATTTCAAAAACAAATATACAAATATATGTTATGAAAAGATTTAATTTTTAGGTTGTGTTTGACAAAAATAAGTTAGTTGATAAGCTAGTCTATCCAAACATGTAACATAAGCTAGCTTATACGCTAACTTATCGAAATGCTGGTTAGAGTAGTGTTTCAAAAGTTTTTTTGTAGTTTTTTTGATCATTTTTATATACTTATAAGCTGGGTTTTGCCAAACATAATTTATTTATAAGCTAGCTTATCAGCTAATAACTAGCTTATTAGTTAATAACCAGCTTATCAGCAACTAACTAGCTTAATACCCAACTAGTTTACCAAACACAACATTAGGACCTTGTAAACAAAAACTAGAAATGGAAAAAGAGTGAAAATAGAAGGGGAGAATATCAAAATTTTGGGTATCTTTCCAATTTCAACCCAGTTTCCTCAAACAAAGAAAACAAAGAAAAAGTCATTAATGGGATAGAGAAATTGAAATTTGTTTGAAAAAAACAAGGAGTGGGCCCCAAGAATCAACCAATGTGGCAAAAAAAAAAAAAAGAGTCATGCAAGCAATAGAGATAGAGAGAGAGAGAGAGTCTTGTTGTGGTTGAATTGAATTGCCATGCAAGCTTGCCGTTTCCATATCTCTTCGCCATTTGGGGAAAACGCCTCTTTATCTTCTCCCACCACTCTCCCCATATTTAGCAACTTACCCCCATTCATCAACAAGCCTTTTTCTTTCCTTCTTTTTCCATTCTTTCTTCTAAATATATACAATATATACATACACCTTCCCTATATCTATATATATAAAATAGAGAGAGAAAAAAAAATTATTTTTTGGGGGAAAAATCAAAAATTGTTTTCTGGGTTTTGTTTCTTGCTCAATTGGGTATTCGATTTTGTTGGATTTTTTGAGATTTAGTGGATTGAAGATGGGTAGAGGAAAAATTGAAATCAAGAAAATTGAGAATGTGAGCACTAGACAAGTGACTTTTTCAAAAAGACGCGCTGGATTGCTTAAGAAAGCCCATGAACTTGCTGTTCTTTGTGATGCTGAAGTTGGAATCATTGTTTTTTCCAACACTGGTCGTCTATATGATTTTTCAAGTTCAAGGTAATAATGCATGTTGTTTTTTTTTTGGTTTTTGGTTCTCTTTTGGGGGGTTTTTGGGGTTTAATCAAGATTTATGGTTTAATGGGGTTTTGTTTAATATTTGTTGCGTGAATCTTGCAATGCCTATTTGTTTTTTTGGGGATTTGATTTTGTGTTTTTGATTTGGGATTTTTGTTTCTTGGGCTTGAATAAGTCTGATTACTTGGTTTGTTGGATAGATCTATGTGTTTTTGCATGTGATTGAATGTTTTTCTTAATCTTTAATTTTGAAAAATTGGTTTAATCGATTCATAATGTGTTCCTGATGATGATTAACTTAGATCCCCAAATTTATTCTAAAGAAACATTGTTGCATTATGGGGTTTTTGATTATTTTCATTAAGTGGTTTTGATTGAATTTTTCTATCTTGGATTTTGGATTAATGTATTAATCCAATTGAGTATAAGATTTGTTGTTCTGGCCTTCTGGGTATTACCATTCATTCCTAATTCTTTTTTGATTTTTGTATATGATTCTTGATGATGGAAAGATTGCTAAACTTGTTGTTTCAATATTCACATGTGAAGATAGCAATGGATGCTATCTACATTCTAATATGTAACAAATTTTGGTTTCTTTTTTATATTATACTGCAATTAGTTGATTATTTTTGTGTTTCTTAATCTTAATTTCATTTTGTGCATATTTCTATGTTGCTTTCTTGTGTAAATTAGCCATTTTCAAGAATTATAAGGAGGTGGGCATCTTTACATAATGAATGGGAGTCTTGGGTCACCCACGGCCCACCGGACATTGAGACACATAATGTACTTTTTTAATTGCTATGAGACCGGTACAGTTGATGCGCTTTAGAGGGTGATGTTGTACCTTCTTTTTTTTCGGGAACTAATACATCTCTCGATGTTTTTTTAGAAGCAAAAAGCAGTTGTTTCGGTAACTGTTTATAGATGATGTTCATGTCAACTATAATGTCTTACGGTTTTCAATGTAGGGCCCTCAATCGAATTATTATTAAAAGATTCTATAGTACACTATTGGTAGAATAGAATTTTCTTTTGACTTTTGGCATCACTTGAAATATTCTTAATTAGGAAAGTTATAATATGTTGTACGGGTGGTAGTACGCAACACATGTTAAAGATACCGTCAAACTTGGTATAAGATGATGTGGTGTGATTGCGAGTTTTATTTGGTATTTTGTTTGACACATTCATTTCATCATATTTTTCATTATATATACGGTAAAATTGAGGGTATTGATCTTTAGCTATCACATTATTGAATGCATCAAACTATAGGAAAAAAACTACGCATAAAGGGTGTGAAAGTGCTTATCTTAGGGGAAGGTGAGTTGAATGCTATCCTTTCATTCATATTGCAAGGATGCTCACCTCAGTACCTGCTAGGCTAAAGCTATGGGAACAAATATAGAAAAAACTGTAAAGTAAAATAGAAGCTAAAAGTTGTAATTTAAAACCTTATTATGATATGGTAATTGATTTTCTTATATATGATAACATTTAAATCAATTTCATGAAATTGCAGCATGAGGGGAATAATTGATCGATACAATAGGGCTACCGAACCATCTACATCACAATTGCAAGTTGAGATGGTACTCAAATCCTATATCTTTTCTTTTAAACTTGAAGTTCTATTTGTATTTCATACATAGTTGTTAAAAGCGCGCTTCATGTGCGCTTAAAGTCCTGAAGCCCTGATGCCCTGCTTAAGGCGCTTTTACTGAAGCAAAGCCCACATGGTACCTGAAGCGCAATGAAGCGCGGTGAAGCGCAAAAAGCCCAAAAATCCCTTGAAAGCGCGCTTCACATATTTATAGGTTATTTGACTTTTTTTTAAATTATTTGACCATCTATATATTAAATTAATACCTACGACTTCCCATATTTCTTTTTCACGGCTGACCTATCGACTTCTCCTTCAATCCACGTTACGATCTCCACATTCTTCTTAATTCAATTTCTTTAATCCACTAATAGTCTAATCTAATCTATAATTCTTAATTCTTATTAATTCGATTTCTTTAATTATTCACTTCGATTTTTGATCACATCTTCTTTGATTCGATTTTTCAATTTGTTCAACATGATCACATCGATTTCTTTAATGTGAAGAATGCAATCTGTTTACTTCTTAATTCTTCACTTCTTTTTTGTTTGTTGTAATCTGTTCACATCGAATTAAGAATTAAGAAGTAAACATTCGACTCCTCTAATAGTCAATATGTAATCTGTTTACTTTTTCATTCTTCACATCTATTTTAATACTTAAAACTATGTTTGATGCTTATTTTGATATTTGAAACTATGTTTGATGTTTATTTTGATATTAAAACTATCTTTGATGCTTATTTTGATGTTTATTTTGACATTGTGCGCTTCACCTTCGTGAAGCCCCGCGCTTCGCTTTGCGCTTCGCGCTTTAAGCCCCAGGACCCTTTGGCGCTTCTGTGCGCTTTTCACTTTTAACAACTCTGATTTCATATATAAATGTGCAACATATGTACGTTGTATTGAGCAAGCTTAGGGATAACGGTTAAAGGTCGTTTTTGATGAGAAAATCAGTGATGTTTTAGCAAAACGTGAGGGAAGGGATTGCCCTTTTTTTTGTCTAGTATAGTTCTAATTGTACAAGATTGTAACATCTATTTTATCCTATATATATTCACCCGTTGTTGATTTCATGTATTTCTTCTGTTGTGAATAGAGACAAGAACAAGCCGAGCTTGAAAATTTGAGAAGTGAAGTGGCAAGACTTAGAAGTGAAAATGCGTATGTACTCATTTCATGTAAGAACCTACAAAATTGTGAGAATCATGAGAAATGGTGCATCATATGTTATTTCACATAATTGTCTCTCATCTAAGGCTACGTTTAAAGTATTGATTAACATATATTTGTTTCACGATGTATTTGTTTTACAATGTGAAACTTATCTACCTATTTGTGCTCACTAAAATACATGTAAATGTGAAACAAGTATGCGTAAAATAAGTATATTGTGAAACAAATATATGTTAATCGGGTTAAGTACATGAGAGTGTATCGAACTTGTCACGTTTTATCATTGTATGTATTCAACTTTAAAACTTACCGATTAATGTACCGAACTTGCTAAAATTGTCATTGTATGTATCCAACTTTATCAAAAACCTATCATTTAATGTATCCAACTTGTCACGAAAGTGTATCCAACTTGTCATTGGATACATACAATGGCAATTTTAGCAAGTTCGGTACATTAATCGGTAAGTTTTAAAGTTAAGTACATACAATGATAAAACGTGACAAGTTCGATACACTCCCATGTACTTAACCCTATGTTAATCGGCATCTTAAATTCTAGCTTTCATATGCAACAATACCTTAAAATACAAGTCCTCATGGATCTCACAGTATTTTAGGTTCTCGTTTAATTATGCCCTTATATATGTGTGTGTGTGTGTGTATGAGAGAGAGAGAGAGAAAGGTTCAAATGAGAAACATAACTTTTTAGGAAAACGTGAGAAGCAATCTCAGCCACTCATCTGGTCAATAAAGGCGGCTTTGACCGGTCCCTCCCCCCTTTAATGATCTCTATCCTCCCATGAATCGCGTCAATCCTCCGTGATCACGTCCACCGTAACCGAAGATGAGTGACTGAGATTGCTCCTCACATTTTCTTAAATTGATATGCTTCTCGTATGAACCTTCCTCTGTATATATATATATTTATATTTTATTCCCTTGTATATTGTAAAGGGATGGTAAAGTAATGTTGTGAAAACGTTGGTGGTCGTGTTAATGGTTTAGGCGCTTGATGGGCAATAATCTTGGTGGCACGAGCGTACAAGAACTACATAAATTAGAGCAAAAACTGAATGATAGCTTAATATCTATCAAGGACCAGAAGGTTGGTTTTGACCGCTCTTCACCACCACTATCATCATACCACCATAAATTAGAGCAAAAACTAAATGATAACTTAATAAATGATCTTTTCAGGATGCTATGTTGTTCGAGGAGATTGAACGGGCAAATCGCAAGGTAAAACTCAACAACTTGTTTCTTTTGACTCATGTACTCGAATATAAAACTCAATATAATCAAAACAAAATGAAACTTGTTATGGTTTTGATGAAGATGAACAAATGCTAACTTGTATTAGTTGTTTTTCTTGTTTAGGAGCGAGAGCTAGGCTATGAGAATGAGGTTCTTCGAGGAGAAGTAATATATTTTTTACAGCATGAGATTGAGTGAAGCTTTTTAGTTAAGTAATCGTTATTTTATTTACTGTTTAGTCGTATGTATGTGTGTTGGCAGATTGATAAGTTGAGGCAATTTATCCCGTTAACTCAGCAGCTGAGTCAACCGGGGTTCCTAGACTACAATCATGCGGCTGCCGCCTCTGCTGCTGCTGCTGTGCCAAGTAGCAGCGCTGGTGTCTCGAAGCAGGACCGTGTTAGTCCTGATACTGTATGCTACTACGGATCTGATAATACGGATTCAGAAACTGCACTTCAATTGAGGTACAGATGTTTTTTAACTCAAGTTTTTAGTACATCCATATGGGAAGGGTTTTAACTTTTAAATCACTACAAAACAAAGAGGCTTCACCATCGAAGAATCCGTTGGTAATCCACTGTCAAAAGCTATCACTGGAAGATGTTAACAACGGGAGAAAATGTGGCTGGTGGTCGTGATCACCAGTGGATTTTCAATCAGAACGGAAACATCCGTTGGTAATTTTCTGCAAATTACTGGCGAAAATATTTGTTGGTGAAGAGCCTCTTTGTTTCTTAGTGAATGAGAACACCTTTATTCTACGAAAACGCAGAAACACTTTTTTGTTATAGTATATGCTGGTAGTATATGATTTTGTGAAAAATATACTATGATTTTGTGAAAACGAGAATGGTATCTATTTAAAAGAACACGCGAAACAAAATATATATGATTTTGTGAAAAAAGCCACATGGGCGAATTTGGCCTTGACTTAACTCGCGAGCAAAGTTGTGTGAATCATGTATGATTTTCTTAGTTCGCGTGTTCTTTTAAATACTTACCCTACTCTTTTGATCTGGCCTCTCTCTCTCTCTCTTTATATATATATATTCATGTAGAGAAAGGTTCAAATGAGAAGTGCTAAAAATGAGAAGCAGAGAAGTGATCTCCACCACTCATCCGGTCAATAAAGGTGGCTTTGACCGGTCACGGTGGACGCGATCACGGAGGATTGACATGATTCATGGAGGGTGGAGACGATTCAAGGAGGGTGACCCGGTCAATGCCGCCTTAATTGACTGGATGAGTGGTGGAGATCACTTCTCTACTTCTCGTTTTTTTAGCACTTCTCATTTGAACCTAATACATGTATGTACATATATAGCGTCCTAATAAGTGATTCGTATTAGTGAAGAGAAACATGAGTTCGCATATGCACTCCTTATATGTGAACAGTTGGGTTGACATATGGATCTTCAAATGGATATTTTTTTTGCTTACTAATGATGTACATACAAAAATTTATTCTTAAGATCTTAAATTTTTTTCCTTTTCTTATTTGAACCTTCCTCTGATACACACACACACACACACACTCTTTGTTGATTGGTAGTAGGGGTGTCGTGTTCGGGTTGGTGGGTCAAGAAAGCTCAACCCATATAATTAATCGTGTTGTATTGGTCAACCCTATCCCGTATACGACCCATGTAACCCATTTAAGTATGCGGGTTTGCAGGTTGGTGGCTAACACGGGTTGGTGTGTAGCTTTTGTTATAAAAAACATTCAAAAAACATATTTAAAATGATAAACGGATTGGCAGGATAACCGCAAACCCATATGTCAACCTGAACATGACCTATATAATAAACGGGTTGGCGGTCAGAAAATTCAACCCAAACCCGTTTATTTTCGTGTCATATTTTGTGCATCATGTTAAGAATTGCCACCTCTAGTTGATACTGTCTCGTTTTTCATTAAATGTAAATATGCTTTGAAGATGAATATTGAAACTGTACCACGAAGCTAGACGAAGCCGGCAAATCTGAAATTGTACTATTTTTATGCCAATTTCATTGGTCGATATCAAGTTTTTTTCTCAAATACATTTGTGAATAAATCTGATATGGAGTACTAAACTTGTGCAGGCCGCCCTGCAGCGACCACTTGAAATTGAAGGAGGTGGCGAAGAGAGAAAGTAATTCGAGTAGTTCTTCTGATAGCGAAAATATGGAGGAGTGATCAATCGTTATTGTTCTTGTGTGTCCCCCATAGGAAATTGTTTGATTGATGTTACAAGTTTTTTTGAGTCTTTAGTACCTTAATTGGGGTTCATTTCCATTCTAAAACATTAAAACTGCTCTTTAGTTAGCAAGAAGTTCACAGGTCAGATAGTCCAAGATCCTTGGAGTTGTATGTTTATAGTGATTGGAGTTCCTTCATAATGACTTACAAATTTTGAGTCAAAGAGTATCTTCTTTATCTTATGGTATATTTGTCTTTTGAAACAAGCAGGGATATTGGTGAATTGTCTTTGACTCTAGTTAGAGACGGGAATGGGCCATTGGGGATTCTCTCAGAGATACTGGTTCAAGTCTTGCAAGGTTAGATCACTATGGTTCTGAGATGGAGCTATCATTGGCCTAGGATTGACCTAAGATCATCCTCATCTTTTACTAGGGAAGTCCTTTTGTTTATTTTAATCACCTTCTAGAGGTGGGCAAAAGTCGGGCTGAGCCGGGCCTTAATCGGGCTTTAAAAGAATCGTGGCCCATGAAGTTTAAAAATGTTTACACTTTAAGCACAAAACTTTTAAAGAATGGGATGTTACAATTGCATTCGATGAAAAACAATTACGTCAAATAACACATGATGCCATCGGTTTTCATGGCCCTCACAGTTTTCTAGGTTCTTACATGAAATCAGCATATACAATTTTCATTTCTAAGTCTTGTTATTTCATTTCTCAAAATTAAAAGCTCGACTTGTTCTTGTCTTTATTCACAACACAAGAAATACACGAAATCAACAATCGGTGTGTGTAGGATAAAGTAGATATCACAATCTTGTATGCCTAGAAAGATACTAGACATAAAAACGGAAATCCTTTCCTTCACGTTTTGCAAAAAACATTACTGATCTTTTCGTCGAAAAACTATAACCTTACATGTTATGCCTAAAGCTCATTGTATACAACATGTCTTAGGATCATGTGAGACCAAGCTGTTACCGTGAGACCGCATGAGACCAATACCTAACGTATGAAACTTCACAAAAAAACACCATGAATGTACATAAAACACGAATACGCAGACCTAAAATTCACTTTCGATGCAAAAAAATATCTAAAACAAGCTTAAAAACGTAACCTTCACAGCTCAAGTTCTGTGAAGGTTACATATATATAATGCAAACCTTCACACAAAAAAAACTGCTGTGAAGGTTTCGCTTTTTAACCTTTTTTTGGAATTTTTTTTTCGATAGTGTTTTTAGTATGTTTTAAAGATGAATGTTCAATTTTTTTTACCTTCACAAATGTTTAGATGTGAAGTTTCAAGTAAAATATGTTGGTCTCACCGGTCTCACCAAAAATGCTTGGTCTCAAGGGAACTTAACTCATACAACATATATTTGTTGCAAATTTTGTATATGGAAACTCCAAGTACATATAAGGGACAAAAATATAGGATTTAAGTACCATCGCAACTGACAATTGTGATGTAGATAGTTAGTAGCCTTATTGTATCGATCAATTATTCCTCTCATGTTGCAATATTATAAAAATGATTTAAATGTTAGCATATGTAAAAAGATCTACTACTATATCACACAATAAGGTCTTAAATTGCAACTTTTAACTTTTATTTTACTTCACGATCTTTTTGATATTTGTCCATGCGACTTTAGCCTAGCAGGTACTGAGGTGAGGATCCTTGCAGAATGAGTGAAAGGCCACCATTCGACTTTAGCGACTCCATACCCTTTATGTGTAGTGTTTTTTTTCTATAGTTTGATGTAGTCACTAATGTGATAACCAAAAATTGATACCCTCAAATTTACTGTATATTATGTAGAGATATGATGAAATGAACATGTCAAACAAAATACCAAATAAGACTTCAATCACACCACATCATTTAACACTAAGTTTGACGATGTCTTTAACATGTGTTGCATATTACTACGCGGCGCTTGGAAGAGCCCAACATGTATGAATGGGGCTGAAACTGGATTTGGGACGCTTAGCCCAACATTAGGGGCATCAACTGATGGTGGTAAAGTTGGCTTAGTGATGTTTGAGCTTGTGCCAACAACTTGTTGACGTATAGACAATAACGCTGCTAGAACTCCGTTCTGCACGCGTGTAGAAGAACTCCAAGACCTTCAGAAGTATAACATCCTAAAATAATACACATATACGCTAAATAATTTATTAAAGACTCATTAATACTCTAATAATGTTCACCAAGTAATCAAAAAATACCTTTTGCTTTTTGACTCACATCTGACTTCCAAAAGGTTTTCTTCAATTGAAAGAATTTTCGTTAAGGTTTTTCCAGCTAGATTATGTGCATGCAATAGTCTACATCATCCAGATTCCTATATTAAAATACAAACACATATACACACATATATGTATGTATGTATATATATATATAGAGAGAGAGAGAGAGACGAGCTCATACTAGAACACTAAGTCGCTAACTATTGATGATAATGCAACACTATGTACAAAACCACATATGATTCGCGTACAAAATTACATACGATTCACGCGAGCATTCTCACATATCATTCATGTACAAAACCATTTTTTCCGTGTTAGGACTAAATTGTCCTAATTAGAAAGTTTTATTAAGGAAGCTTTGAGAGGGATTAATTAGCTTTTAATTAGTTAATTAGTTTATTGGGCTTGGGCTTGGGCCTTAGTGTAATGGACCTATATATAAGGTCTAGGGTTTGGAAAGGAAGGTGTGGAAATCATTCTCATGAGAGTCGATTAAGGTGAAGTGTGTGTTTTCTTGTATGTGCTTGAGAGCTCTCTTAATAAAATACAAGATTTTTCTTCTTCATCTCTTTGATTTCTTGTTATTTCATCTCGTTGTTTGATTGTTTGGACCTATCAAATGGTATCAGAGCCAAACAAATCAGTAGATTTGTTTGTTCCTTTTGAATCAAACAACTTGAGATGTTTTTTTTTTTTTGGGTTTTGAAACTTTTTTTTGAAAAAGTTTCATTTTTGAGTTTTTGGGATTTTTGGGGTTTAGATCTTGATGAAGGTGATAAAAATGGGTGTTTGGGTTGTGTTTTGAAGCATCTTTGAGCTTGAAATGATCCATTTTTCAAGTTGCTTCAATTTTTGGATCTGGAATGAAGTTTTGGGCTAAATATTCATGTTTTTCGAGTTGGAAAACTTGAATATTCAAGTTTTCCGAGTTGGAAAACTCATATTTTCCGAGTCCAAAAAAAAAAAAAAAAAAAAAAAAAAAAAAAAAAAAAAAATCCGAATGAATAGTGCTTTTCCGAATCGGAAAACCTCGTTTTCCGAATCGGAATAGTAAAAAAAAAAAAAAAAAAAAAAAAAAAAAAAAAAAAAAAAAAAAAAAATTCCGCATGAATAGTGCTTTTCCGAATCGGAAAACCTCGTTTTCCGAATCGGAATAGTAAAAAAAAAAAAAAAAAAAAAAAAAAAAAAAAAAAAAAAAATTTGAATGAATAGTGTTTTTCCGATTCGGAATAGTGTTTTCCGAACCGGATGAATAGTAAAAAAAAAAAAAAAAAAAAAAAAAAAAAAAAATTTGAGTGCCTTTTTGTTCTCTTTTCCGACTCGGAAAATACGAAATACCCTTTCGGGTTTTCGAGGTTTTCCGACTCGCTCTTAAGACGAGGGTATGCTCAAATTTTGTTTAAGTCTTGAACTACCTTGCTGTTCTTATTTTCCGACTCGGGAAACATGAAATACCCTTTCGGGTTTTCGAGTTTCTCGACTCGCCTTTGAGTCAAGGTTATGTTCAATTTTTGTTAACACTTTCCGAACTCCATTTCCGACTCGGGAAACTGCTTGTCCCGACTCGAGTATCATCTTCAGATAAGCCTTCAAGATCATATTCCGCTGCGATCTAGACCCACCCAAATTCGAATACTTGCGATGTTTCAAAACCCCCTGCGCTTAAATAGCCACCTTTCTTTCCCAATTGATTCGCAAAGATCACACCAGTCCCGTTTATAGCCCATATTCAGTTTTCAACCTTGAAAATTGAATTTCTCTCATTTCCCCAACTGCTCCAGACTCTTTGAAGACATGTCAGATTTGTAACGATTTCAGAACGATGGTGATCGGATTCTGCATTTGGTTAGATTACTCAGAAGCCTGACTCTCTGCAACCATTATTCTAGAGTTTTTCCTCGATGGAATTATTCCTCCTGTGCGGTGGAGTTGAGTTTTTCCTTGGATGCCAGCTTCGGTGAATGGTACTATTGTTACGCGCTCAATTCCTAACCATTTTACCGTTGTGGAGGTTCATTTGCGATCTAGAATTTTGAGTGACGGTCGTCATCCATCTGACTAAGAAGACTAGATCTGGATCTGATTGCTTGACATTTTGGAAGATTTCAGGAAATCGACTATTTTCTGAGTAGTAGAGAGATCAAAGCAGAGCGTCTCGTTCAGTATCTACTCCCAGTTTCTCATTCCATACGGTGGTTCGGTGATCCAAGCTTCGCTGTTTACCTTGTTGTGAACTTATCAGATTTGGAGCTCTTATTCAACATGCGACCAGAGACAGATCCTTTATTTTTCTTGCTGATCTGCACGGTAACTCACACATGCATCTATCCCTTTGTTTTTCTTGGTGGGAGATCAACATAGTTGGATGAATCAACATGCTCTGGCTCAAGCTGTTGCATTCTGCGGTTATCAGACGTGTCGAGTTATTTACAGGTTGAGCTGTAGTTTGTGCAATCAGTCGCGGTTATTGGAAATCGGATCTGGTCTTTCAGTTGAAACTGGAGATGAAGAGCTACAATCGAGGGGGAGCTTGTAGATCAAGATGTAGCCGAACGCCACTAAGGTTTTCTCATGAAAGCTAGGGGGAGAAGATCAGAGATGCTTCCTTTATAAAACTTTAGGGGGAGATTGTTAGGACTAAATTGTCCTAATTAGAAAGTTTTATTAAGGAAGCTTTGAGAGGGATTAATTAGCTTTTAATTAGTTAATTAGTTTATTGGGCTTGGGCTTGGGCCTTAGTGTAATGGACCTATATATAAGGTCTAGGGTTTGGAAAGGAAGGTGTGGAAATCATTCTCATGAGAGTCGATTAAGGTGAAGTGTGTGTTTTCTTGTATGTGCTTGAGAGCTCTCTTAATAAAATACAAGATTTTTCTTCTTCATCTCTTTGAAAGACCAGATCCTTAGACCCTGAACCTAAGTATCAGGAAATGGCAGGTTTAGTCCCCGAACATGAAAGTTCAGAAACTTGCCACATCCACCCCCTGAACTTGCAAGTTCACAAAAATGCACAAGTTCAGTCCCTAGACCTCAACGTAACGACTAACCTGGATATGTTTTCATCGGGTATTAACTGTGTAACCCCGGTATCGGATTTTGCGCGAGTCCTGATCTGATTTAATCAGAAGTCGTTGTGAATGTCCACACCTACAAAACAAAGACCAGGATGGTATCCATTGTAGTGTGGATCCAAGAACGTTAGCACAAACAAACATACAAACATATGATTATACAGACACTCCCCCTCGATAAATGCTATATAAAGATGCAAGCCTCCCCTACACACATGCATCCTAACAGATCCCCAGCTCCCCCTAGACCTTAGGCGGGAGGTCTAACATTCCTAACTTGCTTAGAAGGAAGTAATGGCGTTTCTCATCAAAGGCCTTAGTGAACAGATCAGCAAGCTGAAGATCACTTTCCACAAAATACAGTT
Organism: Centaurea solstitialis; assembly: GCA_030169165.1. NCBI lineage: Eukaryota > Viridiplantae > Streptophyta > Magnoliopsida > Asterales > Asteraceae > Centaurea > Centaurea solstitialis. Next base: position 83,062,644 of record CM058042.1, read on the forward strand.
CAATGTTACCTTTTTCGACATGATCCTTGATGAAGTGGTATCGGATGTCGATATGCTTCGTTTTGGAGTGCTGAACTGGATTTGCGGTAATCAGAATGGCACTTTGAGAGTCGCAGTAGATTGGGATCCGGTTCATGGTGTATCCGAAGTCCGCCAGTTGGGTTTTCATCCATAGAACTTGTGAGCAACAACACGCGGCCGCACTGTACTCAGCTTCGGCCGTGGAGAGTGACACACAGTTCTGTTTGCGTGACGACCAGCTTACCAACTTGTCCCCAAGGAATTGGCATGCTCCGGATGTGCTCTTCCTGTCCAACTTGCAACCTGCATGATCTGAATCTGTGTAGCCAATTAGCTCAAAACTAGAACCCTTTGGGTACCAAAGGCCAAAGTCTGGCGTGCCCTTCAGGTACCTAAGGATTCTCTTCACAGCCTTAAGGTGTGAATCACGCGGGTCGCACTGATAACGAGCACAGACACCCGTGGAGAAGACAATATCAGGTCTACTGGCCGTGAGATATAGCAAAGAACCAATCATGGCCCGATATTTCTTTAGATCAACCGGCTTGCCAGACAAGTCGGCGTCCATTTGAAATGATCTGGACATTGGTGAAGCAGCAGAGTTTGAGCCAACCACATCAAAACGTTTTAATAAATCGTGAACATATTTTGATTGGTTTATGAAAATGCCTTCAGGGCACTGACGGACTTGAAGTCCCAAAAAGAATGTCAGTTCACCCATCATACTCATTTGAAATTGTGATTTCATAGTGTGCTCAAACTCTGTGCACAACTCAGGCTTTGTAGATGCAAAGATGATGTCATCCACGTATATCTGTACAATGATTAAATCATCACCTGTTTTACGAAGGAATAAGGTGGGGTCGATTGTACCTTTCTTGTAGCCAGCTCCTAGAAGATAGATAGTAAGAGTTTCATACCATGCTCGTGGAGCTTGCTTGAGACCATAAAGTGCCTTGTCTAACGCGTAGACATGGTCTGGAAACCTCGGATCTACAAACCCCTCGGGTTGTTCAACATACACCTCCTCACGAAGGACACCATTCAGGAACGCACACTTGACGTCCATTTGGTAAACCATCATATTCTTGTGGGCGGCGTATGCGAGAAAGATCCGTATGGCTTCTATCCTTGCAACCGGCGCAAATGTCTCGTCGTAATCGATACCCTCTTGTTGGCGAAATCCCTTGGCGACCAAACGAGCCTTGTTGCGAATAACAAGGTTGTTTTCATCCTTTTTGTTCCGGAAAATCCATTTTAAGCCGATGATGGACTTTCCCCATGGTCGTTTTACCAGGCGCCAAACCTTGTTCCGTTCAAACTCTGCCAATTCATCTTGCATGGCTCTTACCCAGTCCGGGTCTGACAGAGCTTGATCGATTTCAGATGGCTCAAATTCGCTTAAGAAACAGGCGAAGAGACTTAAGTTATCAGATTTCTTGGATGATCTAGTTTGGACATTCCGAGATGGACTCCCGATGATCTGGGATGGAGGATGACTTCTTGACCACTTTCGTGAGTGAGGAAGAGTGACATAGGACGCTTGGTTGTTCGTTGCGTCGTTCTCATCTTGCACGACAAGGTTGCTTGACTGGATTCCTCCGGAAGGACCACCTGCATTCCTTCTCAGTGGCTCAATATTCAGAACAACTTCCAGTCTGGGCTCCCGAACCACTTGAGCATACGATCGTTGAGATGTGCTTGGAGATGGTTGCGGAGCGGCTTCAGTGACCGGAGCACGAACAGGTGTGGAATTTTGTGCTACAACGGGTTCTTGTGAAGCTTCTGAAGATTGCTCGTTAGATGAATTCTGAGGTGGTGAGACCACTGGTTCTGTAGTCGTATTCTGAGCAGAAGTAGTAGCCTCAGATGTGCTTTCCGTCACGAAAGCATCGGACGATACAGACGTCGTGGAGTTTCCAGGTGCAGCAGGTACGATAATTGGACCAGTTAAGATCGGCAAATCATAGTCTGAAGGATCTATAAAATCTGAATCAAAGGTGTTAGGTCTAAAATCTGTGCTCGGTGGTGCATTAGGCATGTCAGGTAGAATAGCATCAGGATTACTAGAGCTAGCATCAGAGAGAGTTTCGGTTTCAGAGAAATCTACATTGGTACTTTCCAGGATGGTTTGGGATCGTTTGTTGTAAACCCGATAGGCCTTTGAGTGTGGTGAGTATCCTATGAAGATAGACTCATCAGCCTTGGGATCAAACTTTCCCAAATCGTCCCGGTCATTCAGAATATAACACTTACAACCAAATACCCGTAGATGCTTGATGTCCGGCTTGCGCTTCTCGATCATCTCATAAGCTGTCTTTCCGGTTCGCTTGATGATGAGAGTGCGGTTTTGCGTGTAGCAAGCTGTTGCTACTGCTTCGGCCCAAAATGACTTCGGAACGCCGGAATGAGCCATCATGGATCTTGCTGCCTCGACTAATGTCCGATTTTTCCTTTCCACTACCCCGTTTTGTTGAGGGGTACGCACGGCGGCGAAGTTGTGAGAGATCCCCACATGTTCAAGGAAGGATTGCAACTTCGAGTTGCGAAATTCGGTTCCGTTGTCGCTCCTCAACTTCTTCACCTTCAGATTCAAGGAAACTTGGATCCTTTTGATGAAGGCAATGATCCGATCCGCAGCATCAGATTTGGCACGAAGAAATTCAAGCCAAGTGAACCGAGAGAATTCGTCAACCATGACTAGCATGTATTTCTTTCTTGCTAGACTTTCAATTTTCATCGGCCCACATAGATCCATGTGTATCATGTCGAGTGGACTTCGACAATTAGTTTCCATCTTGGGAGGATGGGAACTTCTCTTCATTTTTCCTAACGCACATGCAGGACAAAGTGTGTCCTTGGAGAGGCGTGTCTCAGGAAGTCCACTGACCAAGCCTCGTGAAACCAGCTTGTTCATGTCTTTGAAGTTCTGATGACATAGCCGTTGATGCCATAACCAACTGTCCGCCTTGGTAGCTTTCGCGAGTAAACAGATTTTGTTGTCCGGCTTTGATAGATCTCCAAACTGAGGATGTGATTGGGGAATGCATCTGAAGACGGTGGTGTACAGATTCCCAGTTCTGCGTGCAACTAGAACGGGATCCTCATCTTCTGTGTTCACAGTAGCTCCGTACATGAATTGCTTGCACCAGTAGCCATTGTCACAAAATTGGCTTGAACTGAACATGTTGTAGGCCAAACCCCTCACATACCTCACCTGCTTGATTATATACTTCCCATCTGTGATGCTTCCATACCCCTCTATCCTTTTTGGTCTTGAATCAGCCATCTTGACGTATCCCTCAAACTTTTCAACGAAGTCAAAAAGGAAGGACCGATGACCAGTCATGTGTCGATGAGCTCCGGAATCTATGTACCACACATGACTGACCTGCAAAAGGATTAAGCTTGTTTAGGGACCCATTGCCCAATGGGTTCCTTGGGGTTAGATGAAGCAGGTAAAACACTCGGTGCAGTCTCCTTTTCGGATTGCTCCTTAGGCATAGGGGACTGTACTGAGGAGGAGGTTTTAGAATTTCTTCTTCGCCTCCTTCGTCTCTTATGAGACTTGGCATTCAAATCATGAGCATTTAAAGAATTAGCCACACCAAAGCGCAAGAGATTGTCAAACATAGTGCACATGTCATTCCTAAAAGTAGCAAAAACATTGTTCAAATTCCCATTACGGGTTACAGACAGGTTTGAATCAAATCCTACGCTAGGTGGGGCATGGCCTAGACCCGCATGGTTAGGACCACGCCACTTAGGGAAAGCAGAAAAGGGTTTGTTCCTTCCTTGATTCTTTCTTGGTGGCTTCACATTCTGTCCACCATCTTCTTTCCTCCCAACTGCATTAGAAGCAATGTGTGAGTTAGAGGACGGTTTGTGTGAAATGGATTTGCCACCTTTTCCAGATGACGGTTTTTGAAAATTAGGTTTTGTGGAATTGAAAGGTTGTTTCTGATTAGGTTTGGCCCGAGAGTTCTCACCCACTTCAAAGGAGCTTGAATTGAGCTCAAGACTTTTTATGGGTTGGGCTGAAACACAAGCATCAGTAGACTTGGAATTCTTGTTCTGGAGACCTTTGGGTGCGTGAGGCTTAACTGACTTCCCTTTGTCAGTACCAACACATTTTTCACCCGCGGGTTTGTTTATCTCAGAACTGGATGCAAGTGTAACAGCGGGCTCATCGGGTTTGGAAGGAATGCTTACCTTTTTCTTGGGAAAGAACCCGGAAGGATCATCCCCTTCATCTAAGAAGATCTTAACTCCATACTCAACATTTGAATCTAAGACAGGTTTGGGCCTAGGATTGGCTAAACTATGGTTAAGTACTGGATAAGTCATATCATCATCTGAATCCAAAGAGTAAAAGTTTTCAAAATTCATGACTTTCTTTTTCAAAAGGGAATTAGACACGAGTTGGTTTGATAAAGATTGGCGATACTTAATCCTCTCTTCATGAAAAAGTTCTTTTGTTAAATCAAGGTGAATGTCTGTGAGGATGTACCGAGTTTGAAGATCTGCAACCTTCGTTTTGAAGATAGTGAAAGAAGAGGTTGCAGTTTCACACTCAGAAGAGAGCCTAATTCTCTCAGCGTTAGCTTCAAGAAGGTCCTTTTCGAGTGTGAGAACCAACGTGTCCTTTTCCGAGACAATCGCTCTTAGATTCAGAATCTGATGTTGACAGGCATCTAAGTCCATGGCCTTCAACCTAAGCTCAAAAATCTCCTTCTCCAGCTTCACTAGGTCCGGACTCTTAGTTGCGGAAACATCCTTTTGGGGAATAACTAAGACATCCTCTGATAATTCCATCTCCCTAGAGTCATAGCTTGAGTTCAGGTTGGAATAATCTATGGGAGGCATCGCCACCTTAGGAGTTCTGGCTTTGATACTTTCCCAGTCTGATTTGGTATTCCTAGGGTCCTTAGCTGGAGTGAAGATAGGTCCTATGGGAGTGGGACTGGTTTGGAGGACTAATGGAGGCATTATCGGATAGACTAGTAGTCCTAGTTATGACTTCTCCATTGATCACTTCACTAAAGGTCACAGATTGTCTAACAAACTCTTCAGTAGTGATTCCTCCTACAAAAGCTGGTTTAGGCTTAGCTGCAGACATGTTCTCAAAGGTGTACAGGTTGGACGGTGCTTTATCTAGGATGTTCTTCTCTGAGTGTCCTAGTCCGGGTTTAGCATGATAGAAAGGATTGTTATTGGCATGAGCAGTGAGAATATGCAGAGTCTGTTCAGATTGACCCCTCTTGAGATTGTTGTCTTCGAGCTCTTTGATTTTTGAAAACAGTTTGGTTCTTTCTTCTGAAAGCATCTTAAATTTGAGCTCGAGTTCTCCATGACTACTTTTCAGTTCGTCGTGAGAAGTATTGAGGGACAACATTTTGTTCACAAGATTGGTTTCTCTGATGCTAGACTCGAGAGTTTCACGATTATAACACATTAACAAGTCCTCGTAGGAGCTCTTATACACGGCACTGTCGGTTCTGAATTTCGTGACGAGAGTTCTCTCCATTTGGAGATCTCTCTCAAGTGCACTAATTTTAGACTCCAACAGCGCTGTGCAGTCAGATATATCGGGAATAGAAGATACCTCGAAAGCGTCGTTGTTGTATTGAAGGCCGGCTTCAGTATCAAAGTCGACCACTTCGGTGTTGCCACTGTCTGGCGCTTCGAAGTCAGCCATCAAACACGGTCCATTGACCATGTGATCTTCTTCGTCCGAACTTTCTCCCTCGATCACCCTCGCGCGTGTGACGGACTACCAGCTAGCTATCGAGAGCCGCCAGCCGAAGGTCAACCTGCTCCGCCCGAACCTGTTCGTACCTGGTATCGACGCTTATCTTCCATACATGCCAACCAGGATACCGGAGCACGGGGTTCTTTATGTGACGATGAAGAAGAGGGAGCGAAGATTCATGCGATTTAGCGAACTTGCTAAATTCTGCGACGGGACCCTTCTCTACGTCTTCAACGGGATGCAGAGCAGACTTCTGGCTGATCAAGTACCGAGTCGGAAGTTCGTGGACGGAAAGGGAAAGATTTTGGAGGCGATGAACCTGATCGAGAGAAAGCTCAAGGAGAGACTGATGTACAGACGAGTGGAAGCGGCTATGCAGATGCGTGCTAGGATCATCGGTGAATGGGAGGAGTTCCTTCAGATGTCGAAGTGGGAACCGGCGCTTGAGCTTCCACCACCCTTCTGACTTCTTCCCAAAGGGGGAGATTGTTAGACCCTACTTTGAGGTTGTGAAGAAGTCAAGGGTCTATCCAGTATTTTCTCTATTCTAGTATTTAGCTTTAGTTTATGTTTGCCCTCTTTTGTAAAGAGTCATAGACTCTAAGGGCTTGTTGTGTAATTTGCTTATACCTAGTGCTATATATACCAAGCTATAGCCTAGGGTTTGTAAGACTTAGTTGGTAGCCTACTTTATTGATGAGAAGCAATCCCTAGAAATTCCTTATTCTCTTTTGTCTTCTCCATCTCATTTACCAACATTCTCACCATTAATGTTCTTCAATGCTTAATCATTAGCTTGTATTTCTCTCCATCTTTCATTCTCATTATATTTGGGACTCACATTCCGTTAGTATAAAATCGCATGTGATTTTGTACATAGGCAAAGCACATCGCATTCTCATATATAGTTAGTGTTTTCGTTTGAATATTTTTCTATAGGTATATATGTATATATCTGTGTGTGTCTCTCTATATATAGGGTTAGGCTCAAATGTGAATTGAATTTTGGTTGCGAACGTGAGGACAGCTAAGAGCGCGTCATGTGTCATATGCAGTGTGTATTATTCAGAATGCATAACACAACACTCAGTATTATGCAAACAGAATAACACAGCATTATGTGTTATTCAAATGTGAGAAGTGTGGGCAACTTTGGATGCGACTTAGAGTCGCGTAAATCATATATAATTTTGTACGTGAATGATAAATGATTTTGTACCTCAAATATGCTCGTTGCATTATCATAAATTGTTAGCGTTCTAGTATAAACCCGTCTCTCTCTCTTTCTCTCTTGTGTGTGTATGTGCTTGTATTTAACATCTTGTATTTAACATAGAAATATGGATGGTGTAGGCTATTGCGTGCACTATCCAGATGGAAGAACCTTGACAACTTTTTCAAATTGAAGAAAACCTTCTCGAGAGTCTAATGCGAGAGTGATAAAGCACAAAGTACATTTTGATTTCCTAGTGAACATTATTAGTGTATCAATGAGTTTTTAGTAAATTATTCAGCATTCATGGGTACTATTTTAGAATGCTATGCTTTTAAATGCTTTGGAGTTTCTCTACAGACGCCTGCAGAATCGAGTTCCAACAACATCTCCGTCCATACGTCAACATGACGTTGGCACAAACTCAAGCATCACTCAGTGGCAGCCAAGATCACCACCGTTTGATGCCCCAAATGTTGGGCTGAGCATCCAACGTCAGTTTCAGCCCCATCCGTACATGTTGGACTCTTCCAATTTCAACTTCAGTTTCAGCCCCAAAGTGAAAGATTACCCTCTGAAAACCTCTAAATGGTCTATATCTTCTTCTTCCAATTTCAACTTCAGTTTCATCCCCAAAGTGAAAGATTACCCTCTGAAAACCTCTAAATGGTCTATATCTTCTTCCTTGCTCTTCTGGGTTTTGGGTTTTAGTTAAAGATTGTATGTATCTCCTCCTCCTCCCACCGTCGTCTTCTCTCCCACCGCCGCCACACACCGCCGCCTTCTCCATCGCCGCTTCTGCTTCTCGTACCGGTGGTAGAGTTTTAAGGAGGTAGAGAAAGTGATGGCGGCGCTCTTCTACTTCTCATACTGGTGGCGGCGATGGAATAGAAGAAAGAAAGAGGGCGACGGTGACGATGGCAGTGCCAGTGGCTGTGGCGGTGACCATGACAGCGGCGGTGGTGCAAGTTTGAAGGGGTAGAGAGAGAGAGAGAGTTGGAAGAATGGAAGGTGAAGTTAACAGAGGAAAGGGAAGACAGTGGCGGTGGGTTGATGGATAATCAACACTCTTGTCAAAAATACCAAATTACCCTTATAAATGACACTAATACCATTCAATATTTAAAATTATTGATAAATTAAAGAGTATTTTAGATTTTGGTTCATTATGTAATTTTGATGGTATTATATTTTTATAGATAAAATAAGTAATTAAATATACTGAAACGTGTTTTCAAAATAATATATATATATATACACACACTGAAACGATTAGCAGAATAAAGATTTTAAACGTTAAATGTGCGTCAATTTACAAAAATAAACAGTTTTATTGATCCAAATTCAGATTTTAGACTTCAGATTTTACAAAATAAAAAGAACAATCTTATAGATTCAGATTTCAGACTAAAACGTTAAAAAAACAAACAATATTATAAGTTCAGATTTCAGCACCATCTCTTTTTTTTTCAGACATGTATTCAGACTTCAGACCTATTAAAAAAACAACCGGCACCTTACCCGTTGTCTTTTTGTTGTTGAAACGTTACTCGGTTTATCATATGGGACAAAAGTAATATATTAATGATATCTTCCCACCAATAAAAGTTATTAATGTTAAATGTGTTGCACAAAGACAAATTATGATATTCTATACAGGTCAATCTTGAATATTTTATTAATATAGTTAATGTTAGAATTATTAAAAATATAGTAATCCCTAGAGTTTGATTTAATTTTATTATTTTAGAGATTTTGAGTCTCCCTACTCCACCATAGAAAAATTATAGCATTGTTGTTGGAAACGCTCTTATTCGTTATGAATCATGCAGTCATAATAAATATGTTACAACATCCATAATGAATAACACCTCAATCTTTCTAACGACTATGCTACCCCTTGCGCTATGAATGATTCTCGGCTCCTAATCCACTTTAAGTTCTATTAGGTTTCTAAAGGTATCTGCCTATATATAGGGTTAAGAATAAAACTCCAAAAATGAAAAACTGAAGAATATCCTGAAAACAATTCATATATAAGGTATATATGTGTGCACACGAGTACTTGAATATGTTTCTTGCTTAATGTGATAAAACGGTCGCTTAGAATCCAACTTGAATATGTGCTATGAAAAATAGGTTTATAGGATACTTTTAAAAAGTGTCCCTAAAATAGTTACGATGACCCTTCATATTAGAAACGTTTTAAAAAACTTGGTAAATCCTGTAAAAACGTCCAATAAACTTGTTGTAACATTTGTAGGAAGGACGTTTTTTAGGTGGGTCCTACGAATTTATGATTTATAATGTATTCTATTAGGATGATTAGACTAACTAGGTGTCAAGGTGTCATATAATACCAATTTATCGTAGTGAAATGCTTGCTTGGTAAGTGTTTGCTTATCGGGCGTCACTTATGTATGTGGTTGGGCATGGAAAAGATCAAGAATCTTACTAGGTAAGAGATGTATTGATTTTGTTAGGCAAGAGAGGGGGGGGGGGGGGGTGAACTCTTATCTGTAAGCGCTGTTAGGGTAAAATTGCTTAATAACGTGTATTTTGATGGCCGAAAATGTTATCTATAACTGAGGTTGACGTATCACTTACGCCTCTAAATATGTAAGGTGTTATTCTTTTGGAGTATGCAACGAAATCGTTCAAGAGAACTGAAACATTAAACACGGACCGAACCATGAACCGAACCCTGACCGAACCATGAACTTGCCCCTGAACCAGCTCAAGAGCTTGGTTAAGTCATCCCCGTGGGGTCCGAACCTTGGCCAACCAATGATACCATCTAAGGAAGACACAAGGATGTAACCTCCACCCACTAGGCTAGACTTTCTTTGGCAAGCAAAAAAAAGGTTTTGATCCAATCAAGGGAGCTATTCTTTTATCATATGAATATGATGCCATGCTTATGAAACGTTCAACTCCAACCTCCATAAGGGCGTAAATGTGGTGATCATATGTTCGACTTATCACAAGATTGTCGGACCGCTTTTTGAATGTGAACCAAACTGTGAGGAAAATAAAGTGTGTTGATAAAATAAGCCAAAGTGAAAAGATATGAGCAAGGAAAAGATAATAAATAAATAAAGATACAAACTAGAAAAATAAAATACTAAAAGGAAAGGAACTTCATAATTAAGCATTTGAAAAGAAAAGGGACCAAGGAGATTGATAAAAGAAAGACTTGCTCGGTCCCCAAATATGCAAAAATTCCCCGAAATCCGAAACCCAAATTTTAGAAGATATTCGGGTTTGGGTTGGGTTTGGTTTGTTTTTCTTTCACCCAATCAACCCGAAAATCTGAAATATATATAAATATATATATTTTAATATTATTTAAATATATTAATTTATACATAAAGATATCTTTTGAATATCCTAAATTATTGTTGTTTGTACTATTATATAGTTCTTTAACCTAGTATCAAATTAATCAACTTTAACAATCGATTGAATTTATATTCAAAATTGATTGAACTTATATATTTCTTGCACTATGATTATACCTGAACCCGACCGACTTTAACCTGAACCCCGATCAACCCAAACCCGAAACAAACCAAAATTTGAAACCCAAAGTTTGGGTCTTTGTTTTGATATCTGATATCCAAATGGGTTTTTGATTTGCTCATCCGAACCTGCCTGATGCACACCTCTATGATTAACTAGATTAAAACAATGATTTCTAAACTTGAATGAACCACAAAAACTAATTCAAAATCAACCTAAAATCTTGGTCAAAATCTTTGAATATGAAAAAACAGAGGCATTTGGCCCGTAAAATAAAATTTGATAGAATCGAAATCTATAGAAAGAATTTGACTTTATTCATGGAATGAAATTGCTCCATACATTTGGTTAGTTTGGTAAAAATTCAATTCTTTACTTAGCAAAGGATGAAAATTTCCTTAAATAATGAAATTCAATGAAATTGAAATGATTCCATCAAATTAACATGAATCAAATCTCTCTCTTTCTCTTTCAACCAATATTCAACAACCACTTCACAACATTGTTACTTTCTTCTCCCCAAGATTCCTTTTCAAACACAAAAGAAGGATGTTGCCTCTGGTGAATAAGGAGGATAAGAGGAGCAAATTTCATTTAAACACCAATTTACAACATTAATCCTCTGGATATAAGATTATTGACAAAGCAACCCCTGAACTTCCATGACTATTACACTATAGAAATTTGGGTTGTTACAACGAATGTTTTAAAATCTGGGTTGATCCTGAGTGTTGAACCGTGACATGGAGAAGAGAGCGAGTCAACTATGGCCAATTTTTTTGGCAATTTCTGACGCACATGGACTCGTTCACTGGGTTTAATAAAAATGGTTAAACCGGTCGGAATGACGTAATAAAACCCAGGTTGAGTCGATGGTAGATACATTTAACACTCCAGTGTCTCAAAATCCATAATTTAGTTTGATGGTTATGTTTCTTATTGAAATATTTGGATTGATGAAAAACATATGTGTAATTTTAATGTTTGAACTTGTGGACATCAAATTATTGGTTATATGTATATATACACATATACACACATAGACGAAAGTTCGGCTGTGAACTCAAATTCCATTGCGAGCATGATGACAACCGAGAGCGCGGCGTGGCATAATCACTCTAAATGTTAATGTATTATTCAGAGTGAATAACACAACATTCAGTGTTATTCAGGGTCGGGTTCAAATGAAAACTCAATTTTCATTACGAACACGAGGACAACCGAGAGCACGTCACGTGACATATTCACTCCGAATAATCATATATTATTCAGAGTGAATAACACAACATTCAATATTATTCAGAGTGGATAATACAACATTCAGTGTTATTCAGAGTGGATAATATAATATTATGTATTATTCATTATTATTCACTCTAAATAACATTGACTATTGTGTTATTCACTTTCAATAATGCATGATTATTCAGAGTTAATATGCCACGTGGCACGATCTCAACGGTCTTCACGTTAGCAACCAGATTTGAGTATGCATATGAAATGCAAGGAAATTCTAGATACTGGGTTGACCCGATGGTTGAACCGGTTGACCCGTGATCCACTCACCACACCGCACCAACTAAAAACCAGGTTTTAAAACATTGGTTACGGTAATAATTGATTATAGGAATTAGGAAACCAAGCAATCTAATGACTTCCTTTATTACAAACTTCAGGTTTTCATTCCTCGTATTTATACTCTTGGAGGTGTAAGACGGGCCTTTGATAAATACAAAAAAAATCAATTCTTTTATCATTACAAATAACGTTGAATTCAAAAATAACAAAAGGTCATATAGGATCGTTTTTTCAAATCCCGTACGCAAAATCAATTATCAATAAGTAATCATTTTTATTTTAAAAAATCATCTATTATATCAGTTTTACTTCAAAATCATGAGTTTGTTTCATCCTCAAAACATTTTATGACATCCCTTTAACATATAAATTAATATTATTTGAAGTTACAATTTTGACTATTCAGAACAACACACTATGTAAATGAATTGGGTTTTCATGTGACCTCATATTAATTTGTTCCATCACCATTTTAAACTTTTATTGTTAAAACAAAATTATTTCGGAACAATTTATCTTAGAATTAAAAGTTTGATCTATAGTTGATAAGCTCGATAATGCAACCTTAAATTATCTGGTGTAATATTTGACATAAACATGGTGCATTAGCAATTTAATCATTACCATTCAAATCTTTATTAACCTAAATACAAGTAGGTTATGAATTATTTTTAAATTTTCCATGGTTTTCCACGAATTAGGATAAAAAAAATTATATGGTTATGCAGATTGTGAAAATTGTATATGGGCTTTCATTAAGGTACAATACAATGTTTGAATAAAAGATATGTTAAGAGGAACCCCCTACTATCATCATTATGTTTGAACTAAAGACAAAAGTTGGCAATTACGTTTTTTTAGTATACTTGCTAAAATACAAAAATAAAATATAAATACTCCTTTGAGGTTAATAAGTAACTAGAGGAAATTAAAACCCATTAAATTTGTATAAAGTTAACTTGAAACACAGGCCGGCCTCCAAAGGAAGGTTGATGTCTGTTGGGCAGCTAAGGCGTCGATAGAGCATTGCACAGCGACTTGTATGCGGTTACGCAAACTTTGAATTTCTCTTCGGCCATTGCCTGCACCAAACAAACAAACAAGGGAATGAATAGACTTGCTACCTTCCTTCTATGGCATGCATTTCTAACACTTTATGCATTTCCTTCTTCTATTCATTAATCATGCATGAATAGACTTGCATTGTATATGGTTACATTTTCGATATGACCCGTTTCCAATGTAAAAGATCTTCACTTACATGATGACATCAAAACCTCTCTTTTATACAAAGTTATCAAGCATTGGACACCAAGAATAATAATACTTTACTAGGGTGTTACAGAGTAAGGATCCATTCCCTCCCCCCTTCCCTGGTTTCCATCTTTAACCTCCCCCCTCCCATGGTTTCCATCTTTAACCTCCACTAACAAAGTTGTTCCTATGAAATTTTGAATTTCTACCGGAACCCAACCCTCCCTATACATTTTTGTTTCTCTATTCCCTAACAAGAACAATGATCGTAGGGTTATGGTCTTCATCAGAAGAATCATTTGAAGACCCATCCTTTTTAAAATGATCCCATACTTTGGGAATGATGGGACCATCACAAAGAATGGTAAGGTATCTGTTGTCAATACCTTTCATGAAAAGCATCATCCCACTTTTCCACAAAGAGAAGTTTGAAGGTTTAAATCTGGGAGCATCTGAAATAGTCCCATTTTCAAGAAAAGAAGCTACAGAGTTAATGACACTTACAGACTCAGAATTTGACCCTAAAGCAGCCATTGCAGATCTGGTTTATTGAATTTAAACCAACCTACTCTGATACCACTTGTTAGGTCTCACAAAGAGATACGCTTGGCTATCAGGGTATTGTAGAAGGGGGATTGAATACAATACTTCAAAATATAAACACATAGATATACTTTTTAAATTCTTTTATTGAAAACTTCAATAAAAGTTACACTTAGTACACTTAAAACACATAGAACTAGATTGTTATGGAATACAAATAACTAACAGCTACTTGAAACAATCTAAACACTTAGAGAGAATAAAGAACACTACTTAAAACACTTAGGAGCTGTTTGTTTTTTGAAATTTCTCACATAATAGGTCTGAAATTTGATTTGGTCAGCTATTTCCCCTTTTAGATTGTTTGTTTTTTTAAAGTGTTTAGAGGGCCTGAAGTCTAAAATGCCTCTGAAATGAAAAGTGAGAAAGTCATCTATGAAAACCTCTAAATCATCACTATGCTTCAAGTCGATTATTTCTCGTGTTATTTAACTTCAGGGCATATTCTTGCTCAAGTTCATCAACCTACAAATCAATTTTAACCCAAATCGAGATCAAATCTATCGACATCCATGGATAGAAAGCAAATCGGAGGAGCTTGAAGTTCATAAACCATGGATTGAAGGAGAAGGCGATAACATTTCCATAAAATCTAAAGAAATGTTTGATAGAAGATGAAGTTGATGTTGAAGATAAGCTTCCATGGCGACGTCTTTTTTGCAGGAGGGTTTGAAAGGGTTTGGTTTAAGAGATAGGGTTTCTTTTATATCCCTTTTTATTAAAATAATGGGAAATATTCTTTTTAAAATATTTTTTAACAAATTAGTTGCTTTAGTTTTGTGTTACTTTTTCATCATTGTAATATATATGTTTTTTGTTATCAGACTTCAGACGTGTTACAAAAACAAACGCTCCTATAGATTTAGATTTCAGACTTCTGCACCATTTCTTATAAATCAAAAGTGAAATTAGACTTCAGACTTCAGACCTCTTAAAAAACAAACAACCCCTTAGTAAAAGTATGAACTTTGGTGGTAGAGAGAACTCTAACTATTTCAACTTCCGTAAGAGAGAAGGCTAATCAAGTGTGCCCATGCAAGGTGCATGAGGTCTTCCATTTATAGTCCCATATGCATTGATGACATGAAACACTTGTCATCTTATCACTGAAGGAAGCACTTTTGGTACTGCAGACAAAGGGATCCTTGTTGACTCTTTTTTCAGAGTAACAATCCTTTGTGAATAATATGTAGTCTTCCAACAAAGCTATTTTATAGTCTTCCAGCAAAGCTCTTTTGTACCTAAAAGGATTCTGACAAAATAAGGAATGTCCTTATCATAAAAGATATGATTATCAAATGACAACCCATACTTTTATCCAAGGGATAAAGACATTCCTCACAAGAGGACAAGTATGACATCATCAAAATAGAAGATGCAATATCGGTACATGGTCTACCGATTTTGCCTCTCTTGAAATCGGTAGAGGAATGGCAACTCTTCAATCTTCAAGGAAGTTTGACTATGAGAAAGTCAATCTTCAAGGGAAGTAGATCGGTAGAGACTTCATCACGGAAAGTCTTCAAGGAATCTTCTTAAGAATCTTTGAAGGAATCTTTGAAGATTCTTCAAAGAAGATTGATAGGCAGGAAGTTTTCAAGGAAAGTCTTCAAATGGTCCTAAGGAATCTTCAACGAATCTTCTAAGGAATCTTCAACGAATCTTTTAAGGAATCTTTAAAGATTCTTCCTATAAAAGCTTTCATGAAAAGTGTTCACGAAAAGTCTTCTTCTTGAAAAGTCTTCAAGAAAGTCTTCATGAACATCTTCCCTTATAGATCGGCAGAGTCTGCAGAGAGGTCTGCCGATCTTCTTCCAAATTGGTAGAAGGATTGCATGACAGAGTTCGACTAATAACTCATTATAAATCTTGAACTTCATTTATGATCCGCTCGTAGATGAGTCAAGTTGATATCGGCTAGTCTTTGATTCACCGATCTTTGTGAGGTACCTGAGTTATCTAAAGAATCCCAAACTATATACTTTAAGTATAGGAGTAGATCGAAAGACATCTTCAAATTTTGTCCCAACACATGAGCAAAGCACACCACATTCTCATAAATAGTTAGTGTTTTTGTTTGAACCTTTTTCTATATGTATATATGTATATATTTGTGTACGTGTGTGTGTGTATATATAATATAGGGTTAGGTTCAAATGTGAACTGAATTTTGGTTGCGAACATGAGGACAACTGAGAGCGCACCACGTGGCATATGCAGTCTGAATAATCATGTATTAGACAGATTGCATAACACAACACTCGATAGTATGCAAACTGAATAGCACAACATTCTGTGTTATTCAAATATGAGAAGTGTGGGCAACATTGGACGTGACTTAAAGTCGCGTAAACTATATGTAATTTTGTACATGAATGATATGTGATTTTGTACCTCAAATACGCTCGTTGCATTCTCATAAATTGTTAGCATTCTAGTATGAACCCGTATCTCTTTCTCTCTCTATATGTGTGTGTGTGTATGTGTGCGTGTGTATGTGTGCGTGCGTGCGCGCTTGTATTTAATATAGGAATCTGGATGGTGTAGGTTATTGCGTGCACCAAATCCAGATGGAAAAACCTTGACATAACTTTTTCAAATTGAAGAAAACATTTTTGAGAGTCTGATGCGAGTGAAGAAGCACAAAGTTCTTTTTGATTCCTTAGTGAACATTATTAGTGTATCAATGAGTTTTTAGTAAACTATTTAGCATTTATGTGTACTATTTTTGGATGCTATGCTTCTAAAGGCCTTGGAGTTCTTCTACAGAAGCTTGCAGAATGGAGTTCCAACAACATCTCCGTCCATATGTCAACATGACATTGGCACAAACTCAAACATCACTCAGCGGCATCCAAGATCAGCACCATCGGTTGATGCCCCAAATGTTGGGCTGAGCATCCCAACTTCAGTTTGAGCCCCATCCGTACATGTTGGGCTCTTCCAAGCGCCGCCTAATGTTAATGTACAGTTAACATTTGAATTTTTATTATAATTATTGTTATTTTAAAAGTTAATAAATTGCTTGATTGAACAACACAGATTTCTAAGAGAAGAAAATTGGATAATGAAGTTCCAGCACCAGAATCGTCCATTCATGGACCCTGATCATCAATGGCCAAACATCCTAACAACATATTTCCTTCGTGCACCACCCGATCATATTGAGACTAGGCATCCATCCATTCTTGCAAGAGAGGTCTATGTTAACTAATTATCGATATTTCCTCTGCTTAATGGATAACCATTTGCTACTAATGAAGAATCGTTTCTCATCTTGAATTGAGGTGAGTGGATTTACACCAACAGAAACTATAAATTTCAACTCCAACTTCACAACCCTCGGTTCGTGAACGAGATCATCAATGGAAAAACAACCCAGAGCCCCGAATGACGCTTGACCTCGAATTGAGGTCTGACTAGAATGTTTGAAATTCCTTTGAATAAGTAACAACGAACATTTCCGAGAATCGAGATGGATTTTTGGTGTGTAGGCTGCCATCACCTAGTCAAGAAGGTTGCGGTAACATAAATCTTAAAACTTACATATTATTAGAAACTTAGAACCACCACTTGAAAAGAAAAAATAGCACGATGAAGTCCATCAGACTAGACTTTCGTATGACAATATATGTACAAACTTATGTTTGCTATAAATCCATCTTAGTATTCATCATTAAATCTATTACATTTTATAATCCGACGAGAAGCCCGGACTCTTAGTATGTAGTTGTTACTATATATTTGTATATGTTGGGGTGTGTGTATATACTAGGTTTTATCCCATGTAATGCACGGGGTAATTTAAAAAAAATTAATCATGGTAGAAAACTTATATTATAAATATAAATGGTCATCGAAAGTACGATGCTACTTTGACAAAATAAGACATAGCGTACTTAAAAAGATAAATATTCAAATTAAACTATAAGAGTATAATTTATTGTTTCTGGGTCGAAAAAAGAATCAAATTTAATTAGAACAAACAAACTAACACACAAAACATGAAAAACAATAAAGAAGATGATGAGATGATTGCTTAAAATATTTTAGTTTATATAGCTCAAATAAATCAAGTTAAAAGCCTTCGTAATATTTTAGTTTATATACCTCAAATAAATCAAGTTAAATTATACGTAAATATAATTTGAATTATTTTATACTTCATTTAAATTTCTAAAAACAAATCTTGTTGTTAATTAGAAATCAATCATCATATTGAAGAAAACAGATAACCAAAAAAATAGTTATGGAATTATTTAAAATTAAAATGTATATATATATATATATATAGAGAGAGAGAGAGAGAGAGATAAGGATAAAGATAGAAATGGCTGATAGAGATAGAGATAGTTTGATAGCAAATGACATATGTCATCAAATGACATGTGGCTGGACATGTGTCAACAAATGACACGTAAGCATAAATGAACCAAAGGTGTAAAACATGTCCATGTACATGTTTAGGCGGGAAAACCTAGAAATCGGCTCATCAGAGCACGACACGTGGCATCCAAGTACAATTTTATTATCTATATATATATATATATAGAGAGAGAGAGAGAGAGAGAGCATTAATCAAATAAAAATCATTTTATTCTGGTGAACTTGAGGACTAATCTAGGCCATTGAAAACATTTAATAAAAGGTTGATAATAAAAGGAGAATCATGGTAACATTTTTTGATTATTTATGTGTCACACTTGATTATAAACCCAACGGGATATTTTACATTTTGACACATAGTCTCTTTCTTCTCCATTAGCTTCACCTACAAGCTAACCACCATCTTCATCTACATCTCAACTCTTCCACATCTGATCTCTTCCACCTCTAGTTCTCCTTCACATCTGCCGCCCAACCACCATCGCCGTCGCAACCACCACCACCGTCTACCTATGATCAAAGAGATCTCTCTCTCCATCTAGTTTTGGTTCCAATCTGCCGCCACCGCAACCACAACCGCCATCGCCACCACCATTGGTCGTTCATCATCGTGTTGATGAATTTGTTGGAGTGGTGACCAAATCAATGTGAAATATTCTTTAAGAGATCAAATACCCTTTATGACTAAATACCCTTTATGAGATCATGGTAGCCTCATACTTCACCATCATTACCTCCATGGTTTCAACTACATAGGAACCAAGAATCTACTTCATGATGGATGCCACCATGGAGGTTTTTCACCTTCATTGTCGATTTAAGTGTGGATCTTGACTTAGGTTTTTAGGAAAGAATAAGGTCATCCATTTCAGCTAGACCATTGTTGGAATATACTAAGGTTTCAACATAAATGGACAAATGAACATAAACGGATTGAAGAGAAGAGAATGTCAAGAATTTATTCTAGCAAAGCTTCTAAGTTGATCTTTAGATGATGACAACATAGAAGCTCCTGAGCCGGCAAGCTTAAAGAGACCGATGGGAAGAAAAGCTGCAAAGGAAGCGATTAACAAAGCAAAAACCATAAAAGAAGTCGGTGAGAATGAAGATGAATCATCAAAGGTATGTATTGAGATTCAAGAAGAATTAAGGGCAAGAAGAGTAGAAAATGATCGTATGAGGGTTGAACAATTTCAGTTACTCCTTACAACCAAGGAAAAACATGTCGAGCTTAAAGAGAAAAGGCTTGAACTACATGCTAGAAGTGAGGAAAAGCAAGCTACCCTTAGAGAGAAAGAAATTGAAGCTCAAGATCGAAGCGAAGAAGATAGAATTATGACCATGGATACTAGTTGCATGTCTTCGAATCAAGTTGCATACTTTGAGAGACGCCAAAAGGAAATATTGGCAAAACAAGCTAGAAGATTTGAAAACATCTGATCACAGATTAGTCTAAGGTATGTCTTTTGTACTTTTTGCTCAACACACACAGTTGAAGCTTGAAACCAACATCAATAACATCAACCTCCTGTATGTGTTTTTTTATCAACTACCATCAAAGTGTGAACAATGAGACTGTTTACACTATAATAGTATAATTGATAATTAGACTGTTTATATCTTTAGAATGCTTATTAAACCATTATGTAGTTTCATTAAGAACATATATCGCCTACCTGATAATTATACCGTTTATATCATAATGAAGCAAAAAACTTACATCACAACTTACAGCAAAACACTTACATCATAATGACTTTTAATGAAGCAAAAAACTTACATCAAAGTTTAAAGTGTATCACTAGCGACGACCATGTATCTTCCATAAGTGCTCAACTAGATCTTCTTTAAGTTAGAATGAATTTTTTTATCGCACATCCTATGTTGGTTTTCAATGAACTCCATTAGTGTTGGTGTGCGTTCAAAAGAAGCCGATACCGTCGGAATTTTATCAACTCTATCATAAGAATTATGTATGTCATGCATTCTTCTTTTATGAATTTCACAATTATCACGCTCAATTTCAATAATCATGTTATACATAATTATGCATGCAATCATGATATGACGTAGGGTATCCTTCTCCAAAATCTTGTTGGGCCACGAACAATTGCAAAACGCGCTTGAAGCACTCCGAATGCATGTTCAACATCTCTCTTTGCCCTTTCTTGCTCTTTTGCAAAAAGCTTTTGCTTATTTCCTTGTGGAACTGGAATAGTATTCACTAGTGTTGCCCATGAAGGATAGATGCCATCGGCAAGATAATATCCCATAATGTATCCTTGTAGCTAATAGAAGGAGCACGACCTTCAGTTATATCACTGAACACAAAAGAGCGCTCCAACATATTAATGTCATTGAGAGACCTGAGTAGCCCAAAAAAAGCATGCCAAATCCAAAGATCATATGAAGCTACGCTTCTAAAATAATGGTCGGTTCATGAATATGCCCGATGAACATACCATGCCAAGCGGTTGGACAGTTTTTCCACGTCCAAAGCATACAGTCAATGCTTCCCAACATCCCAAGAAAACCAAGTTTTTCGCCAACCGTAAGTAACCTAGTGAGGTCATCGCTATTTGGTGATCGTAAATACTCATCACCAAACACTTCAATGATTGCTACAACAAATTTTTTTAGGCTTCCTATTGCGGTGCTTCACCGATTTGCACATACTCATCTACGTAATCATCCGGAACACCATAGACAAGCAAACGAAAAGCGACAATTATCTTTTGAAGAGATGACAAACCAGGACGCCCAGCCGAATTCCTTTTTTGAACAAAATAATTAACATGTGCAACAATAACATCAAGAATTCGAAAGAAAAGAGCTTGATTCATTCGGAACCTCCTTTGAAAGAGTCGAGGACCATATTTTGGAGGATTGGCAAAATAGTCGAAATAAAGTCGTTCATGACCGCCAATTAGATCGCGGTGGACAGATTTATGGCCCATAACAGAACCACCATGAGCTCCTTTTGAACTCTCTTTGGCAAGACGTTCTTCTTCCGGTTATAGAAGCAACAACTCTTCATGTTCCTCATCCTCGTCATCTATATCCATATCATGTAAGTAACAAATAGTTAATGTACGATGAGCCACGAGAATTGTTTTGAATTGAAGAATAAATGAGGATGCAATTGCAAGAATGATAAAACTTAGATCGGAAACATGGTTGTAAATTGTTCTTTGTTTATAGGTAAATTTGTTAAAAATCAATTAATATCAGTTGTTGGGCATTGGAGGTTGGAAGATAGAAATAAATGTACAATATGGTGGAAGTTATGATTTAATATAAATTGGTAGATAGACAAATTATTTATATAAAAGATTGTTGAAGTTATCATTTTGTATAAGATATGTTTAAAAAGAAATTAACTGTTTAATTTTTTTTTAGAACGGCAAACAAAAGAGGGGGCAAGGGAAGAGCTTTGGCACGGCCATCACCCAAGCCCAAGCGCAGTCAAGAAGGAACAAACAACACTAGCGAGACGCTAGAACGGAAACAGCGAGAAAAAACCAAAGTTGTAGCTTGGGGGGGGGGGGGGAACCCAAAAAACAAAACCAACCCCGACAACCAAAAGACTAAGCATCTAGAGGATTGTTACACCAAATATTCCAATCAAGCAACCCGCCTTTGTGAGTCCGATGTTTGAACCAAAAAAAAAGTTGTAGCTTGGATTGCCCCCGGAGTCCGAAACTTTGAGATGTCTTTGCCTTTCGAGAAGCATTCACCATTCCTATGATTCCAAACCATCCAAAAGTAAGTGTAGATAACCCCTTGAAACATGAGAAGATATTCATTTTTAAAATGGATCTGGTTTCCTGATGCGGTAATTAACGTATATAAAAAGCGTAACCAGTTTTAACCTCTAATGCCTAGCCACTGTCTTACCACATATACAGGTAAGCGTACCTGATCGTGAGTAATATAGTGTAGGAAAGTCCAGGTATCGTATCTACCACTGGGAACGATCAAGTTATCGTAGATTAAAGTCTAAATCGGTTTAATTAACCTAAGAGGGGGGTTTTTTATGAAAAAAGTTTTAATACTAAAAAGACAAATAACTAAGTAAAAACTAAGAAAGCAATTAGAAGACTGATTTAAGATTATATTAAGGAAAAACAGCAGTACTTATCATGGTAAAGTGAATCCCCAAAATGGATGATATGAATGTTGGGATTTTGTGCGATCCTCATATCAAACTAACACGAGAAAAACTGTTATCTCAAACCTAACTGGTCGAGACACACGACAAAATCACATGAAACAAACTGCTCCAAAGGTTTAACAATCAAACCTAACTGGTTTGATTAAGCGGAAGCAATAACGATTAAAATCCCGAAAACATCACAGATCTTATTTGTTTATCTTATTACAGTTAATATGTAGGTTTAGGATTATTACCTGGATTGCTTGAGATAGATCCACCCGTAAACGACCAAACGGAATTCCCTCTAGCTGGATCTAACCCCGGAATGCTTCACGAACAAATGGTACGCGAAGAACACGATCAATCAGAAACGAAACCGGATCTGGATTCTTTCTTGGTGAGATCGACGAAGAGAGAGAGAGAGGAGAGAGAAAGGTTTCTTTCAGAATTAATTGAATGAATTGTGTGTATTATTCTGATAACCTGGCATATCTATTTATATGGAAAACCTTCCATTTATCAGATAGCCTTTATTCTTTCTTTCTCTCTAAGAAAGAATAATTTCCATAATTATCTTATTCTTTCTTTTTCTCCAAGAAAGAATATTTACCAATTATTATATTTTTCATATAATAATTACTAGATAATTATAAACCAATTAATTAACCCTTTTATATATTTATTTAACTAATAAATATATAACTGTAATTAATTATCAGAAACCTTTCACTTTGGGGTTTATACAGAAAACACCCAACAGTTTTATAATTCGCTATTATAAAACTAAACTCTCCAAACTGGGGTTATTAAACTATCCGAATTATAGGTCCTCACAGGTGTGACCCTCAAGTGACTTATAACGTTGGATGTGCGATCAAACGGTTTGTCAACTTATGCACATAATTCCTAACAGACTCCCACTTGTGCAAGTTGGCAATACCAGATTGATGACACGGACCTAAGGAGGCCCCTAGACAGGCACTTAGGCTAACCAGGTTATAAGCACCCTTATACCCAGGTAGGTGATAAAACGTTCCTAAAAGGAAACAACATTTATGAACACACTGTTCACAAATCGGGTATAACTAGGCTTTTCCTTTTGCAACACGATATTTCAATTTTGAGTACGAGCATGGATACAGTCAACTCAGAATACTCAAGATTATGTTCATGACTATCCGACTTCCAACTGATTGGTAAACGACAAAGAACAAATCAGTTCGTTTGGGCATGGCCATGCACTTCATCAGTTCTTGTAGTCAGTCAAGGGGCCCGGAAATATCTCTCTTCATAGAAGAGGTGCAAATCCCATCTTGCATATCTGCATTTGCCACCACGACTTCCGCTGAATCTAGTTACGCCCCGTATGACCACCCTGTTACGGTGTGATGTTAGAACGTACTAAGTATCCAGTAGTCCCCGTGATTCCAAACCAGATACCTCAGGTATTGAGGACAACCTACTGTGAGATTTACTTATGACAAAATCCATGAAGTAATCTCAACCAGCGGATCACATCCGATATTCACTGCTCTATCGAATATCCGTGCAGTTTTTGGTCTACATCGCTTGTAGCTGTTACTCTGTTTTATAACTACCCAAAAACTCACGATGACTTTAAAACCCTATCAGGTTCCCACCTTGATAAGTTGTCACGGATAATTTCAAATAAAACTTATACTAGTTTTATTCCCGGATCAAAAACATGCTAAGTATAAAAGAAACAAAGAAACTAATTTTGTATAGCCCATATTCCACTCTGTAATAATAACAAAATTAATAGCATTTCTAAGTTACTTTTACGGTGTCTATTCAATGTGTACTTATACTTGGTTTAAATGAAGTATCACCTTCCTTCAATTTAAACCCTTCGATTAGTGTTTACCATCCTAATCAAAGAAATAACCAAAAACAACGCAAGTTATTAAATAATAATTTTTAACTTGGTTCTGCTAGTTTTGTTTTGCAAACACATTTAAACAAAATCTAGACTTTTCTTTACCATATTGCCTAAATCTTGGAGATACTGGAATAACTCCAAGTTTCTTGAATATGTAAAGTCAACTCCACAACTTTCCTTAGTTGTTGTGTAGATAAAGATTTCTTCCTGAAATCTTGACAAAATTTCCATTTACCAAACTGGTAAATTCCAGGAAATTTATCCTAGTGTTCTACAACACTTGATGGTCTAAAAAGATACTTGAATATCTTTATTATCACAACACATATAATTATTGATTTTCTTAAAGTCAAAACTTTGACTTTATTGTTTCAAAACTTTGAAACTCTTGATCTAAACCTTTTAACTTAAAAGAATAGATCATATTTCTCATGAATTCTTATCCTCTCTGGATTATGAATTCCTAGAAATACAGATCAATAATATAGCTTTTATTCTTTATCAGAAGCATAGATAGAGAATAAATTGGGCTCCCACTAACCTATATGAAAACTGACTATTACTTGATGCTTCATTGACTTAGTCAAGACTTGACTATTTAGTCAATTTTATTTTAAGTAATAAGTTTAATACTATAAACTTGAATTTTACTATTCATAAAACTTAACTGGATTTTTATCAAATCCCAATTCCAAAACTTGGAATTTACTAGTTTTATAAATGCTGATATTATCAACGTCATCTGTGATAATTGAAAGGATTATGTGCAAGACAGTAATTAGGATCACTATGTCCAATGTTATAAGACACTAGTGGGTCACACTGCTACACACCCAACCCGAGACCTATTGGATTTATCGTGTGGAAATAATTAATTAAGTTTAATTATTTAATAGAGAGAAAGGAATAAATAATAAATTGTTTATTTATTATTTATCAGATAAATATAATTACTTGATTAACAAGTTTGAGTTAATTAAGGAAATTATTGTGGATAGTTATTTATGGATTGGGATTCTTAATATGATTACCATAATTACCTATATAAATATAGGGTTAGGGTAATAGAATTATAACACTGATTTCATAATTACTTTCTCGCCAAGAATCCCAAACCTCTCTCTCTCTCTCTTGTCGGCGTTGACACACACACATACACCGGGAGGTTTTTCCTATCAAATCCTAGGCGGTCTAGCAGCCAGTCTCACGGTGGTGCAGTAGCGGTGTATCCCTCACTAGCATCCGGAGGATCGTTTGTATCGTCTAAAGGTAAACGCGAGAAAACCCCCTTGATATAATTGTGTTTAATAAACTACGGATGGATCATTGTTCGGGTTAGGTTTTTATCCGCTGCGTAATTATTTATCTGTTCATCCGACCCGTTAGAACCCAACAGTGGTATCAGAGCCACTTCCGTATGTTT
This sequence comes from Centaurea solstitialis, assembly GCA_030169165.1. NCBI lineage: Eukaryota > Viridiplantae > Streptophyta > Magnoliopsida > Asterales > Asteraceae > Centaurea > Centaurea solstitialis. The sequence goes on from CM058042.1 coordinate 83,088,452, forward strand.
ATCAAACCTGTTTTGATGTTTAGGTTTTGATAAAATTGGTTTTAGGTTTTATAAAATCTGAAAATTTCGCGTTTTTGTTAAATTTTGATTTTATCGTTTATCCGGTAACTCGTGGCAATCGGCGGCGGAACGGCGGTGATAACCGGCCGGACCACCGGGCCGATCGCCGGACGAGTCGTAACCGCGAACCACCGCACCACCGAAGCCGTGAACGGCAACGGTGGTGGTGTTCGGTTTTGGACCACCGAAAGCCACCACACCACCGAAGCCTAGTTTTGGCGACGGTGGTGATGGTCGCTCCTCGCAATAACCACCGCACCACCAAAGCCACAACGGCGATGGTGGTGGTGGTCGTCCCAAATCCACAGCCGCACCACCGATCGGCTAAGGCAGCCACGGTGGTGGCGGCGTCTCTCGTTTACGATCGGCGAGGACGGCGGCGGTAGTTTCGCTGCTGCTGTCGTCGGCCGCTGGTGGCGGTGACGGTGTCTTGACGCCGTTTGCCGTCGCCGGTGGTGGAGGCGGTGGCGGCTTGTTCCGGTCCAGCAGGAGGGCGGCGGCGGTTGCGCATCGGCGTTGCCGTCGTGCGCCGTTGTTTTTGATCAAACGCCAATCGGCCACGCCACGGTGGTGGCGGCCGATCGCTGCTGCTACTGTGGTGGTGGCGGCTGTCCAAAGCGGTGATCGATGGTGGTTGTCGATAGCGGTTGGCGGCGATAGGTGGTTCACGATCACAACCGCGGCCGAAGCCGTGGTGGTGGTTGTTTTTTGGTTTTTGATCGCCGGCAAGGCGGTGGTGGCGGCATCCTCACCGCTATCATCGTCCGAGATAACCGATACCGATAATTGATAATGTTTATTTTACCATTATCAAACCGACGGATAAACACGTTTTAGATAATTATCAGTTAGGATAGTTATCAGATCGTAATATTTTCTCGAATTGGATAAAGGTTTTAATCGTTTAATTGTTATCAATTTATTTTATGAAATTATTATTAAAATCCTAATCCAGTTTAGATTATTACGGAAAACCAGTTTTATCGAAATCAGTTTAGTTAGTTTATTTTAAACTAGTTTTGTTGTCATAGCCAAGCCCAAATGACCTATGGTTGTGTTTAATGCTCTTTTATCGTTTTATTATTCTATTCATGGTAAGGGAGGCCTGCGAGCCATTTACAACCCTTTTTGTACTTTAATTTTAAATAGTCTAGTTGGAAGGCCTGCGTGCCATTTGCAACTCAATTTTGTATTTAGTTAAAGTAGAATAGTTCCAAAGGAGTAAAACTCGAAGACGGAGCTTCGCACGACCAGAGATGTTGGAGCCAGTGGGAGCACCAAGATTTCATGCCTTGTGGTTGTTTAGTCACATAGGATTTTGGACCGTCAGTTCTCGTGTTGGCTCACGAGACTGACAATAGATCTGGGCAAAAGCTATGACACTGTCTTGTTTTTATCTGCGTGGTTGATTATGATTGCTTAGTCTTAGATAAAAACAAAATTTTATGAAATCAGTCAAAAGAGTTCGATTACAGTTTGTTTTTCGAACCAGTCTTTTTCAAAACTAAAAACTGGCTAAATCCTTAGGAAAATCTTAGATCAGTTAGTGTGATCCATTTGTGGACACCTTTGGCGTAAGGTACGTCGGGGCTCGAAGGAGTCGAACCTTTAGCCCCACGTTCAAACCCCAAGCTGAAGGGGGTGAAAAGACTCTGCGATATCGGGGGGTACCGACCAGAGTACATCCAGTTCAAAATGGTGCGATCTATTTTGGTAGTTGTTACAACTCACCGGGTGGTACCGGGCCAAAACACACTAGAGGGACTAAATATGCACGGATTCAAGTATCCGATGTCCCGACGATCTAGAAGTCGTATCTTCGTTTAAAGATGCGATTGGTATAAGTCGTTACCTACCAGAAATAGCATGGATTGGCTTGCGTGAGCAAACCGCCTGTCAATTCATGTGAAATATGGATTCTAGTCTAATATAATTATTGTTCTAAGGTAATAATTTATTAGAAGTACAATCAGATAACTAAATCGGAATTTTATATTTGTCTGTAGATGTCTGCTATTGTCTTTTATTCACCTGAGGAATCTCTCCGCCTGATAATGGGGAAATGGAAGCTTACAGGCCAAAATTTTCCAGTCTGGAAAATGCACCTTGACAATGTCTTGGATGCACAGAGTAAGCGGTACGTGATAGAGAAACCCGTTTCACGACCCGGTTGCAATGCTCCTGAAAAGGACTTTGCTGAATACTTCAAATTCATGGCTGACGAATATGATGTGATGTCGATTCTGTCCTTTTCTACCTCACCCGAGTTTACTGCTGATTTGAGGGTTAGATATTGCCATGAGGTCGTGAAGAATATAGAGAACCAGGTGGGTTTCTATAAGAAGAGTGGGAAGTATCTGATCATGAAAGAGATCTATTCTCTGAAACTGGAAAAGGGTCAATCTGTTAAAGAGCATCTCCTAGAGATGAGGAAGCTCTTTAAAAGTTTGTCACGCATGGGATACAAAGTTGTCCAGGAGGAACTTGTGCATCTCATGTGGTTCTCCCTCACTGATGAGATACGTAACACAGTTAGTGCGTACATTGGAGAACCAAAGAGAGACGTGGCAAAGCTTCATGAGGATATTTTGGCCAGTTTGGAGCCGAAAACTGCAGCACCTGCTGACCTCATGGACACGGATTGGATTGACGAGCTGGGAGATCTGAGTTGCTCAGAATGCGGTAGCAAGGATATTTGTGCTCACTCGATGGACATCGACCAGCTAGACATCGGTTTGCCCGATGCACCAGGTATCTTTATGATAGACTGTTTGATCACTTCTTATGAATCATGGGTACTTGATACAGGCAGTGGTAATCACATTTGTAATCATTTACAGGGATTCAAAAGAAGGGAGATGCTGGGGAAGGACCGTTCGAACCTAAGAGTCGGTGAAGGCCAGATGCTTGTAGCTGAGTCTATAGGGTCTTACAGTCTTAGTTTACCCTCGGGTCTAGTTTTGGAACTTGAAAATTGTTACTATGTTCCTAGAATGATCAAAAATGTTATTTCTTTCGATTTACTTGTAGACCAAGGGTTTTTCTATAAATATGATTATAAACTTATCTCTTGCTTTAAAAATGATATCTTTTATTTCAAAGCAACTCCCTCTAATGGTCTATATGTGTTAAATCTACAAGAAAATAGAGAAGTCTATCATATAAGTAAACGATCCAAGGATATTGAGGATCAGACTTACCTCTGGCATTGTCGTCTAGGTCACATAAACAAGAAACGCATAGAGAAACTCCAGAAAGGAGGACTCCTTGGGTCTTTCGATTTTAAACCGTTTGACAATTGCGAATCTTGTTTATCCGGCAAGATGACAAAGCAACCCTTCAACAAAGATAATGAAAGGGCAAATGATTTGTTGGGAATTATACACACAGATGTGTGTGGTCCCTTCAGTCACGAAGCTAGAGGAGGATACCGGTACTTCATCACTTTTACTGACGATTTCAGTAGATATGGTTATGTCTACTTGATGAGACATAAATCTGAAGCCTTTGAAAGATTTAAGGAATTTCAGAGTGAAGTACAGAATCAACTTGACAAGAAAATCAAGTTCCTAAGGTCAGATCGAGGTGGGGAATATCTGAGTCAGGAATTTAACAATCATTTGATAGTATGTGGGATTGTTTCACAACTCACACCTCCGTACACACCCCAGATGAATGGTGTGTCAGAAAGGAGAAACCGTACCTTGCTTGATATGGTAAGATCAATGATGTGTCGTTCCTCACTACCAGTATCATTTTGGGGACATGCGCTCGAAACAGCGGCCCACATACTGAACAAAGTGCCAACTAAATCGGTAGAAAAGACACCATATGAAATTTGGACAGGCAAGAAACCAAAATTGTCTTTTCTAAAGATTTGGGGTTGTGAAGTATATGTCAAGAGACCAACTTCTGAAAAACTCAAACCCAAATCAGATAAGTGCTTCTTCGTAGGGTATCCCAAGACTACTGTGGGATACTACTTCTACAATCCTACCGAGAACAAAGTCTTTGTAGCTCGGGGAGGTGATTTTCTGGAGGATAAGTTCCTCAACCAAGAGGATACCAGGAATGATGTAGATCTACAGGAGGTAGAGGAAGATGACACTTCACCGATAGTTGAGCCAGTTGCTCAACAAGAATATGTTGAGACTCAACCGGAAACGGTTGAGGAGGTGCAAACACAGGACCTTCGCAGATCCACTAGGATAAGGCAAGAGCCAGATAGGTATCTTGGGTTCTTAGTCTCTCAGGATGATGGAGACTTGAATGAACCGACCTCCTATGGAGAAGCTGTATCAGGCAGTGAGTCTGAACAATGGCAGGAGGCCATGAAGGCTGAGATGCAGTCCATGTACGACAACCAAGTATGGGAGTTGACAGATTTACCCCAACACAGTAGGGCTGTTGGACGTAAATGGGTTTTCAAGAAGAAAACTGACATGGACGGTAATGTGCACACCTTTAAAGCTAGACTGGTAGCAAAAGGTTTCACGCAAACTCATGGTATTGACTATGATGAAACTTTTTCACCAGTAGCAATGTTAAAGTCTATTAGGATCTTGATGGCCATTTCAGCGTACTTCAATTACGAGATTTGGCAGATGGATGTTAAGACGGCCTTCCTGAACGGGAAGTTAACAGAAGACGTCTATATGGAACAGCCGGAAGGTTTCATAGATCCAAAGAATCCTAATAAAGTGTGCAAGTTGTTGAAATCCATATATGGATTAAAACAGGCATCTAGAAGTTGGAACTTACACTTTGATGAGCGAATCAAAGAATTTGGTTTTGCCAAAAGTGAGTTTGAACCATGTGTTTACACAAAGTTCAGTGGGAGCATAGTAACCTTCTTGGTCTTATATGTAGATGATATTCTACTCATTGGAAATGACGTACCAACTTTACAGAGTGTAAAGACTTGGTTAAGCAAGTGTTTCCAAATGAAAGACCTTGGAGAAGCCGCCTATATACTTGGTATAAAGATCTATAGGAATAGATCTAGACGGCTTATCGGGCTTAGTCAGAGTACATACATTGACAAAATCCTTAAACGATTCAGGATGGAGGAATCCAAGAAAGGATTTATCCCAATGCAGCATGGCATAGTGCTAAGCAAAGCACAGTGTCCTGTTTCTAGTGAAGATCAGGACAAGATGAAATTGATCCCATATGCTTCAGCGATAGGATCAATTATGTACGCCATGTTATGTACAAGGCCCGATGTTGCTTACTCGATAAGTGTTACGAGCAGATACCAGCAGAACCCAGGTGAAGCCCATTGGGTGGCTGTCAAGAACATTCTCAAGTACATGAGACGCACAAAAGAAATGTTCTTGGTCTTTGGAGGATCTGAAGACGAGATTAGCGTCACAGGCTACACTGACGCTAGTTTTCAGACCGACAAAGATGATTTTAGATCACAGTCAGGATATGTATTTACCCTAAATGGAGGCGTGATCTCGTGGAAGAGCTCGAAGCAAGATACCATAGCGGATTCCACTACAGAGGCAGAGTACATTGCAGCATCAGACGCGGCAAAGGAAGCTGTCTGGCTCAGGAGTTTTATCACGGATCTAAGAGTTGTAGCCAGTATCTCTAGACCCATTGATATTTACTGTGATAACTCTGGGGCAGTAGCGCAAGCGAAGGAGCCCAGAGAACATCACAAGTCGAGACATGTACTCAGGAAATATCACCTCATCCGAGAGATTATTGGAAGAGGAGATGTGAGAATATGCAAGATTCCGACGGATGAGAACGTTGCAGATCCGCTAACAAAGCCTTTAGCTAGAGCAAAGCATGAGGGCCATACTAGTTCCATAGGAATGCAGTACCTGGGTACTAGTAGTTAGTTTATGTTATCGATTATCAATGTAATTTCGAAACATTATGAAAGTTTATTTCACTGTGTGTTGGAAATAAAGAGATACTATTTTAAAGATGTTTCAAGAAAATTACTCTTCGCATATTTAAGGTTATCCATGATTTTTCACGAGTTCGTAAAAATCTAAATTTCCGTAGCTACTTGTTAAGGTGGGAACCTTAGCAGGATTGTAACGCTATTATGGGTGTTTGGTGGTTTATTCAACGTAATGAGTAAAAGCACAAGTGATGTGGCCAAACATTCATAGATACTCATCAGAGTGTTTGAGTATTGGAAGTGACCAGTTTCAAGTCTGCTTCATGGAGCCTTTGTCATAAGCATTGACTTGATGATAGGTTGTCCTTTGACCTGAGATATCTGGTCTATGATCATGAGGACTACTGTACTCTTAGCATGCTCTAACGCCGCACCGTAACTGGGTGGTCATAAGGGGTATGACTAGATGCAGCGGAAGCCGTGGTTGTAGATGCGGATAGTCAAGATGGGATTTACACCTCCCACATGGGAGAGATATTTCTGGGCCCCCTGACGGTTAAGATTGGCAGAAATGCGTGGCCACGCTCGGATAGAATAACAGTGGGTTATTTGGAAGATCCGTTACTGCAGGCAATCGAGATCAGAGTCAGGAAATACTTGAGTTTATGATTGAACTATCTCAGCTCCATGTCAAAACTCACTTTAAAATATCGTGTGTAAAAGGAATGAACCTGTGTACAATTCAAATATGAATCGTATCTCTGGCTATAAGAGATCTTATAACCTGGTCAACCTAAGTGTCTGGCTAGGGACCTCCTTAGGCTAATAGTGACAGTTAAGTTACTTGTCTGGCACAAGTGGGAGTCTGAAAGGATTATGTGCAAGACAGTAATTAGGATCACTATGTCCAATGTTATAAGACACTAGTGGGTCACACTGCTACACACCCAACCCGAGACCTATTGGATTTATCGTGTGGAAATAATTAATTAAGTTTAATTATTTAATAGAGAGAAAGGAATAAATAATAAATTGTTTATTTATTATTTATCAGATAAATATAATTACTTGATTAACAAGTTTGAGTTAATTAAGGAAATTATTGTGGATAGTTATTTATGGATTGGGATTCTTAATATGATTACCATAATTACCTATATAAATATAGGGTTAGGGTAATAGAATTATAACACTGATTTCATAATTACTTTCTCGCCAAGAATCCCAAACCTCTCTCTCTCTCTCTTGTCGGCGTTGACACACACACATACACCGGGAGGTTTTTCCTATCAAATCCTAGGCGGTCTAGCAGCCAGTCTCACGGTGGTGCAGTATCGGTGTATCCCTCACTAGCATCCGGAGGATCGTTTGTATCGTCTAAAGGTAAACGCGAGAAAACCCCCTTGATATAATTGTGTTTAATAAACTACGGATGGATCATTGTTCGGGTTAGGTTTTTATCCGCTGCGTAATTATTTATCTGTTCATCCGACCCGTTAGAACCCAACAATAATATCCTAAAATCCTTTTAAAACATATGAGTAATTTGAACTTGACTACAATATACCTGTTATAATCATATTACTCGTAAATGTTTTATTCCAAAAACACATTCCTATAAAATAGTACTTCGTGTGTTTTTGACAGTTTTCATATATATTACTTCGAATTATCAAATTTTGAAGTATATTTGTTAGTGTGGTAGACAATATCTAGGATCAACAAATTGAATCAAGTCTATCTTGACTTAGGTTCAAGGCAAAATTAGATATATATAAATCAAGACAATAATTTTAAATTTAAAATACCAAAATCCCATAAATTTAAAAACAACCAATATTTCAAAACTATCCAAAATAAAATGTTTTAAAATAATCTTAAAATGTCTTGATAATATCTAAAAGAAATCTTGTCTGATCCTCAGGACCCGGGCACTTCATTTCTCCTGATCACCTGCAATCATACATTTGCTCTAGGTGTCAGTTAACTTGTAAACTAACAAGTAGTAATGATAAACTGAAGCAGTCATAAAACGTCCTAGGTGTTTATACCTGTTTCATGACGCTTCGGGCAATTGTGTCTCCAATGTCCGACCTCATGACACGTAAAGCATCGATTCTCGGCCTTCGCTTTGTTGACTTTGCCCTTTTTGCCCTTGCCCTTGCCCTTTCTATTGTCAACGGCCTTTGGTACACTCTGGCTGACCTGAACCTGGTCCTTGCCCTTGCTGGTGTTCCTTTGCCCTCTTTTCTTCTTCACTCCACCATCCCTGACCATCAGAACATCTTTGGTCTTGGTCCCCGTTCCCATACTTTGTTCAGCAGTTTTTAACATGGAGTGCAATTCAGCTATGCTTCTTTCCATGTTGTTCATATTAAAATTCATCACAAACTGCTTGTAATCATCGGACAATGAATTAAGTATGGTATCCGTTGCCAACTGCAACGGAACTGGGTGACCTAACCTCTCTAGGTGGTCAAGTAGCCTCTTCATTTTCATAACGTGGGCACTGACAGAGGTCCCCTTGGCCATTTTGCACGCGTTTAGAGCCCTCGTGGCATCATAACGCTCTGTGCGAGCTTGCGTTTGAAACATGTCCCTCAGCTGGCGGATCATGTCGTAAGCATTAGTGTTCATGAGCCCTGTTTGTAGTTCTGGGCTCATAGTCGCAAGCATCAAGCAGCCAACATCCAGCAAATCATCCGAACGCTTTTGATAAGCATTTCTGATTGCCGTACTGGCATTTGCTGGTGGGGCCTCACCTAGAGGTTCTTCTAGGACATACCACTTTCTTTCGTGTCTGAGCACAATCTGGAGATTGCGCTCCCAGTCGAGAAAATTTGGACCAGTGAGTTTGTCCTTTTCTAGGATTGAGCGAAGAGAAAGGTTATTGGTGTTGGTAACCGTGTTTGCCATCTACACTTTTAAAAACTTGGTTTTAGTACCTTTGAATAAACGGTTCCGAATAAATATCAATAAACCCTAAAGTGATAATTATCGGACTAGGATCCTTATTTCATACGTCCTGATGCGCGGTTTGCTCACGCCCCACCAGGCCCGTACTATTTCGGTAGGTAAGGACTTTTACCAATCATATCTAACTGACATGACTCCTAGATCTTTTCGGGACATCGGATAAAACCGTACATGTTTTAGTCCCTCTTAGTGCTCTTTGGCCCGGTACCACCCGGTGAGTTGTAACAACTACCAAAATAGATCTCACCACCCAGGACAGGATGTACTCTGGTCGGTACCCCCCGATATCGCAGAGTCTTTTCACCCCCTTCAGCCTGGGGTTTGAACGTGGGTGCTAAAGGTTCGACTCCTTCGAGCTCCAACGTACCTTACGCCAAAGGTGTCCACAAATGGGTTGCACTACTGATCTATGATTTTATGGGTTTTAGCTAAGTTTTTTGAAAAACTTTAAATTTCCAGTATTTTTAAAAACTTTGCTATTTAAACCGACTGTTTAAAAGGCAACTGATGTTTAAAACCAACTGTTAATAAACATACATTCTGTTTAAAACTAACTTGTTTTAAAACACTTGCTAATTTAAAACCAACTGTTTTAATAGCATGACTGTCGACTAAAACCAACTGTTTTGAAAGTCAACCAGTTGACCAAAACTAACTGTTTTTTTTTGTCAACATTCCTTTATAAGAAAAGCGATCTTATAAATATAAGGTTATTTAAAATAAAATCTACCGTTTAAAAAGGTTTGAAAACTTGGTAATTTTAATTTTAAAAACCTATCATATCTCATGATTGAAAAGTTTTAAAACTCTCTCTAAATTTTAAAACGTTTGATAAAAGCTAAGCATGCAATAATTATCAACTAATCATGAGCAAACACATTCACGCAGTTAAATATTAACAACTACGCAGTTGATACGTCTAATCATAGTTTTGCCAACTAATTCCTAAAGGTCCAAAATGACCTAACTAATTTTCAAAAATTTCTAGTAGCTCCCACTGGCCTTATCACCTCTCGGTGGAATTTTCGAAAAAGAAAAATTATAATAAAGGAGTTGTAAAACTATGCAGGTCCTTTCAAGAATAAAATAATGAGCTAAGTTGGCAAATTTTTATAACAGGCACAAACATGCACATATATAAAGCAAATAAACAAGCAACATATATAAAGCATAAAAAATAATCCTAGATCCGTTAAATAATATCTCGTTCGGTTTATCGCAAAATGTGGTTTTAACTGATTTATAAAACAAACTGTTTTACAAATCGAAACTAATATTTTAATCTGAAATCGGTTTTATAAAATTACCTAAGATTTATAAACTATAAATCTAATATGTAAAATAAAACCAATTTTCTAAAATATTTACGTTTATCCAAAACATATCAAACCGGACATTCCGAACCAACTAATCGAAATAATAAGTGCTGGCCTAAAAACTGTGTCGTGGTTCGACCAACTGGTCAAATATGACACCTGGCCCATTTGACCAAAACGGGTCAAATACTCGGTTTGATAATCACAGGGATAATTATTAATAAAGTCCCTTAAAATATTTTATAAGACAATAAATAAAATTATCTTAATAAAATTAATTTGGATAAAAAAAAATAAAACCAATAAACCCCTTTTTGGGCCTCAGACTGGGTCCGAAATTTCTGGGTCTTGGGCCTTGTATGACTTAGGCCCAATAGAACGAAAAACGAAAAAACACGATCTCGTAATCGATTGACATCTCGTCGTCGATCACGTAATCATCGCCTTTGTGATGATAACAACAAACGGTTGCTACCACCACCGCGATCACCGCACCACCATAAACCGGCGACGACGGTTGCTAAGAAAACGCCACCGCCACCGCCGCCACCAATCATCACCAACAGTCGCCACCATCACCGCCAAGACGACGATAGCAGCAATCAGCGGCTTTCGTTGCCGCTCTCGTGGGTGGTAATGAACCGGTCACCATCGATCGGGTGGATTGGCCACGGCTTCGCCGTCGAACACCGCCTAGTGCGGTTCGGTCCATCGGCCACCGTAGTGGCTTGATCGCCACCAACGGAACCCGCCGGCCACCACCAAACTGGTGGTTCGGCCTCGGTCCTGCCGTGGTTCGCGGCTATATAACAAACGCCACCACCACCGCGTGGTGGTGTGGCTTGCGATCGTGAAACAAAACCAGCCACCGCCGCCGCCTGGCGAGGCCGCAAGGCAGCCGGCGGACGGCTTGGTGGTTCGTGGTTCATCCGGCAACGATGGCCACAGCCACCGTCACCACCACGCTTCAGCCGCCACTACCATCGCAACACCACCGCTGCCCAATCGTGGCTTGCGGTGGTCGATTGATATCTGCGAAGCCATCACCGCCGTTCACGGCCACCACCAAACTGGTGGTTTGGCCATGGCTTGGTGCGGTGCGAGTCCGGCCACCGCTAGGGTGCGGTTCGACCACCGCTTGGCGGTCCGGTCAGCTGCTGCCGCCGTTCCGCCGCGGATCTCGCTCTCGTGTGTGATTTCGTGTTTTAGTTTTAATGAGATATACGATAAACGAGAATTGATAAAAAAAAATAAATTTTTGCACAACTGATAAAGATTAAACTTTTATCTAACTGATAAAGATTAAACCTTTTTAATGAAAACTGATAATTACCCAAAAATCTTTACCAAACTGATAAAGATAATAAAATCAAATCTTTACCAAACTGATAAAGATTGAACCAAATAAAATCAAATCTTTACCAAACTGATAAAGATTATGTTTTATTCAAAACTGATAATTATCAAACTGATTAAATCTTTACCAAACTGATAAAGATTAAATCCAAACTTTATTCACAAGAAACAATTTTAACGGATCTAATAATAACTAAAATAAACAAGTAAAACTGTGGCTCTGATACCACTGTTGGGATTTTGTGCGATCCTCATATCAAACTGACACGAGAAAAACTGTTATCTCAAACCTAACTGGTCGAGACACACGACAAAATCACATGAAACAAACTGCTCCAAAGGTTTAACAATCAAACCTAACTGGTTTGATTAAGCGGAAGCAATAACGATTAAAATCCCGAAAACATCACAGATCTTATTTGTTTATCTTATTACAGTTAATATGTAGGTTTAGGATTATTACCTGGATTGCTTGAGATAGATCCACCCGTAAACGACCAAACGGAATTCCCTCTAGCTGGATCTAACCCCGGAATGCTTCACGAACAAATGGTACGCGAAGAACACGATCAATCAGAAACGAAACCGGATCTGGATTCTTTCTTGGTGAGATCGACGAAGAGAGAGAGAGAGGAGAGAGAAAGGTTTCTTTCAGAATTAATTGAATGAATTGTGTGTATTATTCTGATAACCTGGCATATCTATTTATATGGAAAACCTTCCATTTATCAGATAGCCTTTATTCTTTCTTTCTCTCTAAGAAAGAATAATTTCCATAATTATCTTATTCTTTCTTTTTCTCCAAGAAAGAATATTTACCAATTATTATATTTTTCATATAATAATTACTAGATAATTATAAACCAATTAATTAACCCTTTTATATATTTATTTAACTAATAAATATATAACTGTAATTAATTATCAGAAACCTTTCACTTTGGGGTTTATACAGAAAACACCCAACAGTTTTATAATTCGCTATTATAAAACTAAACTCTCCAAACTGGGGTTATTAAACTATCCGAATTATAGGTCCTCACAGGTGTGACCCTCAAGTGACTTATAACGTTGGATGTGCGATCAAACGGTTTGTCAACTTATGCACATAATTCCTAACAATGAATAGGTCAAAGATTTGGTTGTTTTGACTATTGTAGGAATTTAAGTCTGGGACACCCTAACATGTGAAGATTATGGTCAATAACTAGGACACGATCCTCGTAATCCCAATCCTAAATCGTTTGGTCCACAATCTAGAATCGGTTTACCAGTCCTGATTAATATTGCAATGGCTCTTCTACTATCTGGTCACTCTTGGTCCAAGTAACCCCTTAACACAACCTCTTGGTCCAAGGTCAGGCTAGAGTAGGTTGATTATCCTTTTGGAGTCTATCTGCTCTGGTCCAACAAATACACCCAACCAAATGAATTCAAATTGCCAAAACACTATCAATCAGAAAAGAACCATAACAAACATTCAATTAATCAAAACAAACCAATAAACATTAATCACAAAAGTATTATCCACAATGGTTCATCGACCATGGCAAGCACCACTACTAAAAACTACTCACTAATCATAACGAAAACATAAACAAAAGTAGACATCGACATGATACCGACAGTACAACGACGGATGATCGAAGATCGATTCCCGCAGCGTATCGGCACCTTTCGTACTCTCACTCTCGTTCCTCCTCGTATCCCGTACCAAAAAATCATGCTTTGAACTGAAGGGGAAGGCTAGTATTTAAAAGAAAACGTCCAGGGGCCATCTGGCGATCGCCAGACTGCAGGTTTGGTGACGCCAGACACTTAGGTCAAGCTCCGGTCTTCATCTTTATCGAACTTGGCGACGCCAGGTTGAGGATTTCGCGATCGGCAAGTGCCTACTGTGTTGGACTTGTGCATTTTTCACGTTTTCTCGCCTTTTTTCGTACTTTTCCGTTCCACGGCCTCCAAATCCTTCATAAACAATAATAAGCTCATTTAGTGAGTGAAATGATCAGAAATGGGTGAGAAATGGGGTAAAGTCATGCAATTAAGTTCAACCAAAACATGTATAATTTTGGTGTTATCAAAATCCCCACACTTAAGCTTTGATTGTCCTCAATCAAAAGACTGAAAGATAAGAAAGATAACTCCAAAACTATCCCCATCCAAGATCATCTAAGAGAACAAAGCATACTCACATAATCGAACACACAAACAAGACTCATCAAGCAATCGGATACCAAGATCAACCTTTTACCCTCACAAGATATGAATAACAATATAAAGTGTATCTCTCGGGGGTAAAAGTGTATATGTAAGTGATCACACCAATACTCGACTAATTCCCTCATGCATAAGCTTGTCATCAAATCTAATCTCCACCACTGAGAAGTTGTCAACCGTCAAGAGGACTTTAGGGTTGTAATATTAGGCTAAGGGTAAAGGGTAGGATAAAGGATATATAAGTGACTAAGGGTTTTGCAACAAAAACTTGAAAACTCAATCAGTAATGATCCAAACAGTGAAGCAATCTGACTTTCAAACAATGAACTCTTGGGATGAGCATTCTCTTTCTTTTCTTTTTAGAATCGGCCTAAGCCTATGGCTTATTTGGGGCACAAATTCTTTTTCAATCTTTTCAGCTCACATTCTTTTCTTTTTATATTTTCGACTCTTTTGATATTTCATTTCTTTTCTGAGTCTCAAATATTTTCTTTTCTCTTTTTTTTTCAGAGCAGCAACTATGTTGCTTTTGGGCTCTTTTTACTCTCAATCCATAAAAACTGTCAGATATGAAAAACTGGATCAAAACATCTCAAGAATCAAATTTAAGTTACGGCCAACATATAGATAAAACAATTAGGCTAAAGGATAAGGTGTATAGTGGGTAAAGAAATGAAAAGGCTAAGGCTTCAAAATGGTTTCAAGGGATAAAGTGTTAAAAGGTGAACACTTTTCAGTCAAAGGCTAGGCAAATCAGACAATCTTATGATGAGATTATCTGACGAAGGCTAAAAGGGTTAGAAACGAAGGCCTCTATCAGTGCAATGGTGATAAATACTTCTCTTATGTAGTCTCGACAAGCATTCAAATGACAAGTTCTAACTTGGGTCAAAGTCGGTATTCCTCACAGAATAAATAACAATTAAGGCTCAATCTCTCAAAGGAATTGGGTGAGGCACTCATGGTAATCAGTATTCCAAGGCATCCTTTTACTAAACTAATCCTATTCAGTGTTCTCCTATGCAAGCAACTCAGTCTCAAAAACAATATCAGATTTCGAAAAAAATTGGGGTCAAATCTCAAAGCTTTCAAAAATTTGAAAAACGACACACCATAAAGCAAAAAGTGAACCCATTTAAACAGATAAGTCTACATAACCCCCTCCCCACACTTAAAATTTGCAGTGTCCTCAATGCAACAATTAACACAATTAAGGAGTAATTGGGAAAAAGAGAAACTTCCCGGGTTATGTGACGAAATCTGTTCTGATCTGAGAGTGGTCCAAAAAATCGTGCTCGATCATAGATCATAAGTCGCTGTATCTACCAAAAAGGAAAAAGAAAAAGTAAAAACGAACTAGCAAAAATAAACCAAACCAAACTATTAATAACTACTTAAAGTCCTAAACAAACCAAACAAATAAAAATTGTTCAAACAAACCAAACCACACAAACAAAAATAAAATTGTCTCAAACAACCATATCGAATAATGGAGATAAAAGAGAAAAAGATCAATAAGGGCCACGAGGTTGGTTTTGCCAATCCTCGTAAGTCGAGTAACCGGGCGGAGCATCCTCGGAGTATGGCCAAAACGGTGATGGAGCATATGCGGTATTCGGTTGAATACCGAAATGAGAGGCCATCTGGTTCATCACTCCACTTTGCCAGTTGCCTTGGTGAAGAGCCTCCACGGTGTTGTACTCCACATGTTGATGATGACGGCCATAAGACAATGACATCTCCGAGAGTCGGTTACTCAAGTCTTAGTAACCCGAATACGCTGTCCAATCCGCCGGTTGTTGACCCACATTTGCCCCACTCGTTCCACCAATCTCATGCGTGCTCCTCGGTGCTTGACTTCTCGGTTGACCCCTTGGTTGACTTCCCGTCCCATAAGCTTGAGGATTATGGGTCCATGCATTGTAATCTCTTCCAACCATGTGCTCAACCCTTGCTACACCTATGCCACGGAGTTGGTCCATGTCGATCAATCCCATCTCCCCAAGGTTCGTCATCGAGGCAATGGCACCCGCGGTAAGGATACCGAAGTGCTTGGCCAAGAGCGTCACGTACTGGCCACCAACTATGCGACTACCCTCTCGATAACCACTTGCCTTGGCAAGTTGAATGGCGATGAGATACGGAGCATTCAGATATTTATCATCCGTAGAGAGCTGCTCAAGAAGCCATAGATCATAAACCGAAACTTTCTCCTCACTTGAAGAACGAGCGTTCACCGCTTGAATGAGCATGCGGTGTAGAAGTCTATCCGAAGAAGTAAGAAAACCCTTCACTTTGAGATTACCACCATAGTCACCTTCACCAAGAATTGCCCAAGCCAATTGAGGATCAAAACCATCCGGCCTCTTTGCGGTCGCCCACATGTACTCCGCGAATCCGGGAGCATCAACCTCCTCTTGGGTATATATCCCCAAAGCAACGGCAAACTCGACCAAAGATAGGGATCTCCAAACTCCACCAAGTCGAAACGTCATGCATGATTGATGGAACTCCTCAAGGGCCTTGATGGCCTCGAAACGGAATGTGGCCACGAACTCAACAATAAGCTCGCGATAAAGGGTCTCGGCAATGTCGAAGACTCGCTCCCATGGATGGCAATGTCGAAGACTCGCTCCCATGCATGGGTGGGAGGTGTCTTCTTCAATACCCGTACTCAACACATGTGTACGGGTAGCAGATGTGGCTGCCCAGCGTCTACCTAAGGATAGGCGAGGACCGGTTAAAACCTTTGGTCCAGACTCCCACTCATCATTTCTTTCACTTCCCTCGCTCAGCTCACTATCATAACTATCTTCGACTGTTTTGTCTCCCTCAAACCTTATTTCAACCTCACCGGAGTATTCAGACTCAGAATGATATTCCACCAAAGAGAAAGGTGTTCTATTGGCCAGTACAGGTAGAGAAAAGCGAGAAGAGCCTGCTCCGGTCTGATCATCGTCACCGCCTAAGTTACCCCCGTCATCTCCCCCCGACTCCTCATCCTCAAGCCCTTGGTCATCATCCCCAGATGAATGACCACTCTCATAACCCTCACTCTCTCGACTAGAGGATACCTCCGGGGTGCCAGCCTCCGGCTCTGGAGGTTCTGGTAGAGGAAGGGAATCTAAGTAAGCTCTTAAAATCGGTGAACGATGATCAAGTGTATCAAGTAATTCTTGGGGAATCTTCATAGGAACAATATGGTGATGAGCAGTCTTATCAACCAGTTTCGACATAGGCCAGGTAGGAAATAATGGAAGCCCCATCCGTGGAACACTACAGTTCTTGTCAAAGATATGGGAGATGATAAGTGCCAAGAATCGTGGATACGGAACAAAATTTCTGGCCTTGGTTCCTGTCTTGTCTTTGATCACGGATGAAAACTCCTCCCCAAAGAAAATACTGATAGTCGGTGTCGGGGTTGTTGGTGGCACAACCAAGAAAGACTTGCTTTAACTCTTTGCCGCATTGATCTGTTCCTCTGGTGCGTGAGGAAAGACACTTGTTGAGGATGGCGAATAGAGTGGACCAGGCACCGGCGATATATTTGCTTTGAATGCTCCAAGAGTAGTAAGTTCTTTCGCATATCCGAGAGCATAGATGGTCTGGAACATTTCTTCGTCAGACAAGTGAGATGTCTCAGGGGTTTTAACAGGTACTTGGAGGATGCGACAGAATCGGTCTCGGGTTAGTTTGTACTTAAAGTCATCGACCTTGCATCTGAAGTGTTCAGGTTGGGAAGAGGTACGCGGAATAAATTGCATGGAGTCATAGAATTGTTGTATGTAGACTTCCGGAATATCGACACGGCGGGTGAGAAGTGGGGTAAGAGGGTGGTTTCGAAGGATTTCTATTATGATTGGGTGTGAGGTTTGGAAGTGATCAAGGTCAAGGTAGTGGTTATTTTGGTTGGAAGGAAGGTATTTGGCATGGGGGAAGAGGCTATTAGAGATTTTCTGTAGTTGAGGTGAAAGGGTATCGTAGGTAATGGGTTGGGGTTGAGTGACACGAGACTGTCGGTGAGCTGAAGAGCTCGGATTCACCATTGTACCTGAAAAAAGAAAATGTTAGTATTGAGGTAAAGGCATAATTGAGATATAAGGCACACATCATTGAGATGTGTTATTGTGTACTAAATCAAAAGATTTGGTAGAGAATAATACAACACATTGAGTGTGAATTTTTCTCAAGTCTGGAGAATACAAAGACCACCAACAATCTTACCAACCCGAGACATGATGATGAACACTTAGGATAATTTGGATGAGGTGGTATCATGATATGGTGAACCAAGTAACCAATTATAACAATTAAGACCAATGGAACATGCATTATAGATATTCAAGCATGGGTGAGACATGATCAATCAATTAATCCATGAAAAAATATATCAATAACAATCAGGCATGCATACAAGACTTTCTTGAGACCAGAACCCGAAGCAATCTCACAGATACTCATATCCACGAAATTCAGAAACGAGCAATTTGAGTTCACACTTATCCAAGAAAAAAAACAAACCCAAAAAAAGTAAGAACACAAAAAAACGAGACCTAGAAAAAAAAAACAAGAGAAAAAAAAATAACTAAGTAAAAAAAACATATAAAAAGAAAAGAAAGAAGAAACTTAAAAAGAACAACAAAAAAAATAAAAAATAAAAATAAATAAAAAAATCCTCGGTCAGATGGTAAAAAAAATGGGTCAGCGGCCGGTCAGCGAAGAGAAAGGGGTCAGAGCAGTGGGTCAGACGCTCGGTCAGAGCTGCTGACCGAGCTCTGACTGAGTAAGAAGCCGTTGGGGGCGCGTGCGCGGCGCGTTAAAGCGCGTGGGACCGCATGCTTGGCGCGTGGGAGCGCGTGGTGACGTATACGATGCGCATGGAAGTGCGTGATAGCTCGAAAAACGTGTGAAAGACAGCTCTGAAAACGTGTGACAGCTGGGACGAGTTGGGAAGCGAGTTTGACAGCTCCAAAACGCGTTTTTTTGAGGATTTCATCTCCTTTTCTTTAGATTTTCAGATCAGAGTTCAAAACAAACACACACATAACCAAAAGACGAAAAAATAAAGAAGAGCAAAGACGACTTCCGGTCAGGTCTCCGGTCAAGGTCCATACACGGCCTCCGGTCACCGGTTGACGACGGCAAGGCACCGGTCCGGTCCGAACTCCAACACACCGATTCGATCACACACAAAGGTAAGATGGCGACGGTTAGAAGAACCAAGTAGACACAACACACAGCAACCGGAATGATTCTCCGGTCTGGTCGCCGTATACAACCACGTCTCCAGTCGCACATCCGGTCGCGAGAACACCGGCTACACACACCTTCGGTCGCTGGAGTAAGATGGATGGTGGTATCGGTCACGGTTCAAGAAGAGGTGCGGTCTAAAAGAGAAACGAGAAGAGTGGAGGTCCGGTTCCAACTCCGGTGACAGATTCGGTTCCGGCGAGTTTGGCAAACATCAGATCCGTTCACAAGGATGTTTCTCAAGGAAGGAGCTTTGGTCGCCGGAAAAACATCCGGTTCCGGCGACGTCCGGTTCCGGCCACAACTCTTCATCTCACCCTTTTTATTTTTCAGATTCGGACAAGGCATTTTCCGGTCCGGTTCCGGCGACGTCCGGTTCCGGCGACGTCCGGTTCCGGCGACGTCCGGTTCCGGCGACGTCCGGTTCCGGCGACGTCCGGTTCCGGTCAAGAAAAAACTTGGGTTTGGTGGTGGTTCGAGCTCCAGTCCGGTTCCGGCGACATCCGGTTCCGGAAACATCCGGTTCCGGCGAGGTCTCCGGTCCGGTTCCGGAAAGATATGTTTTTGGGGCCGGGAGGATCAAAGGACTTGGGTGGATTTTTGAAAGATCCGGTTCCGGCGACATCTCCGGTTCGGTTCCGGCGACATCTCCGGTCCGGTTCCGGCGAGGTCCGGTCGCCGGAAAAACATCCGGTCAGGTCTTGAATTCTTGAAGATGATGGATGGACCCAAGACAAAGAAAAATAAAAATAAAAATAAAAATAAAAGTAAAGTAAAAGAAGAGTGGTAAAAATAAAGGGTAAAACAATAACCTTGGGTTAAAACCTCATCAGCTCTCACAAACACCATACCCCTCAAAAAATTTATTTTTAAATATCAAAAAGTGCATTTTCATCAAGAACTTATGATACCTCTCAAGAACACCAACAATGGTGTTCATCCACATAAACACAAAAAAATCATCAAATCACACATGAGATATATGAAATGAAAGCTTATGATGTGATTCACAACATTAATGAACACAATTAGCACAAAAAGCAACCCACAAACTCAAAATTCCAAAGATAGAGAGTTTGGGGTTTTTCCATAAACCCTTGAAAATTTTTGAAAGAGGGTTCTCAAAACTAACTTGGATTCAGAAGGTGCAAACAATAGAAATACCAATGGATGAGAGATTGAGAGATGTATTTTTACCTTAAAGCACAAAAAATTTGGAAAAATCTTGAAAGAGAAAATAAGGGTTTTGGAGAGGGTTTTGGAGAAGATGAAAGAATGGAGAAGATGAGTGAGGAAAAAGACAAAAAAAATGATATATAAAATCAGTTTTTTTTTTACTAAAAATGAAACTAATAAAAGAAAAAATAAAGCCTATAATGATAAGAAAATACTATTATATATATAGGGAATATAAAACTTACCTGGGTGCTTACCTGTTCCCCTTCTGATCAGGCGGAGGCAGATAGCGTTCCCCCTTGGAACAGGCATGGGGAGGGAACGTTCCCCCTTGACACATGCACACTCATGACACAATATTAGTAACAAGTAACTGAAAGAGATAGATACAGAAACTAAAAATGACAAAACCTAATCTATCAGCGACTTAGTCCAAGACAACAATGACACAGTGGTCAAAAATATGGGTCTGAACACTGAGTCATGGTTCTGAAGGACTGAGTAGTGGATAGATGATCACTCTTGAGGATCAAACATCCCAAGCTTGGAGATTAGGAAATTGAACCGTTTCTCATCCAAAGGCTTGGTGAAGAGATCCGCAAGTTGATACTCGGTGTTGACAAAGTAAAGTTCAATCGTACCTCTCTCCACATGGTCTTTGATGAAGTGATACCTTATATCAATATGTTTAGTGCGAGTGTGTTGGACTGGATTGCATGTGATGGCTATGGCGCTTTTGGAGTCGCAGTAGATGGGTATATGGTTGAAATTGTAGCCATAATCTCGGAGCTGGGTTCGCATCCACAACACTTGGGAGCAGCAGCTGGCAGCGGCGACATACTCCGCCTCAGCCGTGGATGTAGATACACAGTGTTGTTTCTTTGAACCCCAGCTGACTAGCTTATCACCCAAGAACTGGACATGGCCTGAAGTACTTTTCCGGTCCAGTTGACAACCTCCATGGTCCGCATCCGAGAATGCAACGAGCTCAAATCCAGACTCCTTTGGGTACCACAACCCACGGTTGGATGTGCCTTTCAGGTACCGGAGGATGCGTTTGACTTCCATCATGTGTGATTCCTTTGGGTTTTCCTGAAAACGAGCACAAAAACAAGTAGCGAACATAATATCCGGCCTACTAGCAGTCAGATATAACAAAGAACCAATGATGGCTCTATAAGTCTTTTGATCTACAGGCTTCCCTTTTGGGTCAGCACCGATCAAAGTGCCCGAGGCCATGGGAGTTTTAGCAACCGAAGAAGTGTCCATGTGAAAACGTTTTTAAAAGATCACCGATGTATTTCGATTGATTAATCAAAATGCCATCAGGTTTTTGTAGAACTTGAAGTCCCAAAAAGAAGGACAACTCCCGGAGCATACTCATCTCAAACCTGGTGGTCATGAGATCACTGAACCAAATGCACATATCTGAGTTAGTAGAACCAAATATGATATCATCGACATAAATTTGAACTAACAAGATATCATCACCTTCGGTCTTGATGAAAAGAGTAGGATCGATTTTACCTTTGTAGAAACCATTATCTAGTAACACATTGGAGAGATGATCATACCAGGCACGAGGAGCCTGCTTCAACCCGTAGAGAGCCTTGTCTAGGATGTAGACATGATTAGGCTTGGTACGATCAACAAAGCGTTCAGGTTGAGAGACATAAACTTCTTCTTTCAGTTCGTCGTTGAAAAAGGCAGTTTTCACGTCCATCTGGTAGACAGTGAAGTTCTTGTGAGCAGCATAGGCTAAGAAGATCCGAATGGCTTCAATTCTAGCCACCGGTGCGAATGTCTCATCATAATCAATTCCCGCTTGTTGCTTAAAGCCCTTGGCTACTAGACGAGCTTTGTTTCTGGTTACAATCCCGTCTTCATCCTTCTTGTTCTTGAAGATCCATTTCAGATCGATGATTGTCTTGTTCTTTGGTCTCGGTACAAGTCTCCATACACCCAGGCGTTCAAACTGATTTAACTCCTCTTGCATGGCGGTCACCCAGTTAGAGATATCAAGGGCTTCCGTCACGTTCGAGGGTTCATGTCTTGATAAGAAAGCTGCAAATAGGCACTCATTTTGAGTTGCAGACCTTGTCTTGACTGGTGCAGACTTGCTGCCAATCACTTGTTGGAGTGGATGAGCTCGCGTCCACTTGGTTGTATGGGATAAGGTTGGAGGGGGTAAAGGTTCTATCCTCAGATCGATATAGAACTCGGGTTCACGTCTGGTTGTTGCTAGAGTGGTAACTGTAGGGGTACTTGAGATTGTACCACAATGGGACCAGGAGCTGCTGGTGTGTCTGAGGAGACAAGTGAAGGGCTAGCAGCTTGTGGAGCAGGTTGAGTGGTTGTACTGGGACCTGCCACTTATGGAGCAGGTTGAGTAGTGGTACTGGAACCTGCCACTTGTGGAGCAGGTTGAGTAGTTGTACTGGGACCTGCCACTTGTGGAGCAGGTTGAGTAGTGGTACTAGGACCTGCCACTTGTGGAGCAGGTGAAGGGATGCCTTGATGATGACTTGTAGTAGGCATTGTGGAGGAAGCACCACTCTGAGGACTTGGAACATTCACCACCGGGGCCTGCTGGAAGGTGTGGGAAGGTTCCCCCTCAGCAGGTACAGGAGATACTCTAGAACTTGGTGATGCTGAAGCAGACGATGATGATGAAGTGCCTTGGAGGTTGGAAGATGAAATGTCAGTGGTAGAGACCATGACATGAGGTGCTGGTTGTACAACTGCAGGAATAGGAATAGCAACATTAGCAGGTGCAGACAAATCTTTATAGAAGAATTCAAACAATTCATCCAAATCACAAGTATTAGAGTTAGAAGAAGATGGTTTGTTCGCCGGTGAAGAAGAAGTCATGGGATTGCCATGAAGTTGATCAGAAGCCAGAACACCAGAGATTCCTGGTGCAACTGGAGCTGGTGTAGAGTCTTCTTCAATGCCTTCCTCAAAATCCACATTTGTGCTCTCAACCACACGTCTTGTTTTCTTGTTGAACACGCGGTAGGACGGAGAGTCCTTGGCATATCCAATGAAAACACCCTCATCACCCTTTGGACTGAACTTGTCGAGATTGTCTTTATCATTTTTCACGTAGCATTCACAACCAAACACTCTGAAGAATTTGATGCTGGGAGGTCGATTGTACACCAATTCATACGGAGTCTTCATGAACCTTTTGATAATAAGGGATCGGTTTTGGGTGAAACAGGCAGACGCAACGGCTTCAGCCCAGAAGTGTAGCGGAAGCTTGGAGAAAGTCAACATGGTGCGTGCAGCTTCCACTAGGGTACGATTCTTTCTCTCAACAACACCATTTTGTTGAGGTGTTCGAGCAGCCGAAAAGGTGTGAGTGATGCCGACAGAATCAAGAAACGAGTCAAGCTTGTGATTCTTGAATTCAGTGCCGTTGTCGGTGCGAATCACTTGAACAGGAAGTTGTAGTCTGACATGTACATTTCTGATGAAAGAAATGATGATGTCTGAAGCACCATCCTTACTTCTGAGAAAATTCACCCATGTATACCTTGAGAAGTCATCCACGATTACCAGTACATACTTCCTCCCATTGATGCTTTGTACACGCGTTGGTCCGCACAAGTCCATATGGAGGAGCTGAAGTGGTTTGGAGGTGTTGTGTTTCACTTTCAGCTTGTGCGAAGATTTCTTGATCTTCCCCATCTCACATGCTGAGCACAACTGTTCTTTGGTGAACCTCAAGGAGGGGAGACCAGTCACCAATCCTGTCTTAGCTAGTTGATTAATTGTAGCATAATTCAGGTGGGATAGTCTCCGGTGCCACAACACATTCTGATTGAAGGTTGCTTTTGAGAGAAGACATACTTCTGTGAATGGTCGTTGTTTCCGGAAATTGACGGTGTAGAGATTCGACCTGCGAGTACCCTCAATGAGTTCCTGTCCATCATATGTCCTGACACAGCATCTTGTTTCCCGAAAGTTAACCTCAAGTTTCTTGTCACAGAACTTTCCAATGCTGAGCAGGTTGTGACTCAGGCCTTCTACATAGGCTACTTTATTGATGGTGATTTTATGATGAAGGATATCACCATATCCCATTATTGGTGCTGAAAGCTTATTCCCAAACCGAACGTTCCCGCCATATTTGTGTTTGAAGTTAGCGAGAAGTTCCTTCCTTCCGGTCATGTGCTTGGAACACCCTGAATCCATGTACCACACATGACCGTCCTGCAAAATCACAGAGAAACATTTTTAGGTACCCATTTGTGAATGGGTCCTTTCTGATTAGGATTAGCAGGTTTGGATACATGTTCCTGTTTGCCCTTAAGTGGAGATTTTTGTTTGGGTTTTGGATTAGGTCTCTTGTTATGAGTATGATGATAACCATGATTGTAGAATTCATGATAGTTAGGAACAAAGTAATCATTCACGAAAGCATTTGCACAGTACCCAAATCTAAATTTATTTTGACAACGAAAATTGCTATGACATCCATAAACTATATGTTCACATTCATAACATTGAAATGGAGTTCGTGGTACATGCCTATTAGTTCTATGATATACAAAATTGGAAAAATTGTTTTTCATGAAACTAGGCTTATGTGCAAATGGCTTCGGACGACTGCCTTCTTTTGATCCACTCTCCTTGTTCTTACGCCTACCATTTCTCATATTTTGATCTGTCACATTTTGAGAACCACGGTTAGTACCTTTGACATTTGGAGAATGAGTATGTGAGGGTTTTTTCTTCGGAGTGAAGTTGTGTGATTGTTCCTTTGGTTTGGTAGCATTCTTTCGTTTTCGAAAACGTCTGTTTTTCTTAGGAACATTCACATTGGTACGAGATGAACTCGCAACTTCAGACTTAGGGGTGACCAATTTGTCCTTCCCTTTGTCTTTCTGGGATAGTCTAGGAGGAGCCTTGTTTCCTGGTTTAGACTGGCCTGATGATCTACCATTCTCACCAACCCTATTGGTACTATCATCCGATACAATTTCAGAAATTTGTACCGTTGATTTAGGTGCCATGTAAGTTAAGTCTTCCATGTATGAAATGGTGGTGCGGATTGGAGACCTTAGTACCATGGATTTAGAGTTTATAGAAGAGGTACTTGAAGGTCTAAAATCTAACGCATTCACATTCCATCTATGGTGATGATGACGTGAGTTATCACGAGTTCCAAAGGTGGATTGACTTGTTGTTGGTGTGCTTTTGGATTTGAGGGCTTTCTCCAATTCATTGATTTTACTCAGGAATAGGTCCTTTTCCCTAAGGCTCATGCGCCTCTCATCCTCTAGCTCAGCCTCCAATTTAGCAATCCTTTTTTCATAAAAGGTTTGGTTATCTTTGTAAACTTTTTCAAGGATTGGAACTTCCTGATTCATCTCATCCTCAGTATAGCTAGGCGTGTAGTCCTTAGACAAAGGAATCTCACGCGTTGCATAACTGGCATTGAGAGATGAATAGTTGAAGGGAAATGATTGTTTGGTTTTTCTAGCTTTTTCCTTCTTCTCAATTTCCTTCAACTGTTCAGGGTCATCAGACTCTTTCATGAAAATAATTTTGTATCCAAGACTCATGTACCTCAGATCATACAAGGTAGGGGTCTTGGATATGGCACGCTTAAGGTAGCATGGACTTTTATATCCAATGCCTTCCTTTGGATTGTAATAATTGAACTCTTTGGGTTGATTCATGTGAATGGTTTGATCAGTCTGGCCTCTCTTTAAAAATTTGTCCTCCATGTCTTTTATTTTAGCAAAAAGGTTTGTTCTTTGAGCAAAAATCACTTCATATTTTTGTAAACTTTCTCTACTCAAAACTTCAGCCTCATGAAGCTTCTTCTGCAAGTCTGAGATGTTATCATTCAGACTGGCAACTTTATCTTCTAAGGTTTTGTTTGCAAGAGTAAGAGTGGTTACCTTTTCTTTGGAATGAGCTAGTTCAGTAGAGAATTTTACAACTAAGGCATGCTCACTAGCTAATTTGGATTCAACAATTGTGGTTCGTTTGTTAGCTTGTTTGATCTTATTTTCATACTCAGATACCTTTTGTGCGAGACTTTTTACTTGATTTTCAAGTTCAATGTATGGGTCAGGAAGTACCTTAGAAGATGAATCGGAATGATCTGAGTCAACATCATTGTAATCCCTATCACTGTCTTCTGAATACTGTTCCTCTACATCAGCCATCAAGCACAGTTGATCTTCCTTTCCTTCATCACTATCCACATTCCACGCGTCATCTTGAGCAAGCATGCAGACAAGTCCTCTTTCCTCATCATCACCGGACATCTGCAACCAGGCTTCATCTTCAGCTAACAAGGCATGTCCCTCGTCTTGTCTTTTGGCCAGGTTCATCTTGTTTTTGTAGTAGTCATACTTTGAAACATGATTGGTACAATTCTTAGCAAAATGACCAGGCTTTCCACACTTGAAGCAGGTTGGTCCTCCATCAGCTTTCTTCACCTCTTTGCCCTTGTCTTCTGGTTTAGCTGTTTCCTCAGGCTTCTGGTAGTCAGCTCTACCACCTTGTTCATACCTCCTTGGCTCAGGTTTTCTTTCATACCTCATTGGTTCATCAAATCTTCTATCTCTGGGATCCTCATACCTCCTTTCTTCATATCTTCTCTCCTTCGTCTCTTCATACCTCCGCTCTCTAGAATCTTCATACCTCCTGTTATCTGTCTCAGTTGCCCTCTCATACCTTCGAGCATCATTCTTTGGTTCATACCTGTCCCGAGCTTCATACCTTCTGCCACTGGAATACCTATGATTGTTGGAAGACAAAGGTTTCCTTGAAGTTCTTTTGGCCATTGTTCTGGTGATCAATGCAAATGCTTTCTTCATATCACTCATCTCTTCATCAGATTCACTTCCTCTTTCACCGATGTCGGAAGGAATGTCATAGTCTTCTTCATATCTTGATGATCTCCCAGATGAGTATTGTCTTCTGTCAACGACTAAGGCAAGTGGATCGGTATACTTTTCTGGTTTCTTCTCGGTACCAAGTATTTCAAGTACCTCATCTTGGTTATGATTCAGCAATTCAAACAACTCATGAATATCAAGATCTTCCAAGTTGCGATTCTGTTGAAGATTGAACGCAAATCTCCTCCATTCAGACCTGAGTGAGTTGATGAACTGGATATTGATATCCAACTGAGACTTCTTGAGGTTGTTCTTCCGGAGCTCATTGATCATGGTACAGAACCTGTGATAGGTATCTTCTAGCAATTCTCCCTCTCGACCTTTGAAGGTAGCAAACTTAGTCAGAAGATTAGTTCTTTTCATCTGTATGCCTTTTCTCAGTCCCATGCATTAGGCTAATGATCTCATCCCACATAGCCTTTCCGGTGTCGTTGCAGTCAATGTTAGCATATATCTCATTGGGCAGGCTCTGAATGAGATAGGACTTGGCAAGAATGTCACCTCTGACTCGGTTGGCTTCTTCAGGGGTGAAGTTTGTTTCATCTTTTTCCACTATACCTCCTACAATAGGTGGATTACCATCAGGGACTGCTGGAATTTTAGTGTAGTACTTCAGGGTCCATTCTTGAGAGACTCCATGATTTGCTTGTGAAGAGGTTGCTTTGCCACAAAGTCTAGGAATCGTGACTTCCATTGCGAAAATTCTCCACGGAACAGTACCGGAGGACGGGTGTCGGACCCGATCGCTAATGCATCACGTGTGTTCATGATTAAAGATTGATTGTGGATCTTAAACCACTTAGTATGATCGGGTGAATTGGTTGGTGAAAGGTCTCAAGACTTGTGAAAATCTTGAAAATGATTCAGATCTGGAGGTCGGGGTCTGATCTGGAGGTTTGGTTCAGATCTGAAGGTTAAGTGATGGGTATTGGGTGCTGGGTAATGAAGGAAGACTTAGAGAAATTCTGGAAACTCTAGTCTGAAGAAAGTACTTGACGCCCAAAAAAAAATCCAAGTCTGAAGAAAAGACCCGGTACCCGAAGCTTGAGTCTGAACCTGAAGAAACGATTTCACCAGAACCAGAACACAACGGATCAAGAGCAAGTGGCAGGCTCTGATACCAATTGTGGGTGCCAAATCAATCTAACAATCAAGAGCACTCAGATCTTCAAGATGCATTGGTAGGTACAAAATAGATTTCATTCAATGTGTGTAAAAGAGAAGAGAAAGTACAAATGAAGATTACATCCACTATTTATACTAACTCTAATGGACTAGGCTTTTGAAAAGTAGATGGGCCTAAACAATTGGGCCTTTAATTACAAATTACATAAATGACAACTAAGTTTAGAAAATTACAAAATTGACACAACTAACAAATATTCCTAACAGTAAGAGATGTATTGATTTTGTTAGGCAAGAGAAGGGGGAGGGGGAGGGGGACTCTTATCTGTAAGCATTTTTAGGGTAAAATTGCTTAACAACCATGTATTTTGATGGCCGAAAATGTTACCTATAACTGAGGTTGACGTATCACTTACGCCCCAAAATACGTAGGGTGTTATTCTTTTGGAGTATGCAACAAAATCATTCAAGAGAACACAAACATCAAATGCGGAAGCATATTCCTAACACACCAAAACTAAGCAGAATTTTACTAAAGGCTAACCGGTTAGGTGGTAACGGGTCATATATCTTACCGCCGCACAAATACGACAACGGTCGAGAATCCTACATCGTAAAAAGCAATTATAAGAAAGAAAAGTCATGGTGTGGATAGAAGTGAGGTGATCACTCTTATCCTATAAGCACTTATAATATAATACCATATCGATAAGCGTCCCTAGAGATTAAACCCTAGAAATTTTAATGGGTCGCCTGTGGCTAAGAGACGATGGGTAAATAGGGTTGTCCTAAAGCATCTAATACGATGGAAGACCTTATTAATATACGTCTGAGTAAATTTTCAATCTTACCCCTTATGGTTCTCTTTTTAATTATTTTCGTTCCTAACTTACATAAATTGCTTTTTTTGCTATGGTGTTTCCTATCTCATTTTTTTTCCTTCACGACAAGTGCCAACTCCCCGTTAAACATTTTAACAACTCCCCGTTAAACATTTTAAGTAATTTTCTATTAGAAAAGTAACAATGATATATTCTATTATATTACGTTAGGTAGGGGTAAGCATTGAAACCGGGTATTCGTTTCTGAAACCGGAACCGTTTTGAAACAGCAGATCCGAAATCGATATGAATGGTTCCGGTTCCTACAATAGGGACTGATAAAATAAGCTGGAGTGAAAAGATATGAGCAGGGAAAAGAGAACAAATAAATAAATGGGACAAGTACACCAAAGGGTATCCAACTTGTCAGCAAAAGTTGTTGTATGTACTGAACTTCAATTTTTACCTTTTGACGTATCAAACTTTTAAAAAACCTCTATTGTGTGTATCCAGTTAACCTGTAATCTCCGCCGACAATCTCCGAGCAACAATCTCCGGCGACAAACTTCGGCGACAATCTCCGGCAACATACTCCAGCAACAAACCCCGACAACAATCTCCGTTTTCACCGAGCAACAATCTCCGGCGAAGACCCACTTCAAGACCCACTTCCGGCCACCACCACCATCTTCAAGACCCACTTCCGGCCACCACCACCATCTCCGTCTTCTCCGGCAACAAACTCCAGCAGCAAACCCCGGCAACAATCTCTGTTTTCACCGAGCAACAATCTCCGGCGAATACTCACTTCAAGACCCACTTCCGGCCACCACCACCATCTTCAAGACCCACTTCCGGCCACCACCACCATCTCCGTCTTCTCCGGCAACAAACTCCAGCAGCAAACCCCGGCAACAATCTTTGTTTTCACCGAGCAACAATCTCCGGCGAATACTCACTTCAAGACCCACTTCCGGCCACCACCACCATCTTCAAGACCCACTTCCGGCCACCACCACCATCTTCGTCTTCTCCGGCAACAAACCCCGGCAACAATCTCCGTTTTCATCGAGCAACAATCCCCGGCGAATACCCACTTCAAGACCCACTTCGGGCCACCACCACCATCTTCAATACCCACTTCCGGCCACCACCACCATCTCCGTCTTCTCCGGCAACAAACTCCCGCAAAAACTCCGGCAACAATCTCCGTCTTCACCGAGCAATAATCTTCAGCGAAGACCCACTTCTGGCCACCACCACCATCTCCGGCGAAAACATTTCTGGTGGAGGAGAGTTGGAGGGTGGAGGTGTGGTAAGAGGAGAGGGTGTAGAGAGAGAGAGGTACGCCTAAAAATGGTCGCCGGAGTAGGTGAGGCGCCGGAAAGGATCGCCAGTGCGGAAACCGGTGCCACGTCAGCATGTAACCTGCTATAACAGGTTGGATACACACAATAGAGTCTTTTTTTAAAGTTTGTTACGTCAAAAGGTAAAAATTGAACTTCAGTACATACAATAACTTTTGGTAACAAGTTGGATACACTTTGGCGTACTTGTCCCTAAATAAATATACAAGAAGTGATAAAAGATCAAGAAGTGGTAAAAGAATGTTAAATAGATAAGTGATCTATGTCGTTGATACGGTTGACATCAAAGTTGAAAAGTCAAAGATTGCGGTTTTGAACTATCAAAGCCATAATCTTTGAGTCTTTGACTCGTCAAAATTCGCATATACGCACAAGATCAAGTGGTATTTTTGTAATTGTTACAAAGTGGCCGAAAAAGAGTTCATAGATGATGAATCTGTGTAATTCATATACGTTCATCTACGAGGAAAAGTAAAAGGAAATACGGCCATGCATGCTGACAGGTTTTATGATCTGAATTTAGGAGGCCATATCTCTCTCATATATCATCCACATGAGGTCATTCTTTTTCTTTAAATGAAGTTCAGTGAGCTGGCTTTCAAACCCCACTGACTGCATTCAAAAACTCGGAGATTTGGACCTTCAAAAAGTCAGTACAAAATATTGCTCCAACAGCTATATATTCTGTCGAGATTGTGAAGATTAGATCATTTGAGGGACCAAAACACTGCTAAAAATTATGAATCATATTCCAAAGTTTTCTTAACTCAGTACATTAAAGGGAAAATTTCATCTATGTCCTTAAAAACTTTGGATATTACGCATATATCCTTGTAAACTTCAATATTACGTCTATCTCCTTCTAAACTTCAATAATTCACACATATATCCTTCTCCTTTATTAAAATATATTTTAAATAAAAACAATTATAGGAAAAATCAACTTAATTTGTAAATGATGTAATTACCCTTTCTAATTTCCTTCCAAATAACAAAATTAGATTTATCAGATTCTCATATATGCGACCTACGACTTCAATCCAAATCGACTTCAATCGAAATCGACCAAGGTTCCAATTCGACTTCAATCCAAATCTGGTTTGCTTCCAATTTGATTTCTCCAATTCGATTTCATAATCGATTTCAAATTGAGAGAGACATAAATCGATTATGAAATCGATTTATGAAATCAATTTGGTTTTAGTCGATGGATTTTGAAAATGGATATCTCTCATAACAATTATGTACAAATCTTGATAAATATATTATAACATGCAGGTATAATCAAGGGCTAACCGTTGATGTGGATAATCAAAATTACTCTTCTGGAGCTTCGGCAAGTGCAAGAGGAGGGGGTCTAGGCATGAAATCTAATGCCGATAGTAGTACTTGGCGTCTGGTGCCTAATCAAGTTCCAACGACCTCGTTGATGGAATCAAGAAACGAGTCCTATTTACATAATACCAAATCCCCACAACTAACTATGGTGAATGCGTTTGAGCCCGTGATTGAAATGTCAAAGCCGAGTCAACAGCATTGCTTGTTCGGTAGCAAGATTGGGTCACCACCGGCGGTGGTTGAAGTGAAACAGGAGCAATACTCGATGTGCCCGTTCTTTGATGAGTGGCCGGAAGCCAGGAGATGTGGTCGAGTCTTGATGCTGATAGCAAGCACTCGCACTCCACGACTCGGTTATCCATCTCAACGACACCTGAATATACTACCTCCCGAAGCGACTGCACTCCAAATGGTCTGTAGACTGTAAACAGTACGCACATACGTATACATATACATATACATATATAAGGGCGGGTTCAAGGGAAACCTCAAAGAAGTGGAAAACATAGAAACAGCCTCGTAGCCCTCAATCTGGGACCGTGTGCGCAAGTGCATAACAGGTAATTTGTAAAAACCCAAAAACAACTCAGGTTACTCATCTGTACAGTAATTTGTTTTGTATCCAGATGTGGATAACAGGAAACATCTTCAATTACTTGGATGCACATGTGCATACCTTACAATGAATGGTCATGAGGGTATTTTTGAGTTTTTCATTCATTTTTGGGGATTTTTCTTGAACCTTACTCGACATATACATACATATATATATATATATACATATGTATACGAAAGTTTAGCTCTGCAAACTCATTTATCATTGTGAATGCTAGGACAGCCGAGAGCGCAACATGTGTGAATGCTATTTTATTCATCTTAAATGTTGTATTATTCATCATGAATAATGCTTGAACATTCACGTTTGTTGTTCATGCTGAATATGGGACATGTTGCTCTCTCGGCTATCCTTACTCTCACAATGAAAGCTGAGTCATATATAGAGGATGGATCATGTGATAAGTTAAACATTTTGTGAAAGTCTCAATATCATATATGATTATACGTCCTTTAGGTGTGTTTAATCATATATGAATAAATGTTTATGCGTTGTCACTGAGCATGTGTTTAATCGTATATGATACATAAGCTTGTGTGTGTGTGTTTGTGAAATGAAAACAAACTGAAGCTTCATTTATTGTTTTGTGCAGATGGCTAAGAATGGGAAGTTGGTATGAAGAAGAAAGTTTGAGGGAAAGATGGAACTTATTTATGTTTTTTTGTGTGTAATTTGATTATGTTGTATGATCTTGGATTAGACCACAACATGTTAATGTTCATGTATGTTTACTGGGATGTTGACTTGTGTGGTCTCCAGGTCAACGTACATGTTCAGTATATGCTTGTTTAATCAAACTCTTTCTGGAAATAAATGTTCACCCTTTTAAATTGTACATTCTTTCCCTTCCCTTCAAATGAATGTATAAAATAAATTGTTTATATTTAATTCATCATGCTTCATGCTCTCTTCTTTTTTGCATTTCTTTCCTTAATCCATGAGAACCAGTCTACCACTATAAATTTTGGGTTCAACCTAATGCTATCACATCAGCTTTCCACTATCCCACTTTCAAACCATCACCAGCCGGGTTTGATGTTTGTGTCGCATAATCATACCTCAGCGACGACTTTTAAGTTGTTCAAAGTAATCTAAAACCCGCTTTGCGTTTGAGGACATTAATCTGTTGATGTCCGGAAAATGTACCGTTTTATCAACGGACTGTTCATGGTTGAAAGTCGTCACCCACCTTTGCATACCAGATATATCTACGGGTATTCTTGTGCCAAGAAAACCACTAGATCGAGCAAAGTCCGCTGCACCGCTTCGTGTAGCCATAAGAGCTGTAAAGTATGCAAGTTACTAATAAGCAAGATCTATCATTTATAAAACCAAATCATGTCTGTCAGCAGCTTAATGAGATTGTCAGTAGCTTAATGAGATTAATGAGACTCGCAACTTACTTGGTCAATTGTGCATTACTGTTGGGTAGTGGCTTAATGATATAGAAAGTGGCTTATTCAATATGCTTTTATGGAGGAGCTTTATGCAAAAAGCCATATTTTTCCAAACTTAATGAAAAATAAGGGACTGTATGTTAGCAGCTTAATGAGACTCGCAACGTTTCCGGTCAACTATACATGAGTGCTTGGCTGCTTGGTAGTGGCTAAATGATATGGAAAGTGGCTTATTCAATATGCTTTTATGGAGGAGTTTTACGCAAAAAGCCATATTTTCCAAACTTAATGAAAAATAAGGGCCTGTATGTTAGCAGCTTAATGAGACTCGCAACGTTTCCGGTCAACTATACATGAGTGCTTGGCTGCTTGGTAGTGGCTAAATGATATAGAAAGTGGCTTATTGGGTAAGCTTTTAGGAGGGATCTTTCTGCAGAAAGCTAAGTTTTTCCAAAGTTGTCTCTCTCAATTAAAAAACAAACTCCTTCCATTTATGAAAAGTCCTCCCAAACAAAAAACTTCTCAATCTATACAAATGGATTAATCCATACATACAACTTTATCAATTTGATTTCTCCAATTCGATTTCATAATCGATTTCAAATTTCGATTTGGGAAATCAATTATGAAATCGATTTGTGAAATCAATTTGGGTTTAGTCGATCGATTTTGAAACTGTAGACTCTCAATTTGAAATCGATTATGAAATCGAATTGGAGAAATCAAATTAGAAGCAAACCAGATTTGGATTGAAGTCGAATTGGAACCTTGGTTGATTTCGATTGAAGTCGATTTGGATTGAAGTCGTAGGTCGCATATATGAGAATCTGATAAATCTAATTTTGTTATTTGGAAGGAAATTAGAAAGGGTAATTAGGTCATTTACAAATTAAGTTGATTTTTCCTATAATTGTTTTTATTTAAAATATATTTAAATAAAGGAGAAGGATATATGTGTGAATTATTGAAGTTTAGAAGGAGATAGACGTAACATTGAAGTTTACAAGGATATATGCGTAATATCCAAAGTTTTTAAGGACATAGATGATTAAACAAACTCACGCAAAGTAATCCATCCATTATATCTCAAACCCTGGATATAAAATAAATGCCCACCTAACATCGTAAAAATTGGTCAAGTTTTTGGACTGAGCAAGCATCAATGCATCAGATTTCCATAAGGCTTCATCACCACTGAGAGTGAACTAGAGAGCAGCGTATACATTCCATCTAACATCGTACCATATATTAAAGAAAAACAAAAAAAGATGAATCCCTAAGATGTGAGAAATATCAAAGAATAAGTAAGATGCCCATTGTAAAAAAACAACCAGTGAACATATATCATTACCACTAAGGTTTGTGATAAATACAGAATCAATTTAGCAAATTATAATTCTTTAGGAATAAAATGGTAGAAAAAATTATAGGGTCGACCCTAGAAAAGCAAAAACTTATAGAGAGAGGTGGGTGTCGATCATTTGATTGCAGATAGACTACAAGGCAATACTAAATGAGCGAAATTTTCAAATTGAACTTCGAAACAATGGATGAAGACTTTTAAAGAGTTGCTTTTTATGAGTAAAGTGGTAGATCCAAGCATCTATTAGAAGCAAGTAGTAACAACAACCATTATGAGATAAGGGGCATGATCCCATAAATCAAAACAACAAGTTCATGCGGTTTCTTATAAACAGTGGAACTTAAAGATAAACGGAAGTTTTTGACTTTTACTAACTCAACAAGCATTACACTATGATATGAACTGTTTTCTACTGGAAGAGCATGAGTAGACATAATTTTATTGTCTTCATAATCAGGTTACCAAGTCTATCATGCCACAAGGAAACGGATTTAGATTGAAAGGCAAACGGAATTGACTTGTCATCGAACTCGTAAAGGCCTCCTTTATTCGTGTTGTGCAACAGCGTCTAGAGTTGTGGGTTAACATAGCAGTTCAGATTGGGTTGGACGGGAATGGTCAAAAAGACTTGTGGGTTAACACTATCAATAGATGTTCATTAAGTTTTCAACTTTTACCAATTGAAGGATGGAACAACAGGTCATGGAACCTCCCTGAAAAATGAGGGGTACCCAACAAACAGGAACTTGGTGCCAATTAGAACATCTATAAAGATCACCGTAACACAAAGTTTAAATAATGCTAGCTCAATCTAAAATTACACGAAAACTTCCCAAAAGAAAATACTCATTGGTTTTAACAGATACCGGCAAAGCCACATTTCAAGACAATACCTCTTTGGTCACTAAGATTAATGTTAATCAATGACAGTCTAGAAGCAAGGCAGATATCACAGGGTTTTTATGTTGAGAAACACATGAAAGTTAAAGAGAAGTAAGAACCAGTTCATAATAAATAGTAGCATGCATGGCTACTTCATTTCATCAATTTTCGTCCATCAAGCAATGCATAAGGTTCACATCATATGTCAAAGCGTCCATTGCCTCCTTATTTGGAACGCTATCTCCAACATCCAACAAAGCTAAACTCTCTTGGTATCTGTCCACATAAGTCCTGTAATCAGCATAGCCCTCATTGTGGTTAAAGGTAACCACATCCCTATTTTCAAGTTCCACAATCATATCCCCATTGTTTCGTAGTCGCAAAGGTCTCCCCATAGCTAGTCCAGTGTAATGCATATGATATAGCATTGTCCAAGAGGCTGGGTTCTTATACTCCTTCATAACCATTACCATATACGTATTTCCTGACTTCAACCCATCAAAACTCAACTCCGAAGAATGCATGACAGCCAAAGATTCTCCAACTACAGAGAGCATCAAGGATCCATCTGCTGGAAACTCAGGCAACTGAATTTCTCCAAAAAGTTGAGTAGTTATGTCAAATGTGATGATAGATCTATGTGAAACCCCAGGTGTCGGATCACGTGCTATCCAATGCACAGATCCATTGGAAAATATTCGTGAACAGTATTGGATGATGCAGAAGCAACGCAAATTACGAGGAAACATGACTTCCCTCCAAATGCCAGTTTTGACTGTATAAACCTCAACCTGATATATAACAATACATAGTAGTAGTAAGTAATAAATGGTTTAAATTGCAGCTATCTATTATCTATTTCAATACAAAGATTGGGGAAAACTGAAAATTTACAACACTTACCTTAGGTCTGGCAGGGGAGGAAGACTCACGGTAGGTCAGACAAACAACTTTATAATCATCAGACATCTTATCATACCCAAAACCTAAAACAACAATTGGATTTTCAAACCTCAAAGAGTAGAACATAGGATGGGGTAGAGTTAATTTCCTTCTAATCGAAGGATTCCAGAGAATGATATTGAATAAACCGAATGCGCCTTCAATAAATTCACCATCATCAGAGAGGCAAACAACACCGTTGCAACACCCGATTATCCTATAACAGATGTTGACACGGCAACGATCGAAGGGAAATTCAATTTCGGTACCGATATCTAAACCAAAAGCTTCATCGTCGAAATGCACATCATACAATTCTT
Organism: Centaurea solstitialis; assembly: GCA_030169165.1. Taxonomy (NCBI): domain Eukaryota; kingdom Viridiplantae; phylum Streptophyta; class Magnoliopsida; order Asterales; family Asteraceae; genus Centaurea; species Centaurea solstitialis. The sequence goes on from CM058042.1 coordinate 83,125,763, forward strand.
CAACCGCAAAACAATTATCCATGCAACGGACAAAATAACGAGGATTAAGTTGGTTGAAATTGTGAAGATGCATCACTTTGAATTCGGTAGAACTCATCAAATTCAGCCACGATTTGCACACCAATCGGCATCTAAGAAGCGATTTTGCCGGTAACATAGATAGGATATGGACGATCAGTTCAACAGGAAGTTCGATTGCCATTATTTCAATTTCAAGATAGTCTGCAGCTTTGGGAAATTTGAGTTCCTGTGTGTGTTTTGGATTGTCTGTATAATAAAAAAAATTCATATCAATAAATATAAAAATATAACAGAAGCGAAACAATCTTCCAGAAATCAGGTTAAGGTTACAATCAAAATACAAGTAACAATTAAACTAACAGACAGAATAGAGAGATAGAAAGAATCCAATTCAACACACCCCAAAACCAGTAGACAGCAAAAGACTCCTCCTTTTCTCTCTTTAATGTAGTCACCAGAACAAAATATACACTTGCTTTTGTGAATTCTCGAAAGTCAGAAAACAAAGCCAACTATTTTATATTTTGATGAGTCAATCAAAAAGTGATTAAGAAAACCTTTTCTTTTGGCTTTATAGTTGCCGTAAAAACCACCTCAAAACCAAAAGTAAAAATCCAAAAACCTTTGTAATATATATGGTAATATTACAAGCCTTTTAGATTAAAAATAAAATAAATAGAGATAAGGAGGGCATTTGCGTCCTTTTCTTCATGAAATCAATCTTAGCAAAACGGAGGCCACAACCAATTCCAAAATTAAAATTAGTTGATAAGATCAAATTCCAAAATTAAAATTAGTTGATTCTTATCAATGAACAATTATGAATAAACTACCCTTTATTTTATAACAAACTAGTTAATGACCCGTATATTATACGGGCATTTGAAACATGTTATTTTAATTTTTAATAAGAATAAACATTTACATAACAATTGTCATTATCATTTAAATACTTATATAAATTATATGTTATACGACAATTGCCATTATAATTGCTTATTACAATAGATATTTTAATTATCTAATAGCTGTTAAAATTTTAAAAATTGAAAATTTATTATTCTTTTGTCAAAAGATTTGAATTTCGTGAATGATTTAAAAACTGGAGGGATTCAGAAATAAAATATGTGTAGTGTTTTGATTTGTAGAATTTTAAATAAAATAAAATATAATTATTTATAAATAATCTACAAAAATAGTTAGATATAAAAGATGAAATCTTTAAATTTCAAGAATATTAGCAATTGAGTTTTAAATAAAATAATAATTCATTACTTATAAATAATATATAAAAATAATTAGGTTAAAAAATGAAATCTTTAAGTTTCAAGAATATGAAGAATAGAATTGTAATAAAATCTAAACAAATTAATATCTATTTTTATAACTTGTAACAGTCCAGGCGACCGTGGTTCGATATTGTCCGTTTTGGAGACACAGGGCCCTAACCGGTCACCCCTACTCCCTCACGGTTTTGCTTTGGAGTTGCCCAGTCCAGGTCACAACTAGGGGTGAGCATCGGAACCGGGTACCCGCTTTTGGAACCGAAACCGCTATGGAACCGCCGGTTCCGGAACCGGAACCGATGTGAGTGGTTCCGGTTCCGGTTCCTAAAATACGGAACCGGTCGGGACCGGTTCCGGTTCCGGTTCTCATTTTTGTGGAACCGCTAACCGCCGGGTACCCGGCGGAACCGGTTAGACTATATATATGTATATATTTATATATTAATAAAGGTGATTATATATATATGATTATTATGTTTAATAGATTAAACTTAAAATTATTATTTTACCTTTTCATTACGCATAACTTACGACCACTTTTTCACTCGACTTATATATATATATATATATATATTTCGATATTTTTATATCGTATTTAACATTTCAAGTTGTGTTTTTTGTTATTTTCATTTTTAAAAATTGTCGTAATTATTTATATAGTTTTTATCGGATAAGTTTTCATCGTTTTACTATTTATTTCGTTACGTTGTGACTATGTAATAACTAATAATTTCTTTTTTATAACATAGACTATTAAAAAAACATTTAAAAAATTAGACACCGGGTACCCGGTTTTGGAACCGGAACCGGCGGTTCCGGGACCGGTTCCCAAATATGAAGAACCGGTGCAACCGGTTCCGGTTCCGGTTCCTTCATTCTAGGAACCGCCGGTTCCGGTTCCGGTTCCATGAATTTTGGCCGGGTACCCGGTTTTGCTCACGTGGTTCGATATTGTCCGCTTTGGAGACACAGGGCCCTAACCGGTCACCCATACTCCCTCACGGTTTTGCTTTGGAGTTGCCCAGTCCAAGTCACAACCCAAAACGTGTCTCACCAGGTGAGGTATCAACACACCTTATAAGGAGTGCTTCGTTCCCCTCACCAGCCGATGTGGGACGAGCTGTTACATAACTGGAGGGATTCAAAAATAAAATATGTAGTGTTTTATATTTGTAGAATATTAAATAAAAAATTAATTACTTATAAATAATCTATAAAAATAGTTAGATTAAAAAGATATAATCTTTAAATTTCAAGAATATCAACAATGGAGTTTTAAATAAAATAATTTTAATTACTTATAAATAATCTATAAAAATACTTAGGTTAAAAAGATAAAATCTTTAAATTTCAAGAATATCAAGAATAGAATTGTAATAAAATCTAAACAAATTAATTTATATCTAATTTTAATAATGTATTTAAATTACAAAAATATTCAATATTAAAGTCATTTTGAAGATATTGTCGAGACGGTTATAATGGTATAATTTATTAAAAAGAAAAAACAAAAATTTTAATACATTTTAATTAATATATATTATTATCTTAAAATGATAAGGATGTAAAGTGAAAGATGAGAAACTAATGGATAAAAAGTAATTTAAACAAATAATTCCAAGGATAAAAAATGTAAATTATAAAGATAATTATGGTATTAAAATAATAAGAATAATTGATGACATCATCATTTGATGATTCTTTTTTAATTGGCCAATCAAATGGCTCAATTTTATAATCATGACATCAGCAAAAACCTTTCTTTAATATATATATATATATATATATAGATTTATTAAAAAGAAAAAACAAAAATTTTAATACATTTTAATTAATATATATTATTATTTTAAAATGGTAAGGATGTAAAGTGAAAGATGAGAAAGTAATGGATAAAAAGTAATTTAATCAAATAATTCTAAGGATAAAAAATGTAAATTATAAAGATAATTATGGTATTAAAATAATAAGAATAATTGATGACATCATCATTTGATGATTATTTTTTAATTGGCCAATCAAATGGCTCAATTTCATAATCATGACATCAGCAAAAACCTTTCTTTAATATATATAATATAGATAAGGATTTTCTTTTGTGAACCATAATTTTTTTGTGAACTTGTAAACTTCGCCAAAAAAACGATTATATGATGAAATTGGTTTATGAAATTATTTAATATGATGAAATTATATTATATGATACATTTTTGATGAAGTTTTTTTATATTTCGGTGTTTTTTACGTAAAAATCAAAAGGTTTCATCAAAATATATGAAACAGTTTCATAAGAATAGAAAAGCGTATGAAACCTTTTGATTTCACATTAAAAATCACCGAAATATAAAACAATTTCAAAAAAAAGTTAATTATATAATATAATTTCATCATGTTAAACAATTTTATGAACCAATTTCATTGTATAATCGTCTTTTTGACAAAGTTCGCAAGTTCACACAAAATTATGGTTCACAAATGAAATTGACTCTATCTCTCTCTCCCTCTCTCTCTCTCTCTCTCTCTCTCTCTATATATATATATATATATATATATACGTACTGTTAGTTAGTTAGGTTTAAAACCAAAACTAAAATTAGTCTTTTTTAATATTAAAAATTGGTTTCCGATCGAGGGAGGGGTGCAGAAAGTCAGAAATTCAACGGTGCAAGTCTGGTTCAACAACGACAGCCAGAGGGACCAAACACAAATATGTATGCAGCATTCCATTTAGAAAGAAACTTGGAAAAGTCATGTTTGATGGTGAAATGATTATTCTTGAAGAATAGTTATAAAATATGTGTAAAAATGTAATTATCAAATATGTGTAAAAATGTAATTATGATAATTACATGGTGTAACTAAAGGAGTGTTAGCCTAGTGGTAAGGCTTGGGCACTACATAGTGGTGAACCTGAGTTCGAGCCCTGGGGGACGCATTCTGGAGGTACGGGGGCTTCGACCCCGGGCTGCATGCTTTAGCAGTCGGGCTTCGGCCCAAAAATTGCCAAGGATTAGTCTGGGCCCAATGTGGTCTGGGATACCTCTTCCAAAAAAAAATAATTACATGGTGTATGTGAAAATTAGTATAATTATTTATAGATTTAGATAATTATTTAGTAATTTACAAGATAAACTATTATTCATTTGAGTTATACACTATCTAAAATTTTAGTCTATATAAATAGAGGGTAATAAGCCAAACCATTTATTTTTTAACTGATTCCATTATTTATATCAGATTCGTACACATACATATATTAGCTTTAGGGTTACTTTTGGGCAAGCACCTGGTAGAACTATTTGCATCGTAAGTGGATACCGCTAGAGGAAATCTGCATTAATTTCTAAGTGCTTAGTACAACCACAACCAAATCTTAAAAGTACATCCCTAAGCACCCCATGGCCTATGGTGTGCTATTGTTGTTTTGTTTTAATCGTCGTTGGATCCGTCGGAATTTTAATATGAAGAAGTTTTTGAGTTGTAACCAAACTATTTTATTCCGTTGCGTTTTTCCCAAGTACAATTAAGCTAAAATTCTACAGTTTGTTGATGACTAGAGAGTGATAGCTTCTAAGTATGTAAGTCTGAATAAGAGCGTTCAAACTTAATCGAACTCTGATCCTTCTGCATCCGAAGTCTAGTATGTCTTCAATAGAACTCTATACATGCTCTACTAGACTTAACTCTTCTTCTCTTTTAGATCTCTTGTCCAACACACAGAGTTTTACACTTAGAATTTGAACCAATTCAAAATCTTCTCTAACAGATTTTTTGACGATTCTAATAAACAATGGTCACCTTCTGAATTGGTTCTATGAAACACTGGTAACAAAATCATGTTTTTCTTTATATCTAATGCCTTGAGCTATATAATTCTTTTTTTAAACAAAACAAGGGTTTAGACCACTTGAGTTGTATCCAATGGACGTTGTTCATTGGATATGCTCATTACAACATAAGTATTAAGAATTTCTTCTAAGTGTTGAGTCGGATGCTAGTTGTATAGTTTATAAATTTGATGGTTGAGGCAACAGACGTGTATTTTGGATATAACAGACTCTCATGCATTCCAATGATCAAGAGAAGACAACATCCATGACCATCAAAGGTATTTATTGTTATATGGCAATGACGTTTGGTCTTAAAAATGCATGATCAACATAAAATGATTAATGGTCAGTTGTATTGACGATATCTGCGATTGTTCACGGTTTTTTCCCCTTGTCTTCCCACATCACCAAAATACTTTGCGTCTTTGTTATCTATTTTGTTTATTCAAAAGTTAAATCTATAGTTGATAAGCTCGAATGCTAGATAATGCAACCTTATATCATCTCGTGTGATTTTTGGCATAAACACTGTGATTGTGCATTAGTAATTTTAATCATTACCATTTGCAACTAAGCAAATCTTTATTAACTTAAATACAAGTAGGTTATGAATTATTTTTAAATTTTCCATGGTTTTCCACGAATTAGGGGAAAAAAATTATATGGTTATGCAGATTGTGAAAATTGTATATCGGTTTTGATTAAGGTACAATACAATGTTTCATTAAAAGATATGTTAGAGGAACCCCCTACTATCATCATCATTATCTAAAGACATGCATGGTGTTAATATTATTATAGAATTCTACTGCACCAAAAGTTGGTAATTACGTTTTTTTATAGTTATAATTGCTAAAATACAAAAACAAAACATAAATATTCATTTGAGGTTAATGACTAACTAGAGGAAATTAAAACCCATTTAAATTGTATAAAGTTAACTTGAAACACAGGCCGGCCTCCAAAGGAAGGTTGATGTCGGGCAGCTAAGGCGTCGAAAGAGCATTGCACAATGACTTGTATGCGGTTACGCAAACTTTGAATTTCTCTTCGGCCATTGCCTGCACCAAACAAACAAGGGAATGAGTAGATACTAGAAATATGTTGCCTTTGTATTGACATCCGACAAACCATCGATGAAATGCCATTTCATTCGGTACACACCACCCTTCACCATTTTACCACAGGAACAACATACAAAATTATTTTTACAGTTAGGCTATTGCGTAGAATATTTCCTAGCTGGATCAATCGATTTGCTGCTAGTCAGCTTTGCATTCGAACCTGTTGTGGTAGCATTGGGAGTTGGTTGACTTGGTTCCATTCTAAAAACGACTTACTAAAATACATAAAAGCTTAAACAGGTTACCAAATAAGAAACGAATAAAAGCTTAAACAACTTACTAAAACACAATCTGATTATTGAACAAGTCAGCAACATTGACACTTATAAAACACATAAAAATCTGAATTCTAATTTCTAAAACACATAAAAATCTGATTGAATTCTACTCATTTGGCTACTGATTACGTTAAGATCAATAAACTCAAACACGATCCATGAAAACAAGGGGATACTTCTCCAAAATGTATCAAAGTATACATCAAAGTGCATTTTTGGTAGGTGGATACACACAATAGCTTTTTGGGTATAGTTTGATACATTTTAAAGTATCCCCAAACAACAAACAAGTGAGAATTCTATACTTTATTTCCTAATACAAGAGAGCTAACTTATCTGGTTCATGAATCAGATTGAATGATTTGATCAAATAAAAAAACTAGACAGTCTTCACAACTATGTTACCAATCAACCCAAGAATGCCAACTTCAGATTAAAACTCAGGCTCCAAAGTTTATTTAAAAATATTCAATGCAGAAAATTCTTTATATTTGATTGTTGGTTAGTCTTAGCATCTTATCTTAGGGATGTTGAAGCCTGAAAGTAACATAACATATATGGCAAAAAAAAACCTAACATATAAAAGCCCAAAAAGACAAAAAAAAAAAAAAAAAAAAAACCGCATCCAATCACATCACGCATCAGGGACCGCATCCTAGTGCATCCCGTACCCCCCACCACATCAGGTCTCCATATGCGTTTCGGCCAGCGCATCGCACATTAGGCGCACATTTTTAAACCATGGGTGGTGCACCAATCCTATTCACTAAGAAAAAAGACATGTCGATGTGCATGTGCATCAACTACGAAGAATTAAATAAAAGAACGGTAACAAATAGATATCCTCTCCCTTGAAACTGAGAACAAGGTATGTAAAAGATTAATGAAAGACTGTGGATTCCATTGACAAGCAGTCACCGAGAGGTCTTGCTAATCGATGCTCTTGAGTCCAAATGCTCCATTCACCCTAGCATCGAGTGGTGTGACTAACCTAGTTCTAAGCTCCTCAACCTTTGGTATTAATAGAAGTCTCATTCTTGTTTTTTTTTTTTTTTTTTTTGCTCTTTTTACTGCAACCTACAGTAAAAGATACAAGTACGCAACCATTTGTTCTTGAAGTGGGGAAAGAAAGTAAAAACCAAGAAGAGAAGGTTAACTTAGAAGCTAAGAAGAAAGAGGGAAGCTAAAACAAGGTGACATATTCTGATTTTGGTTATATTAACCTGTGATACATACTAAAATTTATTGATTTTACAAGGTTTCTACTTGAATTTTAGAACTAGAAACATGCCTCTTCCATGTTAACTTTCAGATTTTACGTTTCTATTCATGCAACTCACTAGAACTTAAAGAAAGTATATTCTCTTTTGTGGTTAAAAAAAAAGTTGGACATAATGTAAATCATCAAGGCGGTAATACCGTGGTCCGTGGCAAGGGGTCAAAGAAATGATCCTGGACTGAGGCTGTAAATTGATTTAATTGGAATGAGGCTGTAAATTGATTTTATATGCAATATCATTTATAGCTTGTAATCACTAAACAACTCAAATTGTTTAAAAGTTAATATGTATCGCAGATTAATGATTGAGGGCTTTGATGGCAACAAAAGACAAATCAAGGAAGTTATTCTAATATATAGCAATTAGTCGACTTTTGATTCGGTTGGTATTATATATATTTGGTATTAGATTGTACCTTAGTATATGTGTATGAAAAGTCTAGATTATGTATTGTAACTATGATCCATCGAAATGGTTTTATATGAATAAGATATTGTTTTAACTTCATTGTTATATGTTTTCTATATTCACATATGAATAATTATACAGAAGAAAAATGTTTGTAACACCCTTCCTTGTATCTGGGTTTGAAGATTGTTATATGTTTTCTATATTCACAATACTACGGTTCAAACACCTATAACTTCAATTTTGATAGCTATTTTCAACTTTAAAACAAATAGTTAGGCATAAAAACTAACCTGTGATGGGCCTTGATGTTTATCAGGATGCCACTTTAGAGCTGAAAGGCGAAAACTGCAAGGAGAGAGAGATGAGTCATCACAAGTTATATGATTACTTGAATTTTTTTACCATCGTACCTAACTTCTCCTAAATGCCAAGAAAACATATGAGTGATAAAATTTGGTACTAAATGTTGACATTTAGATGCAAAACTAACCATCATTTTGGCGTATTTTAACCCAAAATGACTTGCTTTTTAATTTAACAATGTTCCAAGAACCAGTTTTGTTTGCAAATGAAAATACAAGTTGTAATTACAAACTCAGTGATCCAATAAATATAAAAAAAATAAGATTAAACATCAACTTACGCATTTTTTACTTCATCGATATTTAATGGACCATTTGTCGGCAAACCAAGTGTAATTCTATCTGAATGTGAACCAACGGCATAGGAATTATCATCATCGGATTCCTCCTCATCACTTGCAGTCCTCCATTTATTTCTGTTATTAGTCCCATATGAATCCTCTCTCCATTCAAATCCATTTGTTCGACTTTGTGAAAAAGACTCTTCCCACGACTTGAAAGACCAAGAATACCAACGATTTCCGAATGTTGCCTGGAAATGCATCCCAGGATCATCGTCAAATTCCTCAAAATGGTTATCTTTTTTTGGCTTGCCTGTAAGCGTATAAACCGAAAATCACCAACACAGCATGGTGAAATTCAAACTAGGACCGAATACATGAATCAAATCATATCAAGAATCTTTTGACTATGGATGTGCAGGCCAGGGCCATAAATTTTACTCCCTCTGTTGCATAAAAATTGAGACCGCTGACTATTAGCTAAATCCTAAAGAAACAAATATAAGGATATTTTCACAAAATAATCACTTGTGTGTTGGTTAGTTCGTGCTTTTCATATGTGACGTCCTAAGTTCAAGTTTTTTATTGCAACTTCTTTCAGAAACATATAATAATTTTAAATTAGAAGACCTTGCAAACCAACTCTACAAACAGAACCCTTGTGTCCTCATTGTAGTTTCAAAATTGATGTTTATGCAAGGGTTGGTTTTTGTTGCCATGAAAACATTAATACAAGTAATTGACTAATTGCATGCTCGTGTCACTTCATTATGAGCTCTAAATAACATCTTTGCCACAACTCTAAAAACTTTGGAGCGAATTAACTCAAGATCAGACATAACAAAAATCAACAGTTTTGAATCTTAATGATTGCATCATCGAATTTCTGGACTATCGTACTTGGCTTTTTGTTGCAAACAGATCTTCCTAGTGAAAATGCAAAAGAAGAAATAAGAACAAAACAACTACACTTTGCAAGAAAGAACAATTTTGGAAGGTGCAACGTACGATGAATGATAACCCCAATCGGGCAGCCTACCAGTTAAAGCTAGGTGTTGGGGAAAAACCCACCCAAGTTCGAATCCGGGGGTGAGCAACCAGGGGCCACTGAGTATTAATCCCAGAGGAGCATGCTTTAGCTCTCGTTAAAAATTACCAAGGATGTAGTTTGGGCAAACCCACGTGAACCTTATCCAAAAAAAAAGTACGATGAATGATTTCTGCTTTGCAAACCATAGACCTTTTTTTTGCATTTTGACAAGAAGGATGGTTGGTCTGCAACAAAAAGTCAGTCCGATAGGTTTGAAAAGTCAATCGGCATTTATTGATTACATAAAGAATGTTAATTAAGGTTATTCAGAAGGAATTACCTCTTCTGAACCGGAATAAGAAAGACCTTCACTACTTGTGAACAACTCTCCTCAACTTAAGAAGCGTCCAACCCTTGACAAGAGTTTAAACTTACAGCCATTCAATTACATATACCTAATTCGACCTCTAAACAGATGGACTTCTCTGACTAATGAATTTTGATTGGGAGCATACATATAGCGGTTTGATTTGACTAGCAAGTAGATAGAGCATAAGCGCTGAATCTAATAAAATGGTGGAGAAAAGGGGCAGCATTATAATGTGTGAAAATCTTACTTTTGTTTCTCTTTCGATGAGCTTTACTAGTACGGTGTGCTGAGGACTTCAATGGGTCCCGTTTTTTCCTGTCACCTGTTCGATCAATCGGGTCTGCATCCCATCTTTCTATTCCTTGCTTCTTCTTCAAGACTTCGCCCTAGGTAGAAAGTACAACGAAAAAATGTAGAATACTTAAATACTCGAATTAAAATTGGTGAAACAAGTGGTGGAAATTGGAATATCCCGTAGGGTTCAATTCCAGGCGTAGGCAACAATTGTGGCCACTGAGTTTATTAGGGGGTGATTTCTTACGGATTAGTCTAGGCATAGCCTGGAATAACCTTCCAAAAAAAATAGGTGAAACAAGATGAGACAAAAATGACATAGAAACTAAAAACTACTAATCTACCCTCATTTGATACATAACTCTAAGATGATATTTGTTTTAATGATCCACACATCCGTCTTCAATCACCGCCATCAACGGTGGTGACCACCTCCCCCATCGATCATATGTAAGTGATGCCTAACAGATCATATAAGAGTGATGCACATTAATCAACATGCACTTACAACAACCAACATGAGATTCTAGCCTACAGTTCTAAGTTTAACATCAAGTGGAAAAAGGTTAAGAAATTATCCATTTACGACATTACCTCCGTTCTTCATTTTATGGGTCCCGTCCACTTCTCCTTCCCCTTCCTAAGTGAATAGAACCCACAGTAAAATCGAAATACTAACTGACTTTACTAGGAGTTCCTTTACGTACAGGTCGTCTTTCTTGAACAACGCAAAGAACTCTAAACTTAGCAAGAACAAGAGATCTTGAACAAAAGTGTCAAATATGATCATTTTTGCATTTGTATTTACAAGATTTATCTAGAATCATTTACTCTTTCAAACTATAGAGGTTCCTCTTTACATTTTAAGAAGATTGAAGGCTACATGCGCACACACACATACACAAACATACCATCTGACATTTCTATTTTTGATTCTCATAAGCCAGAAGTATACAAGAATTAGAATACCAAGCCTTTTAAGCTTAAATACCTACAGGTTTATCCATGCATAAACTGTTTCCTTACACTAACAGAACTATACAATAAAGGCCAACAATAAAATAAGAGAATTGAAGGAATACCTCAAGTGTAAACTTTGAGTAGCCACTTCTGAAGAAGAGATCGTTCAAAGCTTTCTTTGCATCTGCACGTTTTTGACGTGTTTTATATTTGATATATGTCTGGATCATCAACAATGTCATAGACAAAGATTAGCATGTGTGATAAGAATCCACCTATGTAGACTAAATACCCATACTTTAATTTTTTTTATATATAATTCTAGTTTTGTACATATTATTCACTATTTTCATTTATCATTGAACCATGTAGTTCAATGGTGTGATACTTAAGATTTGTAAGTTATAACAAGTAGTTTTACTAAATTATAGGCTTTATATTATAGTTTGCTACTTTGCTTATTTGGTACAAAAAGTATGAAACTATGTTTTTTTGGTTAAGTGTTCTGGATTTACAAATACTGTTGTTTTACTTTTTAGGGGTTACTGATGCCTCACGTGCCTAATGAAAAAATGCCTCATGTGTTGTACAGCTTATTACAATTTATCGAAGTCCTCACTCCTTTTCGGTGACCAATCCAAACAACACAAACGTGGAAGCAAACGGGCTGCCTAACTATAAAGCAATACGCAAAAGTAAAGACACAGGATTAATACATACACAAAGACAAGCGGACTCCGATATGTAGGTAAAGTTCAAGAAACAATAGAGCCAGCCAAAACACATATTCATTGAGGTTTGAAGGCAAAAATTTAGGTACCTACTCTATGTAATTGATGCAATGCATTTATCACTAGTCGAATTCAAGTAAAGAATGCAAAGGTATAAAAGGCATGTGTTGATGGGTAACAACTAACAACAAGCTTAAATAGCAATTTTGAAATATGAAAAAATAAAGCAAGGAGTTGTTAGTTATTATTATTTTTTTTTTGGAAGAGGTATCCCAGACCACATTGGGCCCAGACTAATCATCGGCAATTTTGGGGCGAAGCCCAACTGCTAAAGCATGCAGCCCGGGGTTGAAGCCCCCGTACCTCCAGAATGCGTCCCCCAGGGCTCGAACTCGGGTTCACCACTATGTAGTGCCCAAACCTTACCACTAGGCTAACACACCTTTGGTAGTTGTTAGTTATTTTTATGGTGGTGTTCTTGGACCTTTATTAAAATAGTGGCAAATCTCATGTTTATTGTGTCATCAAGACTAGCAAATCTCATGTTTATTGTGTCATGTTGGGTTAACCAGACAGCATCAATGCAATACTCATTCCTATTCCCATTCTCCCGCATTCCCATTTTCACTCCCATTCCTTGAAATGAACCAAACGCCCCCTAAGTTATCACAAATGAGTATGCAATAATTTTTCGACTGAATTGCAAATGAAATATATGGTGTTACATGTCCTCAATTAAAGAGCCGATTGCTCAAATATTAAGGGACGTTTACTTAAGCACTTACCTAATAAGTGCTTAAGGGTAAAATTGAACACTGTCACCTACCATATCGGAACAATATTTTAGGGGCCGTTTACTAACACTTACCCGTAAGCAATAAACAGGTAAACGCGGCCCCTTAGTGAATGTGCTCGCTCTTAACAACTATGAAGAGAAATTCTCAACATATCCCCTCTATCCATAAAACTTGGCATCATTCTGAAAATTTCCATCTCTATTGATGCTTTTATACAAGTTGAAGCATTAAAGGGGCATTACACTACAAAATGGAAAACCCAAATCATCCCAATTTAACAAAAGGAAAGGAGAAACTTAAAGAAAACTCACTCACCGGTTTTTTCTCCGATTTTTTCCAAGGAAGTAGGAGTAGATCGAAAATAAGCCACAAAAGGAATTGAAGGACTTCTGTCGTAGAACAACACCTTACCGCATCTGCGCACTAGAATTTGCATTCTGTTTTCAACAACAAAGAAATTTGTCGAAAATGATTCCCCCTCTACGCAGGTACGATCCCCCTCGATTGTGTATATATATTATGTATGTATATATTCCTTTTGGGCCTCCAAGAAACTAATGGGCCCAGTTGGTAAGATGGGCTTTGCAAATGGACACATGTTTAATTTCATTTTTCCTCAAATTCAAATTAATTCGTTAGCTTTTAATTCCACCAAATTTCGTTCCGTAAATCGTTGAAGTGGCGTTTGGTTTGCATTTCCTAAAGGAATCTGGTGAAATTAGATTGTTGAATTCTATTAATTAGATTTCATTCTTTCGTTTGATTCAATCTTTTGGACAGATGAGATCTCTAAAATTCGTCAAATTCTACAAATGAAAGAATTCAACATTCTTTACCAACGACCAAGTATTTTGATGTAAAGAAATTCAGTTTTTTCAGAGCATCTCCAATGCTAGGTTCTTACAAGCAAAAAGTGCAATGGCTTGTAAGAACTATCATTGTGGAGAGTTCTTATAAGAACTCATTTGCTTCTAGGTTTTTATTTAAGAACTTTAGTTCTTACCTTGATCTTTGGTATGAAGTGACATATTACTAGTTTTTATTTTTTCTGTTAACTTTATAATTATTAAAATTATGTGTTTAAAAGATGCATGGGTCCCACAAAAAGAGGTTCTTGTAAGAGTTCTTGTGACATTTAAGGCTACACGCACCCAACCCACTGAACCCACTCAACCCACTCACTTTTTTAATGCCACATCAGCTGCCACATCAGCTTTTAGTCAACCCTCTCTTTACCCTCCCATAACCCTCTACAACTCCCACCCAACCCTCTCAACCCTCTCACACACAACACACACACAACAAACACACACAACACACACAAATAAAGCGGCTTGGAGAAGCCGCAGCCCCTCCCAACCCGCCGGTTTACCTTGCTGCGCACCCAAACCAATTCAACCCGCCGGGCTCGGCGGCTAAGCCCGCTGCCAACCCAAGCATGAGGTGCGTGTAGCCTAATAAGAGTTCTTGTTTTAAGGCTATCAGCAGCCAACCCTCCCAACCCTCTCACTTTTTAATGTCACATCAGCTGACACATCAGCTTTTTCCCAACCCTCTCTTAACCCTCCCAAAGCCCTTTGCAACCCTCTACTACTCTTACCCAACCCTCCCAACCCTCTCACACACAACACACACACACAACAAACACACACCACACACATAAAAGGAGCGGGTTCTACAATCCGTTTTCACTTCAGCCCGCCGGCAACCATTTTTGTGCAGCCAACCCGCCGGGCTTTTTGAAGCTGGCGGGCTAACCCGCTCATGCCCGATACCACCGATGTTGATAACCTAATTAGGTGGAAATGAGGTGGCAATAAAAAGTGCAAAAAGGAGGTTCTTATTAGAACCTCCATTGGAGATGCTCTCATAATACCAAATATACCATTGATACAATATAACCCAATAACAAATAAGTATTTAATAATTATTTTATTGGATTTAAGTAGGAGAATGATTGGAGAGCAATTTACTAGGGAGTATGTTTAAGAGGTAAGTTGTCATATGTAAAGCACGGTCCAAAGAGGGTGACATAGAAAAGGGAGTAAGCAGGTGTCCTAACTAAATTGTTGATGGATCGTATTTTTTGTTCGGCTTTTCCGTTTTGGGATGAGGTGTGAGGGTAAGAAAAGCAAGAGACCGTTCCCATTCGATTTTGGTGAGGATCTCTTGAAGGATTAATTGGCAAATTCTTTACCATTATCACGTTGTAAACATTTTAGATGTTCTAAAATTGAGTTTGGATGGATGCATCAAATGACGAAAAAAAATAGAGTAAACATGTGATTTCTAAGTTGGTGTAGTTCATCCAAAACAAAATATATTAATTGATGACTTTTCGAACTTAAAACGGGCGACGTCCGTGCGGGATATTTATCACCCGATCAGATTTACTTATGCAAGGAGAGCTCGTAAGTGAAGTAGACATTAGAATAAAAATAGGTATGCCGGTAACATTCTTTTTGTTATAGTTACTTTTTGTAGTTGAGTGTGAGACTTTTTTTTATCGCTACAGAGAGAATAGAAATATAAGGACACGATCTCATATACCGATTGACTTCAGAAGTCCTACATCTAGGTATTATTTTGGGGCATTAAAGTTGTTGATTGAAGTGTTGAACACATTGAAGATTTTTATCCTGGGTGTGTTAGGTTCCGATTACTTGGTTCGTCGATTAATTTCCAATATCACAAAATTTGTTCAATCCATGATTATTGTTTCCAAACAATTGAGTTTTGTATGTTTATGATTAAATATTCATGTTTCTTGGGTTGAATCTCCTTAATTGAATGTCTATCCAACACTTCATTAGTTAAACTGATTGGGAAGACATTCGCTTTCATGTTCCTATTTCTTTTTAATCTGACTTGGGGTATGTATGTTCCTGTAAGTATCGTTCAACCCTTACGAGCCGTCTTGGTACAATTTAATATGATCGATCAACACCCAATCATATACATTTAAAGATTGAAAATACAGTATGATCGATCAACACCCAATCATATACATTTAAAGATTGAAAATACAGTTGAATATGTGATCTATCAACACCCAATAATATTAACTTGTACCAAGACAACTCCAAAGTGAAAAAACAAAGGTTGAACGATACTTAGAAAAACTTACATTTCCCAATTAGATCAAAAAAGAAATAAGAACACGAAAATTGAATATCTTCCCAATCAAATAACTAATGAAGTGTTGGTAGACATTCAATTTAGAAGATTCAACCCAAGAAACATGAATATTTAATCATAAACATACAAAACTCAATTGTTTGGAAAGAATAATCCAAAACCAAAATATAGAACTTAAAAATATTCTTTCAGGTAGCGTTTGGTACACAGACAGGATTGGACAGGACAGGACAGGACTGGACTGGACTGGACAGGACAGGACAAGAGAGTAGGACAGGACTGGACGGGACGGGACAGGACTGGACAGAACAAATGTCTGTTTTGTGTTTGGTACGCCTAGGACTGGACTGGACTGGACAAAACTAGACAAGTTCCCTCAAAAAATTATTTGATGATTTTATTTATTACTTAATAGTTATAATTAACACATATAAACGAAACTAGTAACTTAAAATAAATTACACAATTTCATAAACATAAACACACACACACACACACACACACACACACACACAAACACACACACACACACATATATATATATACATATATGTTTTTTATGTAACTAATGTTGATGGTCATGGTAGAGGTATCGGTGATGGCCGACGGTAATACTAGTGATGACGGTGGTGGTGGTGGAGAACGTGAAGATGGTGGGTAGTGGTGGTGGTTGCGGTCGAGATGGAAAATTGTAAAGGTGGTGGTAGGTATTTGTTGACAGTTGTAGAGGTGAAGGGGACGTGGAGGAGGTTGTTGTAGGGGAAGGGGAGGTGGAGGAGGTTGTTGTAGTGGAAGACAAGGTGAATGTGGCCGATAGTGGCTACCAATGGCGGCGGCGGCCACGACTAGTGGTGGTAAACACGAAAACAAATACCATATTGAAGTTATATATCAAAACGAATGTTAATTAGTAATATATTAGTTTCTGTCACATTTCTGTCCCATGTTGTTCCACCTATTTTGGTGGAACAAAAAAACAGTCCTTTTTGTCCCATGTTGTCCCACCTTGTCCCAGTTTCTGTCCTGTCCCATGTCGCACCAAACGTGGGACAGTGAATTCCTGTTCTGTCCCATGCTGCGCCAAACGTGGGACAGACAGTTTTGTCCCGTCCTGTCCTGTCCTGTCCCACGTACCAAACGCAGCCTCAAGGGATTTGGGGAATCATCAATGAATTGAACGGGTTTTGTGATATTGGAAATTAATGAATACACCAAGTAATCAAAACCCAAAAGAACATAATTCCATATACCATGTACACACTCAAATTAAAATTTTTGAATGTGTTCCACATCTCAATCAACAACTTTAATTCCCCAAAACAATACCTAGAACAATCTAAAAGCAAAAACATTATAGAGTTATACCTAGATGTGGAGACTTCTAAAGTCGACCAATATCTGAGATTCATGTCCTTTATTTCTATTCTCTCTTCGTAGGAATTAGAAGAAATCTCACCCAACAACAAAAAGTAACTAAAACAAAAAGAATACTACCAACAACCCCTTTTTTTATTCTAATGTCTAATTCACTTACGAGCTCTGCTTGTATAAGTAAATCTGATCGGTGATCAATATCCCCCCCCCCCCCCCCCAAACCCAAATAAAAAACAAACAGTCTCACCTTGTCCTCAAGGTAACGGTGCAGAAATTTTCTACATCTTTAGTCCTTATTCTTCAATCACGAGGTGTCTACGCATAAGTAAATGTGACTGGGAGTTCACCAATCACATAAAACGGTTGTTTTAATCTTCATATGTGAAGATAACTAGCAATGGGTATTGTATTGGTTTCTTGCACTTAATTGACTGTCTTTTGTGTTTCTTAGCTCTCGGTAAAAATTGTCAAGAATGTAGTCTAGAAAAAAGTCCAGATAAACCTTCTTAAAAATAAAAATAAATAATAATAATAAAGACGAAGGGATAGCAATACACAAAATTGTGGGCTAAAAAGGAAAACCAAAATTAGTTTTATTAGATGTCGATGATATTGTTGCAACATGAGGGGTATGATAGGACGAATGCAATAGGGCTAAAGTTGTGTAAGCATCTTGTTCAGCAATGGAAGTTCAAATGGAACTCAATCTTATATATATTTCCCTTTGTACTAAATCTTAGTTTATCCGTGGTAGAACTATCTAGAATACATAATGATTTGTGGATGTATTAAGAGTTATACTCTAATATTAATGATTTGTGGATGTATTAAGAGTTATACTCTAATATTATTCATGATGAATCAGAAACTACCTTGTATCTCTCACGTGTATCAAAGTTCTAGAAGGTTTTGCTCGATTACTTAAAAGAATATAAGAACGATATTTATTTAAAAGACTACAAGAATCATATTTATTTTGGGAGACATTTCATTCCGATGTATAACAATGATTCAATCATTTACTCAAAAACTAAGACACACTTCTGTTTAGAGAATGGAACTATTATTTATTATATATTTAAATGTGATAAAATGTTACTGATTCTTGGGTTAACTATCCCAAATTGAATATTTGTTCATTGCTATTTTTTTTTTTAACAACAAGCTAACACATACGTTTCCACTATGTGGCGGGTCCATGATCTAGATATCGTCGCATCCTCACCAAGGGATCCGAACCCGGCTAGTCAAGGATATCATCCATCAAGACCTCTATTTGGCCAGGAGATCACCCAAAATCTATATGGTTTTTTATCGACTTGCACCAGGGACGGACTTGCTTTGGTGCCCATAGTGGCACGGGCTACCGTCTAATTTGTGCGCCGAAGGGTAAAATTTTCAAATTTTATGAAAGTGTAACTTCATTATTTTGGAGGGTGCCACCGTATCGTATTTGAAACTTCAAAGTGTGCACCTAATAACCAAAAACTTCTTTCGAAATCAACAAAACACACACATTTTGCAAAATATAAGTCAAAAACTAATTATAAGTCAAAACTAATTTTTATAATTAGTTTTGACTTATATTCTTTCCGATTCAACAAAACCCGCCAACCCGATACAACACGACACGAAAATAAAAGAGTTTGAGTTGAGGTTTTTAACACGCCAACCCACCAGCCTGCCAACCCATCAAATTTCACGGGTTGACCTGCCGGGTTGGTGGGTTGACCCGCAAACCCGTTTATATTTAAATTAATTATTATATATATTTTTTTATATAATAAAAAAACTATAAAAAGAACAATAACCCTAGTTCCCAATACCCCTAGTTCGTCTTCGTTCAATCGGGTGTTGATGTTCAAGAACTAGCTCAAAACATAATGGATATGAATATTCATGAAAACAAAAGGGAGGCTACGAATTCTAACAAACTCTAAGTTTATTTGTATTTTGAACTTGATTTATTTGAACTTGGAACTTGGTTGCTTTTGAACTTTGTTGTATTTTGTTGCTTTTGAACTTGGTTGTATTTGGTTGTTTTTGAACTTAATTGTATTTGGACTTTGTTTTTATTTGAATTGTATGAAGTATGAACTTTGAACCGTCAACTTGTTTATGACCCACCAACCTGTTTATAACCCACCAACCCATTTATGACCCACCAACCCGCCACTGACCCGCCAACCCATGACACGACCCACGACACGACCCTTTACGGATAAGGGTTGAAGAACTCGACACGATTATCTAAATGGGTTGTGTCAAGGTTGAGGTTTCTGACCCTCCAACCCGCCAACCCTCCAATTGCCACCCTAAAAAACTTCTCTCGAAATCAACAAAAAACAAAAAACTTCTCTTGAAATCAACAAAAAAACATTTATTCACTCAAATCAATCAAAAAAACCAAAAAAATGCTCTCGAAATCAACAAAAAACCTAAAAATTCTTTCGAAATCATAACCAAGAATTCTAAAAATTCTCTCAAAATCAACTAAAAAACCAAAAAATTATCTTGCAATCAATCAAACAACCCAAAAAATTCTATTCATTAAAAAAAATCAAAAAAAGTCCATCGAAATCCACCAAAAAATTGAAAAAAGACTCTGTCGGAATCAACCCAAAAACTTAATTATATGGTGTCATCATTTGAAAACCATCCTAGGTCCGTCCCTGACTTGCACCTCACTGGTTTCTAAACCTAACTTAAGAATTCATGTGCACAATTTCCGAAACAGTTCTTGAAGACAAACTCATCCGAACCGAATTGACCAACTAGATTAAAACAATGATTTCTAAATCAGGTTGAACCACAAAAACTAATTCAAATTCAACCTAAAACCTTGGTCTAAATCTCCTAATATGAAGGGGAGTTTGGCTAGTGAAAAGAAATTTGATGGAATTGAAATCGATACAAAGAATTTGGCTTTGAATGAATTGGAGTAGAATTTCACCACCCATTTGGTTGGTTTGGTAGGAATTCAATTATTCACTTAAGCAAAGGAAAGATGAATTCCTTAAATTATGGAATTCAATGAAATTCAAATGATCTCATCAAATTCACATGAATCGAAGATCGCTAACAAAGTTGGTTAAAGAAAATTGTCATTTCAATTCCATGAATTGTGCTAGCTAAACAACCCATTAATGTTTCTATTAAATCTGGATGATTCTCCTTTAATAGAAATAATTTAACCCAAACCATCATAATTTGATTAAACCCACAAAATCCTCGAATTAAGAATCAATCAAATCTCTTTCTTTTTCATCCAATGTTTAACAATCACTTCACAAAATTGTTACTTTCTCCTCCAGATTCCTTTTCACACACACAAAAGAGAATGTTGCTTATGGCGAATGAGGAGGGAATAAGAAGTGCAAATTTCATTTAGACACCAATTTACAACTTTAATCCTCTGAATATAAGATTATTTACAAACCGACCCCTGAACTTCCATAACTATTAAACTTTATGTCTTAAAGCTTAACCCGGGTCAACCCGTCCGGTTGAATCATGACCCGGGAAGAGAGCGGGTTAATTATGGCCGGTTTTTGGGCAATTTCTGGCCCAGATTGACCCGAACAGATATAATAAACAACCGGTTGGAATGATCCAATAAAACCCGGGTTAATGCATTTAACACTCCGATGTCTTAAAATTCATGATTTGGTTTGATTGTATATTGATTTGATCGTTATATATCTTAAAATTCCTTTTGTGTATGTGTGTGTATGTATATATATGCAGGAAAATGACAATTGCAGAGAAATTAGGTTGACCCGGTAGTTGACATGTGACCCGCTCACCACACCGAGTCAACTAAAAAGAACCGAATTTTAAAACATTGGTTAAGGTAATAGTTGATTCTAGGAAACCAAGCAATCTATAATAACGTTGAATTGACAAATACAAAAAATTATATAAAATCATTTTTTCAAGTATTCCTATATGAGAAATCAATCAATACCAATTTTTGAATTAATATTTTCTATTATATCGCTAGATATGTACGTACACAATGTGTAACGCTCAAAATTTCAAAAAGACAGTTTAACCAGAAAAGTAGCCATTCATTAAAAGAAAAGCCGAAAACTAGTCCCAAGCATTTGAATTAAAAGCAACATCTAGACACCATAGAGTCCAATCCTAGCTCAACCGAGCAAAACCACAAGTATTGTATAAGGAAAACCAACCAACGGATTAAGTTAACAAAATAGTTTAGAACCCATAAAAAGAAACTCATAATCACTTCCTTCTTCCTCTCGGAGACTGAACCTGCGGAACCCGGAGCCTCAAATCTTTTCTTTTCCCTTTCGGGAAGTGCCTGCATCTAAAAGAAATAAACAACAACAACGGGGTAAGCGGAATGCTTAGTGAGAACACACCTAACCGTCTATCATCATACATACATAACAACAAAAACATATAATCACATACGTGCCTCTTGCACTATCTTCCCTTCGGCTAAACCCGAAACAGGAAGAAACTCCATATCCCCGAAGGGAGAACATATCCCCGAGGGGAAAACATACACAACATCAAGCAATTACATGTCTCATCATCATACACATACGACAATAGGTAGCTAGGTAGTGAACTCACCTTAGAATGATCACAACTAGCTCACGTTACGTTCAATGGTCACCTCGTATCACCTAAACACATTTCACATACCAAATCTTATCAAAACTCACTCATAATGGACACTATACACTCGATACCGAAAAGCTCGCCGTAGCCATAGCTAGACTCGCTCAATTGACCTCAAAATCTACCCATAATCATCTATTAACATCCTTAAGGGAAGCCCAAAGCCAAATCCCGAAAAGGACCGAAAACGCAAAAAGTCAAAAACCATCCAAGGAGTTACGCGACCTGGACCCGCGACCTCAGGTCGCGGGCCTAGTCGCGGGATTCTCCTGGGGTTTTCGACTCACGTTTTCGCTTCGATTTTCATGCCAAAACCCACATACTCAACTTACAGAGGTTCTAAACACATAACACTTCAACTAGGGTCGATAAACAACACTTATACGCAACTAATTTGACCCAAACTACGTCAATTGATGATTGTAGAATCATAATTCCACATCAAACTCAACGATTACAAGGCTTAAGATGATCAATTGATCATCCTTTCCCATTACCACTCTAACTCAAAACTTTACATGAATTGGACATCAATTGAATACACCAAGGTCTTAGAATTCATACCTTAACTTCAATTGAAGACAAATCCTAAGCCAATTGCTCCACGAAGACCTTCAATCGGCCCTTCTCCCTTCTTCTCCAATTCGCTCCCTTACTTTTTTTCTCGTACGCTTCTGGAAACTGACTAAGGAGGGTTAGGGTTATAACTTCCCTCTTAATTGCATGCTAGAACCATCCCCCCTCTAGTTCCATAATTTACACTTTAACCCTCGGAATTCTACAAAACAAGTTAATTGAATCACTAACTATTTCTAACACAATTTAATTGATTAAACTTGAAAACGTGACGTTACACAATGTGGCGCAAAATATATTAAGCTATTGAGCATTTTAATAAATAATCTTATTTACTGTCAGTCTTATTCTTTATTATTCGATTCCAATTTTATGATTTTATGAGTTTATATGCAATGCCAATATTAACTTGAACAATGTCAAAATAAAATTAATTAGTTAAAACAATTTTGTTAAAACTCAATAATTATCTTGATTATCTTGTTTTCTTTAAGAATACTAATTATCTAATCTATATATATATTAAAGAAGGTTTTTGATGACATCATCAAATTGAAATTGAGTCATTTCATTGGCTAATTATATAAAATCTATCAAATGATGATGTCATAATGTATTTGTATTTTATTTTATTTTTTTTAAACCGTCTTAATAGCTATACATATCTTGATAATTTACATTTTGTATCCTTAATATTATTTGATTAACTTACTTTTTATCCCTTACTTTTTAACTTTTCATTTTTCATTTTACATCCTTCTCATATTAAGGTAAACAACATATATCAATTAAAATTTATTAAAATTTTTATTTTTATTTTCAATAAATTATACCGTTATAATCGTCTCGACATTACCTTTAAAATGAGTATAATATTGAATATTTTTATAATTTAATTATATTATTAAATATTAAAAATAGATATAAATTAATTCATTTAGATTTTATTGCAATTATATTTTTGATATTCTTGAAATTTAAAGATTCTATCTTTTTAACCTAACTACTCTTATAGATTATTTATAAATAACGAAATTTTAATTCATTTAAAACTCAATTGTTCTTGAAATTTAAAGTTTTCATCTTTTTAACCTAACTACTTTTATAGATTATATATAAATAAAAAGATAATTATTTTATTTAAAACTTAATTGTTGATATTCTTGAAATTTAAGAATTCCATCTTTTTAATCTAATTATTTATTTTTCACTTTACATCATTCTCATATTTTATTAAGGTAAATAATATATATGAATTAAAATGTATTGTTTTTCACTTTACATCATTCCATCTTTTTAACCTAACTATTTTTATAAATTATTTATAAATAACGAAATTTTAATTCATTTAAAACTTAATTGTTGATATTCTTGAAGTTTAAAGTTTCCATCTTTTTAACCTAACTGTTTTTATAGATTATTTATAAATAAAAAGATAATTATTTTATTTAAAACTCAATTGTTGATATCTTGAAATTTAAGGATTCCATCTTTTTAATCTAATTATTTATTTTTCACTTTACATCATTTTCATATTAAAGTAAATAATATGTATGAATTAAAATGTATTAAATTTTTTGTTTTTTTTTCAATAAATTATACCATTATATTCGTCTCGACGTTACCTTAAAAAGAGTCTAATATTGAATATATTTTTAATTTAATGAGTCTAATATATATATATTTTTTTGTGGTTGCACCATCGAACCCACCCAAATAAAAAAATTTAACTTTAACAAAAAAGACGCTAATAAAAATTCACTTTATTTATACACTTTAAATTTTATTAAAAAAAAACAATCAAGGACAAACATCCAAACAAATATGTTTTTAATAATGAATTATATTGTATTTATCATGCACGTCATATATTAATATTGGACTCATTTCGAAGCTATCGACGATACCTTTCTAACGATATAATTTGTAAAATGAAAATACGTTGTTTTAGTATATTATATCTAATATTTAATTATTTGACTAATATGATATATGTGTAAAATAAAAAAGGAAAAAGGAAAAAGGAAAGAATGTATACTACAAACATTAAAGTTTTTAAAGGGTTAAAAAAACAAATTATCATCAATACTAAGAAACTCTCCCACGTTATTATCTATAAACTTTCACATACAACACCTTAAATTTTATAAAGATGATGATTTCACCCCAATAAATTAATGGTTTCACATGTATAGACCTTAAAAATTTACACTTAAAACCAATAATTTGAAATTTAATGTTAGGAATAATCCTTTGTATTTCCTAACTACTCTTATAGATTATTTATAAATAACGAAATTTTAATTCATTTAAAACTCAATTGTTGATATTCTTGAAATTTAAAGTTTTCATCTTTTTAACCTAACTATTTATTTTTCACTTTACATCATTCTCATATTTTATTAAGGTAAATAATATATATGAATTAAAATGTATTGTTTTTCACTTTACATCATTCCATCTTTTTAACCTAACTATTTTTATAAATTATTTATAAATAACGAAATTTTAATTCATTTAAAACTCAATTGTTGATATTCTTGAAGTTTAAAGTTTCCATCTTTTTAACCTAACTGTTTTTATAGATTATTTATAAATAAAAAGATAATTATTTTATTTAAAACTCAATTGTTGATATCTTGAAATTTAAGGATTCCATCTTTTTAATCTAATTATTTATTTTTCACTTTACATCATTTTCATATTAAAGTAAATAATATGTATGAATTAAAATGTATTAAATTTTTTGTTTTTTTTTTCAATAAATTATACCATTATATTCGTGTCGACGTTACCTTAAAAAAGAGTCTAATATTGAATATATTTTTAATTTAATGAGTCTAATATATATTTTTTTTGTGGTTGCACCATCGAACCCACCCAAATAAAAAAATTTAACTTTAACAAAAAAGACGCTAATAAAAATTCACTTTATTTATACACTTTAAATTTTATTAAAAAAAAAAACAATCAAGGACAAACATCCAAACAAATATGTTTTTAATAATGAATTATATTGTATTTATCATGCACGTCATATTATCAATATTGGACTCATTTCGAAGCTATCGACGATACCTTTCTAACGATATAATTTGTAAAATGAAAATACGTTGTTTTAGTATATAATATCTAATATTTAATTATTTGACTAATATGATATAGGTATAAAATAAAAAAGGAAAAAGGAAAAAGGAAAGAATGTATACTACAAACATTAAAGTTTTTAAAGGGTTAAAAAAAACAAATTATCATCAATACTAAGAAACTCTCCCACGTTATTATCTATAAACTTTCACATACAACACCTTAAATTTTATAAAAATGATGATTTCACCCCAATAAATTAATGGTTTCACATGTATAGACCTTAAAAATTTACACTTAAAACCAATAATTTGAAATTTAAAGTTAGGAATAATCCTTTATATATACAAATGCAATAATTCAATAAATCGTTTATAAATTTTAAATTTTAAAGTAATATATTTAAATTTATATAACTAACACACTAAAATATGTGATAAACATCTAATTCAAATTATATTAAACTAAGTTACCTCTTTTTAAGGAATTTTGTTTTATAAAATTTGTATAAATTATGCAGTGCTGGGCTTGTAATTTGTAATTCACACATAAAAAGCTTGATTTCTCTACTAAATCATCTATAACCAAGTTGCAAGATGCGTTGAATTTCATTCACGAAATCAATACCCAAAATGATTCTTGGATGATAAAAGTTTGAATTGTTCGTTTGTGAAAGCAACTTTTTTCTCTATACATGATTTTAATGGATGAAAGGGTAATTGTTTTATGTCTTACTTTTAATGTTATGTCTGATGATATGCTTGTTAATGTTATTTTTGCTATTGTTGTTTATCTGTAGGGTGAAAAATCCAAGGCACTATTAAGGCAAAGTTGATACACACTTTTGAGAGGCTTCTTACAAAAGGTTCGATAGTTGTGTTGAGTAAGTTTGGTGTTGCTGAAAACAGTGGTAGTTATCGTATCATAAATCATCCATGTAAGTTGAATTTCTACTGTACCACTACTGTTAAGAAATCTGAAGTATTTGACGGACCTGTTTATGGATTTGGTTTTGTCTAATTTGATGATATCAATAATAGAAATGTTGGTGATGAGTTCGCAGTGGGTGAGTTGTTCTAACTTATTTTTTTTTTTTTATCTTTTATAATGCATTTCATATATCTTATTGTATGTTCTATGTTGATAAATTTTTTATAATGCATTCGTAGATGTAATTGGACGTGTTGTTTCTTGTGGTAATATGGATGTATATGATCGCAATAAAAAAAGAAAAATGATTAACTTTGAGATGCAAGATATTGAGTATGGTGATTCTGTTTTTTTTTTCAATATCCCACACCCCACCACACAAACCTTTATAATGTGGTCTTATTTTGGTCTTTATATTCTTTTATCAGAGGAAAAGTTATAAATTGCACATTGTGGGACAACTTTGCAAAAGAGCTATTGACATTTGTTAATGCTAGCAAGAGTGATGGATGTTTGATACTTATAATTCAGTTTGACATTTCTTAATGCTAGCAAGAGTGATGGATGTTTGCTACTTATAATTCAGTTTGCTAAGGTTCGTCTTTGGAAAAGTGTCCATTATGCTAAATTTATTTATTTCTCAGGTTGTATAAGATCATTCTTTTAATATGTGTGTGTTTGTTATTTTCTTTTAGGCATTCCAACAATACAAAATGCTTTGTTTGGTACTAAACTTTTCAGCAATGATAATCTGAAAGATATAATTGACTTTAAAAAAAGGTATGTTAGTCAATATATATTTTAATCCTATCATGTTACTACGGAATATAGATCAAGCAAATGGTTTATGTAATGGTACTAGATTGCAAGTGGAGAAACTTGGTAAACATGTTATTCAAGCAACGATAATTACAGGTAATAATGCTGGCATGATAACTTTGATTCCAATAATGAGGTTGACTCCATCAGATAAGAGAATTCCGTTCAAGATTAAGAGAAAGCAATTTCCCGTATGTGTTTGCTTTGCAATGACTATAAACAAAATTGAAGGACAAAGTCTATCTCGTGTTGGATTATATTTGGCTCGTCCGGTCTTTACTGATGGTCAATTGTATGTTGCTGTTTCTAGAGTAAAAAGTAAATAGGGATTGAAAGTGGTGGTTTGTGACGCAAATGGTGAGACTATGAACACAACCACCAATGTAGTTTACAAGGAAGTCCTACAAAAAATGTAATGTATTGTTCTTTTGGTAGCCAAAATATTAATGTAATGATCTATATGCGTTATGATTTTACTATTTTGATAATGGAGAACTCTTGTTTTATATGTATTCATGGAATAGTTATATCACTCTTTTATGTGTATTTTGGATATTACGTTTGATTTGTAGTCAAATATTATGAACTTTATAATGCAAAAGTCTATTGTTATTAGAATTAAAATAATATGTTTAAATTACCCGTGTATTACATGGGTCGTTAATTAGTTTTTTTAATAAATGATGTGTGTTAAATAGGTAAGCCTAAATCAACTAAAGTGTAAAATGCGTCCATATAAATGTTTAGGCGACAAAGTCCTGAAACCGACTCACTAGACGATGACACGTAGGCTATAGCATTCCAGTTACTTATTTCTTATATATAGATTTATACATTAAAATCATCAATTTGTTTCACTGTCAAGACATTCTATGACATGCCTTTAATATATAGAATAACATTATTTGGGGTTATAATTTTGACCATTTAGAATAACATGCTATGTAAATCAATCGGGTGTCCACGTGACCTTATGTTAATGTATTTCATCACCATTTTAAACTTTTATTGTTAAAACAAAACTATTTCGGACCCATTATTCTTATATTTAAAAACTCATGTTGTTAGAGTTTAAGAATTTATTCTTGTTATAACTTGAAATCTTATTTTTGTTTTAGAGATAGAAAAATACTTAAGATTCATACACTCAATATTAGGTAGTAAGCAATTAATAATGTATGAAAAGTTATTGGTAACTTTAAAGTTCTAAATATAGATATTAGTTGGACCTGTGAGATTGTGGAAAACCCGTGTCTTGGGTAGCGTGTATTGACAACAATATATAGAAACAAAGGTTACAAGAGGGTCCCTGAACTATACAATATTTAACACACCCCCGTAGTTTGATCGGGAGGTAAACGAATGTTCAAACTATTTCTAAAATCTAGAAACAAACTCGCAGGTAGACCCTTTGTAAAAATATCAGCATACTGATAGGCGGATGGAACATGCAAAACACGCACATGACCAATCGCAACACGCTCCCTGACAAAATGTAAATCTATTTCCACATGCTTGGTTCTCTGGTGCTGAATAGGGTTAGATGCTAGGTACATGGCACTGACATTATCGCAGAAAACAACAGTGGCACGAGAAAGAGGACAACACAACTCGAGGAGGAGATTTCGCAACCAAGCAGTTTCAGCAACCACATTGGCTATTCCCCGGTACTCGGCCTCGGCACTGGAGCGGGAAACAACATGCTGCCGTTTGGAGGACCAAGATACGAGATTGTCACCCAGATAAACACAAAACCCTGAGGTGGACCGACGTGTGTTAGGACAGCCGGCCCAGTCGGCATCCGAATAGGCAACCAAGCGATCAACGGCTGACGCCTTAAGATGAAGACCATGAGATAGAGTACCCTTTAAGTACCGTAGGATGCGTTTAAGCGCATTGAGATGTGGAAGACGCAGGTCATGCATAAAGAGACAGACCTGTTGGACGGCATAGGCAATATCAGGACGAGTAAAGGTCAAATACTGCAGGGCACCAGCAAGGCTTCGATATAAGGTGGGATCAGGAACAGGCTCACCATCAACAACAAGCTTTGTTTTGGTGTCAGCCGGTGTGGTGCAGGGATTGCACGAGACCATATCAGCGCGTGCTAGAATCTCCTGAGCAAAGGCAGATTGAGAAAGAAAGAGTCCGGACGTGCTACGAGATGCAGCAACTCCTAAGAAGAAGGATAACGGACCCAAATCAGACATGGGAAACTCAGAGGATAACTTAGAGATAACCATGGAGATAAGAGTAGGAGAGGAGGCAGTAAGAATAATGTCATCGACATAAAGAAGGAGGTAGATAGTATCAGATCCGCGATGATACGTGAAGAGAGAGGTGTCAGTCTTACTGCTAAGAAAACCTAAAGAGGAGAGGTAGACAGCAAAACGATGATACCACGCACGGGGTGCCTGCTTAAGGCCATAAAGAGCCTTGCGGAGGCGACAGACATGATCGGGAAAGGAACTGTTTACATAGCCAGGAGGCTGACGCATGTAAACAGTTTCAGTGAGATCACCGTGAAGAAAGGCATTCTTAACATCAAGCTGATGAATAGGCCAGTTGCGGGAGATAGAGATGCTAAGAACCATGCGAATAGTGGCACGCTTGACGACGGGACTGAAAGTGTCATCAAAGTCCAGTCCGGGTTGCTGTAAGAAACCCTGAGCAACAAGACGGGCTTTGTAATGCTCAAGATGTCCATTGCTGTCAAACTTATGGCGAAACAGCCAACGATTGCCAACTATGTTAGCATCAGAGGGTTTAGGAACCAGATCCCACGTGTAGTTAGAAAGAATGGCAGCCATTTCAGCATCCATGGCGGCCCGCCAATGAGGGTCACACATGGCCTGAGCATGAGACCGAGGAATGGGAGAGATATCACTAGTGACCGAAAGGTTGAAGATCTGTTTAGGCTTAAGAGAGCCTGTGCGCGAACGAGAGTGGTCATCGGATGACCGGAGGAAGCAGTCGGAGCAGGAGGCTGAGAAGGCTCAGCAGAAGAAGAGGTGCTAGAAGGTTCAGCGGGTGGGGGCTGAGAAGAGGAGACAGAGGCAGAAGGACCAGCAACCGACGGATGGGAGGAAGTATCGACCATGGGAGAGAGGGAAGGGAGGGAATCATCAACTTCAAACACGTCGTAGTCTTCCGAGGAGGGACGAGGCTGGAAGTCAGGAAACGGAAAGTGGGTTTCATCAAAGTTGACATGACGGGAGATGATGACCTTTTGTGTGATGAGATCGAGGCAACGATACCCACGATGATCCGTACTGGGACCAAGGTAGACACAGGCAGAGGATCGAGGAGCAAGCTTGTGGGCACTAGTGGGCGAAGTGTTGGGATAGCACAAACACCCAAAAACTCGCAAATGAGAGTAGGTAGGGAAGAAACCAAACAACACCTCAAATGGAGTCTTGTACTGAATGGTGGTGGATGGAAGCAGGTTGAAGGTGTGAACAGAAGAAAGAAGAGCCTTAACCCAGAATTTGGGCGGGAGAGATGCTTGGATGAGGGACGTGCGGAGGGTGTTATTGATAGTGCGAATAGTGCGTTCAGCTTTTCCATTTTGTTGAGATGTATAGGGACAAGAAAAGCGAATTTTGATGCCATGAGTTTTAAGAAAATCCAAGAAGGGTTGGTTGTTAAACTCACGACCGTTATCACATTGGAAAAGCTGAATGTCCCTTTTAAATTGGTTTAGAACATAAGCACGAAACGTTTTAAAAACAGAAAACACCTCAGATTTAGCACGTAAAGGAAACACCCATAAGAAGTGAGAAAAATCATCCAAAAAGAGAACATAATATTTAAAACCACTCAAACTAGTAACAGGTGAAGTCCATAAATCAGAATGAATAAGTTCAAACACACGAGAAGTTTTAGTAGTAGATAAAGAAAAAGGTAAACGACAATGTTTTCCTAACTGACACGCATGACATAAAGTAGAAGTTTGACTAGAGCAAGCAATGAACTTGCGCGACACAAGAAACTGAAAGATAGCAGCACCCGGATGACCAAGCCGTCTATGCCAAACGTCAAAGGAAACAGCAACGTTAGCCGAGGCAAGAGCAGACCGAGGTGCAGGAGGGAGAACGGGATAAAGATCATGGTGATCACTATCGCAACGCTGGAGAAAAGACCCTGTTTTAAGATCCTTCACAGTGAAACCAAACGGATCAAACTCAACAGAAATAGAACTATCTATGGTAAAACGACGAACAGAGATAAGGTTTTTGATTAGTTTATCAGAGACTAAAACATTTTTAAGATGAAGGGGGTGAAAGGAATAGGGTAATGTACATTGACCAATGTATCTAGCAGGAACCATAGCACCATTACCAACCTGTATGAAATTAGAATTACAAGGAGTTAGAGAGTGCATTGTACCTTGATTGAAGGTCATATGCCTGGTTGCACCCGAATCCATGTAAAAATTGTTGTCCTGAGGCACCTGAACAGACATGGCCTGAAACACAGAAGATAAATTAGTATACTGAGGCTGACTGTACTGAGCGGCATGACCTCCAAAGGAAGGCGGAGGAGGCGGTGGCACAGGTGTGGACTGCTGCATAGGCTGGCCGTACTGAGCTGGAACGGGCACTGGGTGTGGAGACTAATGTTGCCCGTAAAGATATGGAGATGGCGGCACTGGCGGCGGATGAAAGGTGTGCGGTGAGAGATTCTGAGGAGCACTAAACATCGTCGGGGATGGCTGAGGAGCCCCTGCCCCAAAGGAGTGCACAGGGGGTGCACCAAGAAGGTCTGGCTGAGCTGGTGGAGCATGAGGAGAAGCCCCAAAGTACGCCTGAGAGTGTCCCTGATTGCCTGCAAAAGAATGAGAGCTTGCAGAAACATTAGTATTACCCCCCCCTCTTGGAAGCAGAACGCCCATTATTTTTCCCCCTATTAGTTTTATTTTTCGGTTTTCCATTTTGAGCAGAGGAATACAAGGCAGTGGAAGAGGTAAGAGGAGGATCTGTATGGGATTCAAGAGACTCTTCACGAGACTCATGAAGAAGAAACATGTTTTTCGCTTCAAGAAAAGAGGGAAAGGGTTTGGAGTTGGTGATGACATCTACAATGCTGTGATATGAGGGAGGTAACTGACGCAGGATTTGCATGACAAGTTCAATTTCATCAATTTTGGAGTCACAATCAGCAAGGGCATCAGCCAGATTTTTTAATTGGTGACAAAAATCAGTGATGGACAAGGCACCCTTTTTGGTGTTACGAAATTGCTCTTGTAGCTGGAGCATTCGAGACATCTTATTATTTAGAAAGAACTCGTCAAGTTTATCCCAAAGGTCTTTGGCAGTGCAGTTATCACTCGAGATGATTTGCAGAAGATTTGCATCACAGGTAGAGTAAAACCAAGATTTGATGCGGGAGTCAATTGCCTCCCAGTCCTCATCATCATCACCAGCAGGTTTAGACTTGCCAGTGATGTGACCATGGACTTTGGCACCTTTGCACATATCAAGAAAAATTCGACGCCAAAGTTTGTATTTGGAACCGTCGGTGGAAAGTTTAAAACTAAATTGTGAGTAGACATTTGTGAGAGCAAAGACAAGTTGGCTAGCAGTGGGGCTAGTGAGGGTACTGTTTTGTGAAGGGGTCGTCATTGCAACAAAATGAAAACACACAAAAAATTAAAGCTAATAAAGTGCGAAAAATAGATGTGCGTGCAACTTAACCGTGGGTAGAGGGATAGTAATGTACCACAAACCCTACAGGCGATGAGTGAACAGCAGACGGTAGCTGGCGGCAAAACAGGGCGATGCTAGGGTACCGACACGTAATCTGAAAAAAAATAGCTTTAATTCTGAAAAACAGCACCTTTTTTTTGTTTTATATATATATATATATATAAATATATAATATATATATATATATTTATGTATATATAGAAAAGCCTTCTTTTCTCAACAAGCAGCCAAGACGAAAAAAAACGTCTGTTGAGAGGCCGGAAGAGAGTCACCGGCGAGTAGCTAGATCCGATGCCGGTAGGAGTCAGGCGCACCGGAGATGGAGAAGCCGGCGAGAATCCGACGCCGGTAGGGTTCAGATGGCACGGCTGATGCAGAATCCGGCAAGAAAATCAACACAGACTCCACAGATCGTGGAGGATGAGGCAGATCCAGCACCGGCGAGATGAAGACGGCGCAGCGGCGGAGCGACGAGATGAGGACGGCGCAATACTTCGACGGAGAAGGAAGGCGGCGCGGCAGACGCGGCGATACTCAGACGCGGCAGTTTTAGGGTTTCTGTCTAACGGCGAATAAGGTTAGGCGGCGGTTTCGCGGTGGAGATGCGATGGACGCCGGTATGAATCACCGGGGAACAGAAGCAAAGCCGGTGGATGTGAACGGCTGACGGCGGCTGCTGCCGGAGGCACGGCGACGGCGGTATCACAGCCGGGCTAGAGTTCCGGCGTTATCACGGCAGAAGCACGAAGATGGAAGAATGGCCGGCAAGAGCAGTGGCTGGTGGCGGCCGGCGGCTGCAAAAGCGGGATTTAGGGTTTGGAAAAAAAGAAAAAAATAGGGTTTTGGTAGGTGGCTCTATACCATGTGAGATTGTGGAAAACCCGTGTCTTGGGTAGCGTGTATTGACAACAATATATAGAAACAAAGGTTACAAGAGGTTCCCTGAACTATACAATATTTAACAAGACCGTCTCCTATATATTGTTTGTAAATTTTCTTTTTGAAATACAAAAGTTTTCTTAGTTGATAATAAAATACGCAAATGATAAGACTAAGTGCATTTCTACCTACTAATTTTTTTAATTTTTTTAGGAAGGGTGTCCGGGCCAAAGCCCGACTAATCCCCAACAATTTTGAGGGCTAAACATGGCCCCACTTAAATGTCCCCAAGCATGCTCACGGAAAGGCTCGAACTCGGTTAGGGCGCTATGAACCCCCCGAGCGATAACAAATCCGCCACAGTACTGAAAGACTTCTACCTACTAATTTCTCCTCACACAAATCATCAAGAATTATGTTTTACATTTTGTTTGCACGATATGACTTGATCCGACATAAATAAAAGTACATATAGCAATATTCATACAAAAATTTGAATTCAGGTTAATGGATAATCAAAATAGTTAGGAAGATGAATGATGGAGAATATATCAAGGTTTACTAGACAATTTGTTTTAGACTTTGTTACTATACAAAAATATAAAGAAAATAATAAATAATACAATTAAATAAACAATCATTTATTACTATATATATATTTATCAGGAAATCCGACCCACAAATGCCGCCCCACCCGCTCCGACCCGGCGGCTGCCTCTCTCTCAATTTTTGACCTAGACCCGCCTATTACCCGTCTGTGACCCGCCAAAGGACCCGCGGTCTTCCTGCCATGCCAAATACCAATTGTCAATTTACATTTATGGTCCTTGAACTTTTCAATATTTTATTTTACATTTTAGTCATATATGATGCATCGGCTAAAATATGCTAAAAAGATACGCTTTAATTTTAACAAATTACGTCATTATATTCGTATCGTCGATAAAATGAGCCTAATATTGAATACTTTTTGATGTAGTTAACCTTACATATTAGGCCCCTAAAGTTAGAACCCATTATCAAATTTACATTTTTGGTCCCTGAACTTATAATGTTTACTCACTTTATACATTTTACTTTTCAATATTTCATTTTGGGTTTTAGTCATATATCGTGTATTGTCTAAAACACGTTAAAAAAATATGTTTTAATTTTAACAAATTATGCCATTATATTCGTATCGTCGATACGATCGAAATGAGCCTAATATTGAATATTTTATGACGTAGTTATTTTATTGTATAATATATATACGTTCTAACCGACCCAAATCCTATACCCATTTTCAAATTTATATATTAGCCCCCTAAACTTAGAACTTATAAGGTTTATTCACTTTACATCTTTTATTTTTCAATATTTTATTTTACGTTTTAATCATATATCGTGTATTGGCAAAAAGCCGTTAAGAAAATACGTTTTAATTTTAACAAATTACACCATTATATTCATACCATCGATACGATCTAAATGAGCCTAATATGGAATATTTTTTCATATAACTATTTTATTATATACTATAAATACAGTCCAACCGACTCGAATCCTATACCCATTTTCAAATTCACATATTAGCCCCCTAAACTTATAATATTATTCACTTTATACCTTTACTTTTCTCTATTTCATTTTATGCTTTACTCATATATCGTATATTGGTTGGAACATGTTAAAAAATACGTTTTAATTTTAACAAATTACGCCATCATAATCGTATCGTCGATACGATCTAAAACATGTTAAAAAATACGTTTTAATGTTAACAAACTACGCCATTATAAGCGTATCGTCGATAAGATCGAAATGAGCCTAATATTGAATATTTTTTTCATGTATTTATTTTCTTATATACTGTATATACGTTCTGACCGACCCGAATCCTATACCCACTTTTAAACTTACATATCAGGCTCCTAAACTTATAATATTTATTTACTTTATATCTTTTAGTTTTCTATATTTAATTTTACGTTTTAGTCATATGTAGTATATTAACTGAAATATATTAAAATGTCGGTAGCTACTATTTATAAACCTGGTGCGAAGCCCGGGCTTATCAACTAGTTGTTTACATATATTCTATCCATTAGTCAATATGTACGTGTACCCTTAATGTAATATTAATTTCTTTTTGGTTTTGTAAGATGATAACAAAGTTTGTGTCTCTTGTATTAACTAATTTTTTGTTTACCATATACTAAATCTTGGGCTCCTTTCTTGTAGATCTTGGGCGCGTATGCCTAGTGGCGGATCCAAGATTTTAGATGAGCGGGTGTGCAACGATAAACTTAAGATTTTTTAAATAAAAAATGTAGTTTCATTAGAACGATCAAAACAAGTTACCTTCTATAATTGTTTTCAATGTGTTTTTAACATAATTTCACCTATGGAGGAACTTTTAGATTTTTTGAAGTTTTACGATTGATTTTGTGGGATTTTATAAGGATTTTTTTTTGTTCATTCAGACGGACTTTCATGGTTTTTGGTTGACTTGATAGAAACTTTTGGTGCTCTGAGTCAATAATCCTTTATAATAGCAGAAATTTCAAGATTTGTTGATCACTATGGACCACAATCTTCTTCCCCCGTAAGTAAGGCCTCCATTTTCACATTACTGTGGTCATTACTTCTTCAAAGTATGTTAATTTATGCTTAGTCAGTTAGTCCACATGTTTTACTTAAATATGTGATTGTTCGCCCTTGTGTCATAAGAACAACCCTAACCGTAGCATGATGCATCTTTCAATGATGAGTTCTTGAGAAAAATCAGGTAATCTCAATACTAGGCAGTGGTCAAAGCACTTTTAAGCTCTTCGAAAGTTGTCTGAGATCTTTCGGTCCACACAGTTATTCTTCTAAAGTAATTCGATCAAAGGCCTGCAATTATCCCGTAGTCCTTGTTGAATTTTCTATAATACCCAGACAATCCCTGTAAAACATGGAGCTCGGTGATTGCCTTCGGAGATGGCGTCTTGGGTTGGTGGTGAACGAGGTGGGAGTAACCCTTTTTGTAACATACACACGTGCATCCAAGTGCATACAGTTCACAAAAAAAAGACAATAAAAAACTACAAAACTCTCTTTTTGTCCCTTTTTGGGTTTTTTTAATACTTATGTATGCACTTGTACATACCTATTTTTTTACAAATTATTCTGTATGCACATGTGCAACCGCCGTCGCCTTCCTCCTCTACCTGTAAACACATGTGCAACCGCCGCCGCATTCCTCCTCCACCCGGTGGACACATCTGCACCCGCTGCCACCATCCTCCTCGACTCGGTGAACTCATGTGCACCGCCGTCATCAAATCTGGTTCACTCCGGTGAGGGCGGCGATGGAGGATGATACGGCGGTTGGAGGAGTACTATGGCGGCGATGCAGACGGCGTAGGAGAGATCGCGGCGGCGATGCGGACGGCGGAGGAGTACGGCGGAGGAGGGAGATGGCGGCAGCGATGCGAACGGCGGAGGAGTACGACGGACGGCGGATGAGGGAGATGGCGGCAGCGATGCGGATGACGATGGAGGGAGACCTCGGCGGCAATGCTGACGGCGGGGGAGGGTGACGCTGGCGGTGATGGTGGTGGGATTGGAGGTGGAAGGCAGCGGGTGTGGTGGTGGTGGAAGGCGGCGGGTGTGGTGGTGGTGGAAGACGGCTGTTGTGGTGGTGGTGGAGAGAACCCTAAAACCTAAAACCCTTGTTGATGAAGATGGTGATTATATTGTTTTGTAAAGCTAAAATTCCTAATATGTCATTCAAAGACCAAAATTAATGGAGCAATTTCATTGGTTGTGATGGATTAACAAAGTTAAAACACTATTTGTGGTTAACAACGAACCTCTCATCTCTCTCTCTCTCTCTCTCTCTATATATATATATATAGGTGGAGGTTCAAACGAGAATCCTTGCTATTTTCGAGAACGCAAGAACCTTTATCCATGTACAAAATCATATATGATTCAACACTAACGAAAAAAGGGAAGTGGACCATGTACAAAATCACCTATGATTTTACACGTGATTTCATATGTGAATCATATATGATTTTGTACGTGAATTATATATGTGATTTTCTACTTAAATCACATATGATTTTGTACGTTACTCATATATGACTTTGTACATGGGCGAAGGTTCTCGTCTTCTCGCAAATAGCAAGGGTTCTCGTGTGAACCCCTATATATATATATATATATATGGGAAGGTTCAAACGAGAAGCATGTCAATTTAAGAAAAAGTAAGGAGGAATCTCAGTCACTCATCTCGTGGTTACGGTGGACGTGATCACAGAGGATTGACGCGATTCATGGGAGGGTAGAGATTATTAAAGGTGGATCGGTCAAAGCCGTATTTGTTGATCGAGATAAGTGGTTGAGATTGCTCCTCGCGTTTTCTTAAAAAGTTATATTTTTCGTATGAACCTCCCTCCCTCCCACCCCCCTCTCTCTCTCTCTCTCTCTCTATATATATATAAAGAGAGAGAGAGAGAGGTTCAAATGAGAAGTAGAGAATTGATCTCAACCGTTGATGGACGCGATTCATGGACGGTGATTGGTCAAAGCCGTCTTTATTGACAAGATGAGTGGTGAAGATCATTTCTCTACTTCGTATTTTTTAGCATTTTTCATTTGAACCTAATACTATATATATATAATATGTATCTCAATGGTGTTATGGTGTAGGTGGTTGCTCGGACACAATCTTAAAGAATCTAGTATGAAGGAAAATCAAGCAATGAAGCATAACCTATAAAAAGTTTGATACGCGTAAAAAGCACAAGGTATTTTATGATGCCATCATAAACAATGTTAGTGTATGAGTTTTAATAATTTAACTTGTATATATGCTAATTCTTATAGAATGTTATGCCCATTTAAGCGATAGAGATGCATAAGTCCAAAGTAAAATTAACATGACACTGTTATTAGTATAATAGTATCATTATTAATTTTTAAGTTGACAATTTGTTTGAATGAACTTTTTTAAATCTTACATTTTACCTGTCAATAGAGGTGTTGTTTATGTAAAAAATTACACAAGTCAAATGTCGTATAGAAATATGTGAGGCTTAACCGCAGGGCCGGCCCTAGCCCATGGCTATCATGGCAACCGCCATGGGCATCAAAGGCCCAGAGGGCATCAATCTTCAACCTACATGGTACCTTTACTAGGCTTAGTTTTTTTTATCGTTTATACAACCCTTATTTAACTCTCGATCTGTGCTTTTATTGTCCCTTTAATTTTCCTCGACTCTCAATCCCAATCAACGATTTAGTGATTCTAGGGGTGTTTAGGTAAAAATTTACCATCGTACGACGACGACGTAAAATCGTAAGATATCTTATTGGACCTTAGTCCTGTATTAAGATAAGGTCCTGAGGCACGCCTAAAGTCCCGTCGAACATCTGCATAACACCATCGAACGTTACAGCGTATTCGTCGAACGATTACTCCAGCAAGTATCGTACGACTCTCATAGGATAACGTACGACAGTTATCAGTTATCTACTAACGGTCATATTTTTCCTTAGTCTATTTTCTTGTAACAGGTAATCGACCGTTATCGAGGACTAAATCATCATTAAAGGCCAAGATACGCAACTAATTAATACTCAACCGTTACGACCAGGATTCCCGCGACAGTTACAACCGTTGTCATTAATGAGCTATTATTGACGACCGTTGCTGCAAAATCAACTATAAAAGACACCTGAAACTCTCATTTGAAGAGGACTGATTATTATCCAAGCTGCTCTGATCTTCTCTCTAATTTCTACATCAATCTTTGTAATTTACCTTTGATCGAGTTCTCATTTTTATTGTAATCGTATGACTGATAGTGTAAAATTCAAGGACATCACCCCTGTTTGGTGATACATAGTACAACGTCGACTATATCTTAGTCGGCCGCAGGTTTTTTCCTCGACATTGAGGTTTTTCCTGCGTCATCAATCTCTTGTGTTCATTTTGTTTGTTTATTTGTGCGTTTACCAAGTTAGATTCTTACTTTCGACGGATTAGCCTCACAACTTATCTTACGACATAATTTGTGTAATTTTTTGCATAAACAATTTGGCGCCCACCGTGGGGCCCCGTCTTAAGAAAATCTCATTTGGTAAAGGCGCTTGTCTACTAATATTTTTCTCGAGTCTCTTTGAGCACTTATTTGCAGGAATATGGGTGACCAAAATGAGACATCATTGCAACAACAACTTGCTGCTGCCCAAGAGCAGATCCGGCAATTAAACCAACAAACTGTGCAAACTAACGAGGAACTTGCACGACTTCGAGCTTCAAATACTACGACAACCACATTCGCTACCACAATCGCTTCGCTTCCTCTCTCAGTACCAATACCACGACCTTCGTTTGATCTACCACCGCCACCACCTCCTGGAGTAAACATGCCACCCTCTTTGATTAATTTCCCACCGCCGCCTCCACCTAGAATAAACTTCCAATCAAACTTTGTGCGACCTTCAATACCGCAAAGTTCCCCATTCTTTACTTTTCGGCCTTTTGTTAGCTCATCGTAATCAATGCCCGAACATATACCAACAATGGCCCATCCTACTGTCCATACTACCATACAGCCCGACGTTGGAACCTCCAACGGCTTCTTTCCATTTAACCCGATACCTACGAGCGATCCTATGGACGCACGACTAAAGATGCTAGAAGAACAAAATCAAAAGATGTTAGCATTACTTGCAAAATTACCTGGAGCTGCAGTACCAGTCGACGTCGAGCCAAAGACTGGATTTCAAGGCTCGCCATATGTTGATGAGATTGCCCTTGTCGACATTCCTAAAAAATACAACATCCCAGCATTCACGCCAAAATACTCTGGAATCACAGACCCCGTCGAACACGTCGCACAATACAAGCAACTTGTATGGACAGTCCCGATTCCAGCACAATTCCAAGAAATCTGCATGTGCAAGAGTTTTGGATCTACACTTACAGGAGCGGCTCTACAATGGTTGATCAACTTAAAACCCAAGAGCATCACATCTTGGTCCGAGCTAGTAAACCAATTCACGCGACAATTTGCAAGCAGTCGCAAGATGGAGAAACAGACCAGTGATCTATACTGTGTCGTACAAAACTCTGGTGAGATTATCCGTGATTATTTTAACAGATTTAATGCAGAAATGATCGAAGTCAAGAACTGCGACATCAAGACTGCAATTGAAGCCTACAAACGCGGATTGGACGACTCATCAGGATTATACTTGGATCTTACCAAGTATCCACCCGAAAACTTCGACGACGTACGAGCTCGAACACTTGCGCACATGAGAATTGAAGACGACGGTATCTTTCGACGCAAACATTCAAACGACAAGAAGACTCTTGGTCCTCAAAAGCATGAATTCAAACAAAAGAGGGTGAACAAAATTGGAAACTCTCGACAAGAGACCAATAATCGTTCGACCCGTGGTTCAGGTAAAACTAGATATCCAGAATTATCTACTTACAATTTTGCAGGTACAGTTAAGGAGCTAGTTGACGCCCTACGCAAACTCGACACAAACATACGATGGCCAAAAAAGCCGGAAGTTCCTAACAAAGACAAAGATCAATCCAAATGGTGCGACTTCCATAGCGATCATGGACATACGACGACTGAATGCATCAGCCTGAAGAAAGAGGTTTCTTATTTGAAATCGAAAGGTCATTTGAAAGACATCCTTCCCGACGAAGAAAAAAGACCTGCGTCGCCAGTACACACAAAAGTTGTAAATTGTATCACTGGTGGGTCCGAAGTCTGTGGTTTGACCTATTCAGCAGCCAAGAGACACGCACGAGAAGGTCCAGAAGGACAACCAATTC
This sequence comes from Centaurea solstitialis, assembly GCA_030169165.1. NCBI lineage: Eukaryota > Viridiplantae > Streptophyta > Magnoliopsida > Asterales > Asteraceae > Centaurea > Centaurea solstitialis. Next base: position 83,167,816 of record CM058042.1, read on the forward strand.
CAGATGAATGTAAGTCAGTAACCGAGAAAGAGCTCGACGCGTCGAAGATAACGTTCGACCAAGACGACCTCTCGGAAACTGATCCAAGACATCACTTCGCGCTGGTCATTCAATTAACCATCGGGAACTGCTTGACGAAGAGAATCCTCATTGATGGTGGTAGTTCTGCCAATGTTATCTTTGCCGACACCTTGAAGATTATGGGAATTGACAGATCAAACATCGTACAACGAACTACCACATTGATCGGATTCAATGGAGATACGACGAATACACTTGGCGAAATAATATTGCCAGTATTTGCTAAAGGCATCAATAAGCAAATCAAGTTCAATGTGATAGACTGTCAGTCCGCTTACAATGCCATACTCGGAAGACCATGGATCCACGACATGAAAGCCGTTCCCTCGACATACCACCAGAAGGTCAAATTCCCATCACCTTGGGGTGTGCAAGAGATCGTGAGTGAAAAGAAGATCGCACGTGAATGCTATAAGATCACTATGAAATCGAAGCCCCAGACCATCTAGCAATTACAAAACCAGGATGCAGTCCAGTCGTACGATGACCTTCAACTAGAAGAAGTCGTCCTCGACTCAAAGCATCCTGATCGAAAGGTATTCGTGGGGGCAACCCTACCTTCTGACATAAAAAATAGTATCATATCTTTTTTGCAGGAACATTCCGACTGCTTCGCTTGGACGCACGAAGATACGGTAGGGATTGATCCAGATATCATCTCGCATAAGCTGAATGTGGATCCAACCTTTAAGCCGATAAAACAAAAGCGTCGTAAGTTCGCGCCTGAGCGCAATAAAGTTATCAACGACGAAGTTGATAATTTACTCAAGACCGGAAAAGTTAGAGAAGTCAAATACCCGGACTGGCTTGCGAACGTCGTGGTCGTGCAAAAGAAGAATGGAAAATGGCGAGTGTGTATTGACTTCACAGATTTGAACAAAGCTTGCCCAAAAGATCCATTTCCTCTTCCGCACATAGATGCAATGGTCGACGCAACAGCAGGTCACGAACTCTTGACATTTATGGACGCATATTCAGGATACAACCAAATCCGGATGCATACGGACGATCAAGAGAAGACGGCATTCATGACAGATAAGGGAATATATTGCTACAAAGTAATGCCCTTCGGGTTAAAGAATGCAGGATCGACATATCAGCGACTGGTCAACAAGATGTTTAAGGAACATCTAGGACGAACGATGGAAGTTTACATTGACGACATGTTGGTCAAATCTGCAAAATCGAACGATCATATACAACACCTACAACAATCGTTCGACATACTACGACAGTATAAGATGAAGCTCAATCCAACCAAATGCTCCTTCGGCGTACGAGCTGGAAAGTTCCTTGGATACATGGTCACACGATGAGGGATCGAAGCAAGTCCAGAACAGATAAAAGCGATCTTGGAACTACAATCACCCAGAAATGTGAAAGAGGTTCAGAAATTGACAGGTCGTGTCGCAGCTTTAAACAGGTTCATCTCCAGGTCGTCCGACAAATGTCATCTATTCTACAACGTCCTGCGAAAGAACCTTGGGTTCAACTGGACCGAAGCACACGAGAAAGCTCTGCAAGAATTGAAACAATACATGATGTCCCCACCACTGTTAACGAAGCCAAACGAAGGAGAAAGCTTGTATTTGTATCTGGCTGTAAGCAATAATGCCGTAAGCGCAGTAATCGTACGAGAGGAAGATCAGCAACAACGTCCCATCTACTACGTAAGTAAATCTTTCCTCGACGCAAAAACCAGGTACACTTCGATGGAAAAATTACTTCTGGGTTTAGTTACTGCTGCGAAAAAGCTAAGGCATTATTTCGAGTCTCATCATATTATTGTCGTAACAAACTATCCACTCAAGACTGTACTTCGAAAGCCTGAGCTTACAGGACGACTAGCAAAGTGGAGCATATACCTAAGTGGGTTTGACATCGAATTCAAACCCAAGACGGCAATAAAATCGCAGGTACTTGCAGACTTCGTAGCTGAATTCAGTCCAGAGATAGAACCTCCGACGTACGACGAAGTAAATAATGTGATGCTTCAAGACAACAAGCCTTGGATTTTGCACGTAGATGGATCCTCGAACGTACGAGGATCAGGACTTGGAGTTGTCTTAAAACCATCACATGGGGGCAACATAGTATACTCCATACAATGTGTTTGGGTGAAATTTTATCATCGAACGATCGAACGATTAAAATCGTAAGATATCTTCCAGGATGATATTCCTGTATTAAGATAAGGTCCTGAAGTAAAGATATAACTACCGTCAAACAAAGATAAGTGGTCATCGAAGATAATCGTACGATATCATCATATGATCCTACGATTAACCTAACGATATACATGTTTGAGTTTATTCTTATTGCAGGCATGCTCATCTAAGATAAGTTCGAAGCATAGTCATCGCCTATCAAGCCCGATATGACCGTTTGAACCAGATATGCTCACCATTAAAGAGCCCGGATGTTACGATCGTGAAACACTCTTCAGTTATAGCCGTTGCATTTATTGCTCAATTATGATCAAACGGTTACAAGCTCAACAACTATAAAAAGAGACTCAAGACTGCACACAAGGAACAACTAATTCAAAAAGGAGATATAGCAATTACAATATTATTCTCTGTATTTACATTCGATAGCATTCATTTCCTTATTGTAATCGTACGATACAACTGTAACATCGAGGATATCACCCCTTATTGGTGATCAATAGTGCAACGTCGACTATCCTATTTAGTCGGCCGCAGGTTTTTTTCCTCGATCCAGAGGTTTTTCCTGCGTCATCAATCTTTTTGTCTATTTATTCTCATTTATCGTACGTTTTATCGAACAAGAGTTCTTTCTTTTGACGATTTTGCCTCACGACATCTTACGATAATACTTAAGTAAATTTTTACACAAACAGTTTGGCGCCCACCGTGGGGCCCGTTTTGAGAAAATCTTGTTCGATAAGGCGTCAGCTTACTAACCTATTTCTCCGAGCTTCTTTGTGAATTGAGTGCAGGAACATGGCAAGCAGTTCCCAAACAACCTTGCAGCAACAATTGGCAGCAGCACAAGAACAAATCCAATGGTTGAATGAGCAGAATTTACAAATGAATGGCGAACTGTCTAGATTGAGAGCATCGAATCCGCAAACTTCTCACATCCCAGTTTCCATTCATCAACAAAGGCCATTCTTTCCTCAAAATCCACCCCCTGTTTCTCAACCTCCATTTGTCCAACCACAAATGTCACAATCTTTCATTCCACCTCAAATATCGCAAGTTAACTTGCCACCACCACCGCAAATATCGCAAGTTAGCTTACCACCGCCACCTCCAGTCAACAATTCACGTCCTATCTTCCCTCCGTTACCATCAGGTCCTTACCCAGGAGCAACCACGTTTACTTACAACCAACCTCAAACAGGGCCTCGTCCCTTTATACCTATTCCAGAACCTATATCGCACGTTCCCACCGCAGCTACCCCCATAACTCATATTCCAAACTTATCGAACGTTTCAGGAACCTCTGGTAATCCACCGCCCAATGATATCGTGGATATTCGACTAAAAATGCTAGAAGAACAAAATAAAGCAATGCTCGCATTGTTAACCAAACTCCCTGGAGCTGCTGTACCCATCGAAGTTGAACCTAAAACTGGATTCCAAGCCTCACCCTATATCGATGAGATTGCTCTCGTTGATATTCCCAAAAAATATAACATCCCAACTTTCACACCAAAATACTCTGGAATCTCCGATCCTGTGGAACACATCGCACAATACAAGCAGCTAGTGTGGACAGTTCCTATTCCAACCCAGTTTCAAGAAATATGTATGTGCAAGGGCTTTGGATCAACACTTACCGGAGCTGCGTTGCAGTGGTTAATCAATTTGAAACCCAAGAGCATTGCATCGTGGTCTGAGTTAGTAAACCAGTTTACTCGACAGTTTGCAAGCAGTCGCAAGATGGAGAAACAAACAAGCGATCTCTACTATGTCGTGCAAAAAACAGATGAAACCATTCGTGAATATTTTAACAGGTTCAATGCAGAGATGATCGAAGTTAAGAACTGCGATGTGCGGACGGCGATCGAAGCATACAAACGTGGATTAGATACATCCTCGGAGTTATATACAGATTTAACGAAGTATCCACCAGAAAACTTCGATGATGTACGAGCTCGTACGTTGGCACACATGAGGATCGAAGATGATGCCCTTTTCCGGCGTAAACACTTGAACGATAAGAAAAATCTTGGAGCGCAGAAACATGATTTCAAACCTAAACGAGTAAACAAGATTGATAATTCTCGACGCGATCAGAATAAACGTTCGAACCAAGGTAAAGGTAAAGTAAGATATCCAGATTTGTCAACTTACCATTTTGCAGGTACAACGAAAGACTTAGTGGATTCTCTACGGAACTTGGAAGTCAACGTACGATGGCCCAAAAAACCAGAGAGTCCTAGCAAGGACAGAGACCAAACAAAATGGTGCGACTTCCACAGCGACCACGGACACAATACAGATGATTGTATCAGCTTGAAGAAGGAGATCGCATACCTCAAATCGAACGGACATCTTAAAAACCTTCGAAAAGACCGACGTCACCCGTTCCAACGAAGGTTGTAAACTGCATTACAGGAGGATCAGAAGTGTGTGGCCTTACCTATTCTGCAGCAAAAAGGCACGCACGAGAAGGACCTGAAGGACATCCCATCCCAAATGAATCCAGGACTGCGGAAGACAAGGAGCTCGATGCTACGAAGATATCGTTCGATATCGAAGATATGTCAGACACTCATCAGAAACACCATGATGCACTGGTTATTCAGTTGACAATTGGTAACTGTCTAACCAAGAGAGTATTAATCGACGGAGGCAGCTCAGCCAACGTGATATTCGCAGAAACACTCAAGATCATGGGTATTGATCGGTCCAACATCGTACGACGAACAACAACGCTAATTGGATTCAACGGAGATGCCACTAGTACTCTTGGAGAAATCATACTACCACTCTTCGCTAAAGGCATAAACAAGCAAACAAAGTTCAACGTCATCGATTGTCCTTCCGCTTACAATGCCATACTTGGAAGACCTTGGATCCACGATATGAAGGCTGTACCATCGACGTATCATCAGAAGATCAAGTTCCCATCTCCCTGGGGCGTGCAGGAGATAGTCAGCGAAAAGAAAATCGCAAGGGAGTGCTACAAGATTACGATGAAGGCCAAACCGCACGATATCTAGCAATTACAGAGCCAGGATGGAGTACGATCGTACGATGATCTTCAACTAGAAGAAGTCGTGTTGGATCACAAACATCCTGATCGCAAGGTCTTCGTAGGTGCAACTCTAACCCCCGATATAAAAAATAGTATAATTTCTTTTTTGCAGGAACACTCGGATTGTTTTGCGTGGTCACACGAGGATATGGTAGGGATAGATCCTAACATCATATCGCACAAGTTGAACGTGGATCCTACGTTTAAACCCGTTAAGCAAAAAAGACGCAAGTTTGCACCAGAACGCAACAAGGTCATCAACGAGGAGGTAGAAAACCTACTCAAAACAGGAAAAATTCGAGAAGTAAAGTATCCAGATTGGCTCGCCAACGTGGTGGTAGTACAAAAGAAGAATGGAAAGTGGCGAGTATGCATCGACTTTACAGACCTAAACAAAGCTTGTCCAAAAGATCCCTTTCCTTTGCCACATATTGATGCGATGGTCGATGCAACTGCGGGACACGAGCTACTAACGTTCATGGATGCTTATTCCGGATATAACCAGATCCTAATGCACAAAGATGATCAAGAGAAGACTGCGTTTATGACCGATAAGGGCATATACTGTTACAAAGTAATGCCATTTGGGCTCAAGAATGCTGGATCAACGTACCAAAGGCTCGTAAACAGGATGTTCAAAGATCACCTCGGACGTACGATGGAAGTATATATCGACGATATGCTCGTAAAATCGGAACGATCACAAGATCATATCCAGCATCTGAAGCAATCGTTCGATATATTACGAGAATACAAGATGAAACTCAACCCAACCAAGTGCTCTTTCGGAGTGCGTGCGGGAAAGTTTCTTGGATACATGGTTACACGACGAGGGATCGAGGCAAGTCCAGAACAGATCAAAGCAATCCTGGAAATTCAATCACCAAGGAATGTAAAAGAGGTACAAAAGTTGACCAGACGAGTAGCGGCCCTGAACAGGTTCATCTCACGATCATCCGATAAGTGTCACTTGTTCTACAACGTGCTTCGAAAGAACAAAGGCTTCGATTGGACAGAAGCACACGAGGAAGCACTACAAAGCTTAAAGAAATATATGTCCAATCCTCCACTGTTGACGAAACCAATTGAAGGTGAGAGCTTGCAATTGTACCTCGCTGTAAGTAACAACGCTGTCAGCGCAGTGCTCGTACGAGAAGGTGACCAACATCAGCAACCTATATATTATATAAGTAAGTCTTTCCTCGATGCTGAAACAAGGTACACATCTATGGAAAAGCTTTTACTTGGCCTCGTAACTGCAGCAAAAAAGTTAAGGCATTATTTCGAATCGCATCATATAATCGTTGTTACTAACTATCCTCTTAAGATCGTACTTCGTAAGCCTGAACTTACAGGACGATTAGCAAAGTGGAGTATTTATCTTAGCAGCTTCGATCTAACGTATCAACCAAGAACAGCGATAAAATCTCAGGCGTTAGCAGATTTCGTAGCTGAATTCAGTCCTGAGATCGAAGAACCATCGTACGATGAAATCAGTAATGTGATGATTCATGACAACGAACCATGGACCATGCATGTTGACGGAGCTTCTAACGCACGAGGATCAGGATTGGGAGTAGTCCTGAAATCATCACATGGGGGCAATATGGTGTATTCGGTACGATGTGAGTTCAAAACCACCAACAATGAAGCAGAGTATGAAGCCTTGATTGCTGGATTGGATATGGCATATAACTTGGGAGCACGATGGCTACACGTACGAAGCGATTCACTACTAGTAGTGAACCAAATCAATGGCGAATTTCAAGCAAAAGATTCAAAGATGATATCGTACCTCAAGATCGCAAAAGATAAGATCGCACGATTCGATAAGTTCTCGATAGAGCAAATCCCAAGAGATCTGAATATGCAAGCCGATGCCTTGGCTAACTTGGGATCCGCATTCAATGAACCAGCTTTAGAAAGTGTTCCGATAATACATCTTATGTCACCAACAATCGAAGAAGCTCAAGTGATCGAAGAAAACCACGATTGGTCGAATGATATATGGAACTATCTCAAAAACGACCAGCTCCCTGAAGACAAATTAGAAGCCCGGAAAGTCAGACTTAAAAGCTCTCGATACACGATCTTCGATGATCAGCTGTATCGAAGGTCCACAACGGGTCTAATCTTACGATGCGTGGTGAATAAGCAACAAATCGATCGAATCCTTCAAGAGATGCATGATGGAGAATGTGGAAACCATTCTGGGGGCAGAAGTCTTGCTAACAGAATCTCGAGACAAGGATATTATTGGCCTACTCTTCGAGAGGACTCGATAAGGTATGTTCAAAGGTGCGATGCTTGTCAAAGACACTCAGGTACGTCACATCTACCTTCTGAACCCCTACACTCTGTCTTAATCCCATGGCCATTCATGCGATGGGGATGGACATCGTAGGAAAATTACCACCTGCTCCAGGTCAAAAAGTATTTTTACTTGTTCTTACTGATTATTTCTCTAAATGGATTGAAGCCGCAGCCTTCTCACAGGTTAGGGATAAGGAAGTTATCTCCTTTATCCAAACTAACATTATTTACAGGTTTGGAGTACCATCAGAAATAACGTGCGATAATGGGTCCCAATTTATAAGTGAGAGAACTCGAAAGTTCTGCGATGAACGCGGGATAAAACTCATTACATCGACCCCAAGATATCCACAATCCAACGGCTTGGCCGAATCCAGCAACAAGACCATTATTAATTCTATTCGAAAGAGGTTGAAAGCTGCAAAGGGTCGATGGGTCGAAGAGTTACCATCTGTTTTATGGGCAAATCGCACGACACCTAGAACTGCAACTGGGCAAACTCCTTTTTCCCTGGTATATGGATGTGAAGCAGTCCTTCCAATCGAATCACAAGTTCCTGTTGCTCGACATCGTACGATTGAACAAAACTCGATAGACTTATGTTACGATATTGATGCTTTGGAAGAACTAAGAGAGAAAGCCTTTCAAAAAATGGCATCGCAGAAAGCCATGGTTGAACGCTACTTCAATAAAAAGGTAAAAGTCAAGGTATTTCAACTTGGGGATCATGTCCTGCGACGTGTCTTTCCGAATACACAAGAATCGAACGCTGGAAAACTTTCCATCAAATGGGAAGGACCTTACATCATTACCAAGATCGTGGGGAAAGGTGCCTATAAGATTTCAACCATCGAAGGTAATGAAATCCCCCGTAGTTGGAATGCAACTCATCTGAAAAGGTACTACTTCTAAAACCCTTTTTATTTTACTATTATTTCATCAAACGATTACTGACTTAGGCATCGGAGCGCCGTTGGTCAATCCAACGGCCACCCTTAGCCAATTTTACTCGCAGGTAACGCACGATTATCGCAAGACATCGCACGATTATCGCATGATATCGCACGACTACCGCAGACATCGCACGATCTATGGCAAACATCGCCCGATAAAACAACATGCTCAAATCGCATAGAACTTAAAAGATGCATCAATCGCAAGAGCGCAAGTCAAAACGCCAGACGCATGATTAACAGAAACGTTTCTAAAAAATTTCTAAGTGCCTTAAACTCACGATAAACATCGCAAGTCAAAACGCACGATTAATTAAGGCCTTAAACACTAAATCAGCTAAAACGCACGATTATCTATTTACTAAAAGTACTTAGAACAAAAATAACAAGTACTGAAACATCGCACGATTGCAAAAAATAGCTAATTTCATTAAAAAAGTACTTGAAAGTACTACGATTACATCAAAAGGAATTTAATTTTCAGGATTGGCTTCTACGCCAGTATCCTCTCCTACACTAACTTCTACGATAGGGGGAGGAACGTCTTCAACAGCCTTATCCACGATGACGGATCCAGAGGCGTCTTCATTCTTTCCTCCTCCTCGATCATCGTGACTTCGGCCTCTTTGCTCTTTTCAGCACCTTCCTCCTCTTCATCAGCATCCTTGGCGTCGTCAGCATCCAAGAGCTCATCGGATCCCATCGCATCGCGGAAGGCTCCCAACTCACCTTTAGCAGCTTCGATGGTGTACGTGCCACCAATGAATTGGCGTATCACGGCTGCACGGGCCACCATCCTGGATAACACCATCTCATCTTTGAGATCCTGGATCTCAGAGGATGAAGCCTTCTCTCGATCTGCCATCTCCGTGCGCATCGCAGCAAGTTCCTCCTCCAACTTGGCAATACGATTGTTGGCCGCTGTAAGCCTTGCACGTTGATCCGATCGAACATGCTCAGCTTCATCCAGCTTAGCTATCAGATCATCAGCCTCAACCTTTTTGGCCTCCAGATCAGCAGCCATCTTAGATGCCTTCTCCCTAGCCTTCTTCGCCTCGTTCACAACAGCCCTTTCACTGGACATCTTCGCCTTCATGTCCCTCTGAACGGTCTCCAACCTTTGATGAAGACCAAGACACGCCTGAAAAGCCTGCATAACACAAAATGATTAGAACACGTAATAATATAATCGTAAGATACAAACATCGTACGATAGCTTACCATGAAGGAGTACCCAACCGCACCAGCATCCAGCTCGCCAATCCGACGAGTGTCCATATGGGCTTTCTGCGATGGAAGCAGGTACTCTTCGATGGCAGGGAAGAGATCATCCTGGTTGATGACATCGCCATCCAGAAAGTTTGAGGGTAAAGAAATGTGAATCGACGACTCACCTTCCTTCCCCTTTGGAGGCTTGACCGAAGCTCTTTTCTCCTTTGGCATCGTAGGAGACATCGAAGGAGGAGGAGCAGTATGAATCGGGGTCGCATCGACCACATCATCCGCCTGTCGTACGGCTTCCTTTGATGCAATCGAAGCACCCGAAGAAGACCTTGTCTTCTTAGGCTGTGGCTCCATGCCACTTATCCCCTTCTTCTTCTCAAGAGCCCTCTTGGCCGCCGCTAAGTTGGCCAACTTCTTAGCAGGTTTCTTTTGGCCTGAAATAAGCAAGAAAAACATGCGATAAAGTCAAGAAAACGTAAGATAAGTTCAAGAAATTATCGTACGATTTACCTTCCATCTCTTCTTCTTCTTCTTCTCCTTCACTTAGCACTTGAACTTCGAGCTCTTCGTCGCTATCCTCCCTTGGGCTTTTTCCCTTCGATCTGGCGTACGATCTTTCTTGAACACCGTACTCCAAGAAGCGATTAACAGCCTCGGTGGATTCCTCGAAAACAAATTCGATCTCTGTAAAAAGAAACGCACGATGAGAAATTATACGATAAAATTAAAATTAAATACATAAGACGACCTATACCTAGTGAGTTCCATTCTGGGGCTACCCATCCACCTTCCTCCAAGACCGATGAGGATCGTACGAACGCATATCGAGCCTTCCACCCTCGATCAAACGCCTGAGTACCATGTACTAACATGGCATCACCCCTACCCTTGGGATAAATCCCATACCTATCGTAATCAGAGGGTTTAACGGTGTACGCCGAAAGAAGATCATCGACGGTGAAAGGGTCTCTACCCCAATTTTCCGTTACACGTTCGATAACACTCACGACCCTCCAGAATTGGGGCATGAGCTGTCCAGGGGAAAGGCTAAAACGTGTCATGAAGGCACGAGATAGAGGACTATAAGGCCAAGTGAATCCTATCTTAAATGGGTATTCGAACAAGGCAAAGAAACCTGCCGGAGCTTCGGCGGGTCTAACCTCACCGGGTGATTTGATTACAGCCTCCTTAGGCATCCTAGCAAGTTTCCTAAGGTGGATTAGGTCGATTTCTCCCTGGATTGTGCTCCTAACCTCCATGATTTCCCTAAAACAAAGTCGATCTAGACTTCTACGCAACCTATCGAAACGCAATAAATCGAAGTTTCTAGGGTTCTTATCAGCCTTAATTTTCAAACGCATGAACTGAAATTGAAACTAGGGAAGAAAGATACCTTATAGGCGAATTAGATCCAAATCTTCTTAAAGATTAGAAGGATTCGGTTTGAGTTGAATTTGAATTCGAAAATCGGAAAAGATTTGGAGATAATTATGGAAGAAATCTTATCTTTATATGAAATTAAACTCCTTCCCAAGAAATTGAGGTCGAATCGAACATCGACACCTGTCCCTTATAACCGTTGCATTGACAGCTTGCACTTAACCAGGTTATGACGCCGTTAACGTGAAAAACGGTTCAGATTCGATAGATTAATCATGATAAAATCGATGTGCTAACAATTTAATTTTGCAGATGTAAGATTCAGAAAATCAATAACTTATTTTTCTAAATCTTGGGGGCAAACTGTTTGGGTGAAATTTTATCATCGAACGATCGAACGATTAAAATCGTAAGATATCTTCCAGGATGATATTCCTGTATTAAGATAAGGTCCTGAAGTAAAGATATAACTACCGTCAAACAAAGATAAGTGGTCATCGAAGATAATCGTACGATATCATCATATGATCCTACGATTAACCTAACGATATACATGTTTGAGTTTATTCTTATTGCAGGCATGCTCATCTAAGATAAGTTCGAAGCATAGTCATCGCCTATCAAGCCCGATATGACCGTTTGAACCAGATATGCTCACCATTAAAGAGCCCGGATGTTACGATCGTGAAACACTCTTCAGTTATAGCCGTTGCATTTATTGCTCAATTATGATCAAACGGTTACAAGCTCAACAACTATAAAAAGAGACTCAAGACTGCACACAAGGAACAACTAATTCAAAAAGGAGATATAGCAATTACAATATTATTCTCTGTATTTACATTCGATAGCATTCATTTCCTTATTGTAATCGTACGATACAACTGTAACATCGAGGATATCACCCCTTATTGGTGATCAATAGTGCAACGTCGACTATCCTATTTAGTCGGCCGCAGGTTTTTTTCCTCGATCCAGAGGTTTTTCCTGCGTCATCAATCTTTTTGTCTATTTATTCTCATTTATCGTACGTTTTATCGAACAAGAGTTCTTTCTTTTGACGATTTTGCCTCACGACATCTTACGATAATACTTAAGTAAATTTTTACACAAACACAATGCGACTTCAAAGCAACAAACAACGAGGCAGAATATGAAGCTTTGATCGCAGGATTGGATATAGCCCATAAACTGGGGGCAAAACAACTGCATGTACGAAGTGACTCTCTATTAGTCACGAATCAAGTAAATGGAGAATTTCAAGCAAAAGACTCGAAGATGATGATGTATCTCCAAGCCACTAAAGAACGAATCGCACGATTCGAATCTTTTTCGATAGAACAGATTCCGAGAGATCTGAATATGCAAGCCGACGCTTTAGCCAACTTGGGATCCGCATTCAACGATCCATCCCTAGAAAATATACCTATACTTCATCTCATGACACCAACGATCGAAAACAAAGAGGAAATGTTCATGAATGAAGAAGTGTATAATTGGTCGCTCGACATCTAGAACTATCTTAAGTACGACCGTCTTCCCGAAGATAAAATGGAAGCTCGAAAAGTAAAGATCAAGGCTTCTCGTTATACCATCATCGAAAATCAATTATACCGAAGGTCCACCTCAGGCTTGATCCTACGATGCATCTCAGATCCAAGTCAAATAAACAAAATCCTCCAAGAGATGCATGACGGAGAATGTGGAAACCATTCTGGAGGCAGAAACCTTGCCAATCGGATCTCTCGACAAGGCTACTATTGGCCAACCCTACGAGAAGACGCAATAAGGTACGTCCAGAAATGCGACGCATGTCAGAAACACTCAGGTATGATCCATCGACCTTCCGAACCATTGCACTCTGTCTTAATCCCTTGGCCATTCATGCGATGGGGAATGGACATCGTGGGAAAACTCCCACCCGCTCCAGGTCAGAAGGTGTTCTTACTTGTTCTTACGGATTATTTTTCAAAATGGATCGAAGCGACCGCATTCTCACAAATTAGGGATAAGGAAGTCATTTCCTTCATCCAGACTAACATTATTTACAGATTCGGAGTACCCTCAGAGATAATGTACGACAATGGTGCACAATTCATAAGTGAAAAAACCCGCAAGTTCTGCGACGAAAGAGGAATCAAGCTCATAACATCTACTCCACGATATCCACAATCAAATGGCCTAGCTGAGTCGAGTAACAAAGTTATTGTTAATAACTTACGAAAGAGGCTTAAAGAAGCAAAAGGAAGGTGGGTCGAAGAATTGCCTTCAGTACTATGGGCAAATCGTACGACTCCCAGATCTTCGACAGGACAAACTCCATTCTCTTTGGTGTACGGATGCGAGGCAGTCTTACCAATCGAATCCTACATTCCTACAGCAAGGCACCGAACGATCGAACATAACGCTATTGACCTATCTTACGATTTGGATGCCTTGGAAGGATTAAGAGAAACATCTCTACAACGAATGGCTTCCCAAAAAGGAATAATCGAACGATATTTCAACAAAAAAATGAAAGCCAAAATCTTCCAAGTAGGAGATTACGTCCTACGACATGTGTTCCAAAACACACAAGAGACAAACGCCGGAAAACTTTCCATCAAATGGGAAGGACCATACAGGATTTCCAAAGTCATTGGAAATGGAGCCTATCAACTTACGACCATGGATGGTAAGGAAATCCCACGTAGCTGGAATGCGACGCACTTGAAAAGGTACTACTTCTAATCCTTTTTTCATTTTGATTATCTACTTTATCAAAATACTAACTTGGGCGTCGGAGCGCCGTTGGCCAAGCCAACGGCCACCCCTTAGCTAAACTCTTTGCAGGAATCGCACGACCAACGCAAGTATCGCACGACCATCGCACGAAACACAAGTAGGGTGCTATGATCGCATGAGTATCGCATGAATCGCAAGACAAAGGCTTGAATCGCATGATTTTCGCACGAAACACAGAATGCTTTAAACGCACGAAGCTATCGCACGAGCGCAAGACTAAACGCCGGTCGCATGATTGCTCAATTTAAGAGTAAAACAACAAAGAAACGTTTCTAAATTATTCTAAGGCCTAAAGTCGCACGACGAAACAAAATATAAACGCAGAATAACGCAAGATAAAGTAAAATATCATAAGCCAAACAATGTTTAAATTGCCAAAAAACGGCGTCGTACGATTACAAAAATTGTCTTAAAACATACGAACTAAGGGAAGTCAGCCTCAGTAAGAACCTTCCCGACCTCGGTCACAGGAACAGATTCAGAAGTCATTATTTGCATGACCTCCTCCCCAGAACCCGCAACCTGAGGCTCTTCCAACGTCTTATCTTCTTCCGCTGCACCTTCATCGAGGTCCTTCAAGTCATCAGCATCCAGATCTTCCTCGGATCCCATCTGATCCTTAAAGGCTTCAACCTCAGCCTTCGCCATCTCAAGGGTAAAAGTTCCCGCGACCACACGACGGAGGAGAGCAGCACGCGCGACCAACCTGGTCAAAGCCACTTCATCCTTCAGATCTTGGATCTCCGAGGACGAGATTTCATCAGCCTTAGCCCTCTCTTCACGAAGACGGGCAACTTCCTCCTGAAGCTCTTTGACTTGGTCGACAGCAGACTTCAGACGACCGCGCTGCTCGTTCTTGATGAGCTCTTCTTCCTCTAACTTCAACTGAAGATCCTCGACAAGGACCTGCTTTGCCTTGATCTCATCAGCCATCTTAAAGACCTTGTTGTTGGCCTTCTCCAAGTCTTTGCGGGCCTTAGCTACAACAGACTTATTAAGTGTCAGCTCTCTCTTGATCTCCTCCATGCCGGCATGAAGACCAAGACTCGCCTGAAGGCCCTACAAAACAAAAAAGAAAAATTAGATCGTATGATCATAGTCATGAATATGAAACGTACGACATTACTTACCAAGAAGGAGAGACCAGTCACCAAAGCATGGATATCCTCGATTGACATATCCTTCATGTGCTCCATTTGTGATGGAAGAAGGAACTGAGAAATCGCAGGAAAAAGGTTATCGGTATTGATGGTGCCGTTCGAAAGAAAGTCTTGAGGAAGTTTTATGTTCAGAGTCGTAGGACCAGAACTACTTCCGACACCCTTATCCTTTGGCGTTCTTTCGGGCGTCTTCACCACATTAGCTTTCGTCAATTCGACCTCCGGAAGGACGAAACTCAAAGGAGAAGCCTCAGTCACATCCTCCGCCTTGCGCGCAGCATCCTTGGATGGACTTTTTCCTTCGACAGAGGTCGACCTTTCAGATAAGTTCGACCTGAGCTTCTTCGTCGAGGCTTGTTTAGCCTCTAGGGCTTTCCTTTTGTTTTTAGCCCTCTTGGCCGCTTCCAGTTGTTCAGCTCTCCTATTACTCCTCTGACCTACGACACAAAAAGAAAAAGCACGTCAACAATATGATAACAAGGAATCATACGACTAAAACTTGTCAAAACAAAGTACCTTCCATATCTTCCGCTGAAATTTCTTGGACTTCAACCTCCTCAACGTCTTGATCGTCCCCTGATCTCCGTGTCGTATAAGAACGTGCGACAGTTCCGAAAGATAAGAAGTGCTCTACGACTTCAGTAGACTCAGGAGTGGCCTCGAACTTAAGATCGATTTCTGTAGAATGCAAACGATCATTGTCAGATACTACAAAAACTACATATAAATGATCAAAACAAATGAAAAAACCTATACCTAATGAGTTCCATTCTGGAACAATCCAATCCCCTTCGACCGTCGAAGAACGAATGAAGATGTATCGGGATTTCCATCCACGATCATTCACCTGCAAACCGTGAACCAACATCGCGTTCCCCCTCCCCTTAGGATACAACCCATATCGGTTATAAGGGAAGGGTGTCATGGTGTACGCCGTAAGCAAGTCCTCGACGGTGAAGGCAGGACGATCCCAGTCCTTAGTGATCTTCTCGATCACCCAAAGAATTCTCCAAACTCGAGGCATCAGTTGGCCAGGAGATATGCTAAACCTATTCATAAGGGACCTGGCGAGGGACGTAAAAGGCCATCGAAATCCAATTCGGAATGGATATTCAAATAGGGCAAAAAATCCTGCTGGGGCATCCGCCGGACGGACATGTTTAGCTAGCCTAGTCTCAATCCCCTCAGGAAGACCTGCTAAATCCCGGAAAGATTGGACATCCGAGCTATCGATAATCGTGCTTACAACTTCGATCGCCATTGAAGATTCAAAACCCTCTAAACTATCTTACAAAAACGTCCTAGCTAAACCTCAAACGTATCAATAATGAGGAAGAAGAAAGTACCTTATAATAACTTGGAATCAAAATCCTTGCCGAAGATAAAGGAATAAAGATCGGATTGGATTACGACTAGAAGAATTCGAAAATCAGAAGAAAATTCGAAGAGATTAGCATTCCAAAATTAAGATTAAACCTTTTATGGTAACCGAATTCTCCTCCAAGTAATTTAGGTCCAATCAGATTACGACACGCGTCCAGAGAAAACCATCGAATCGATAGCTGTAAACGACGTCATCAGGCTGCGTCATCCGAACCGTTTGGTATTCGACAACATTCTAAACAAATCATTCGACGTTCGATCAGACCTTGACACGATTAGAAGATTCAGAAAAATTAATTGCAAATATTTTTCTAAATCTTGGGGGCAAACTGTTTAGGTAAAAATTTACCATCGTACGACGACGACGTAAAATCGTAAGATATCTTATTGGACCTTAGTCCTGTATTAAGATAAGGTCCTGAGGCACGCCTAAAGTCCCGTCGAACATCTGCATAACACCATCGAACGTTACAGCGTATTCGTCGAACGATTACTCCAGCAAGTATCGTACGACTCTCATAGGATAACGTACGACAGTTATCAGTTATCTACTAACGGTCATATTTTTCCTTAGTCTATTTTCTTGTAACAGGTAATCGACCGTTATCGAGGACTAAATCATCATTAAAGGCCAAGATACGCAACTAATTAATACTCAACCGTTACGACCAGGATTCCCGCGACAGTTACAACCGTTGTCATTAATGAGCTATTATTGACGACCGTTGCTGCAAAATCAACTATAAAAGACACCTGAAACTCTCATTTGAAGAGGACTGATTATTATCCAAGCTGCTCTGATCTTCTCTCTAATTTCTACATCAATCTTTGTAATTTACCTTTGATCGAGTTCTCATTTTTATTGTAATCGTACGACTGATAGTGTAAAATTCAAGGACATCACCCCTGTTTGGTGATACATAGTACAACGTCGACTATATCTTAGTCGGCCGCAGGTTTTTTCCTCGACATTGAGGTTTTTCCTGCATCATCAATCTCTTGTGTTCATTTTTGTTTGTTTATTTGTGCGTTTACCAAGTTAGATTCTTACTTTCGACGGATTAGCCTCACAACTTATCTTACGACATAATTTGTGTAATTTTTTGCATAAACAAGGGGCACGATTACATGAAACAATTAACTTCATAGAACTGGATCAACTCAATCTGATTATGGAATCAAAGGAGGAGTGACTGAGCAGAGCTAGCAACCAATTCTAGACATCCGGTAAAATTCCAATGCTTTTGTCCTTTGTAGCTTAAGGATGTTCTTTTTTTTTTAGACTTAGATTAGGTTTATTTGGTTACTATTTAGATTAGGTCTATGTGTTTATCATTTTTGTTGTTTAGATATTAAATTAAGTTTATGTGATCTAAAATCACATTTGTGTTTATGTGGTTGACCATGGCTGTAGGACTAGGTTTCTGTTATGTTTTCAAGTGCATTTGCATAAGTTGTTTACACTTTTCTTGGTATTTCTTCTCCATAATATTATTCTCCAAAGTTTGATTCTTGCTACTACATAGTTTGATTCTTGATAGGTAGGTTGCAAACACTGTGTGATGGATCTTATATATCCTATGGAAGCTCTAATATGAAGTTTCAACCTCGATGATTAATTTGTTAAGGAAAATGTTAGGGTAAAAATCCGCAATCGCACGACAACCGACTATAATCGTAGGATAATCATTAGGACAATGGTCCTGTATTAAGATAAGGTCCTGAGATAAAACCTAAAAGAACTATCGAACAAAGATCATTAAACATCGAACATATACATCGAATAAGTCGAACGATAACTACAATATCGTACGACAATACTAACGAATAAATATACAAAGTTTATATGTTTGATGCAGGCAAGCTGATTATCATATCTAACAATTGTCCACCTTTGAGGAAATCTGAAATTGAGTACTATGCCATGCTCGTTGGAGTCCATCATTACAATAAGCAAGTCGTAAGTTATGTATCGTTCGACAGCATCAAGATCGACCGTTACAAGCAAGATTCTCGCAGCAGTTACAATCTAGACATTAACTCTCAGCAGTACCGTTGGACAGTTACTCTCTAAGCATTAATTAAAGACAATAA
Source organism: Centaurea solstitialis (assembly GCA_030169165.1). NCBI lineage: Eukaryota > Viridiplantae > Streptophyta > Magnoliopsida > Asterales > Asteraceae > Centaurea > Centaurea solstitialis. Next base: position 83,186,420 of record CM058042.1, read on the forward strand.
CGTTGGACGGTTACGAGGCTAACGGTTGTGGTCAAATTCTAACGCTCGACCGACAAAATTATAAGATCAACTATTGCAGGACAGATCTTATATTTAGACAAAGTTCTTAAGACCGAATACAGCAGAAACAATCATCTTACGATTTAGTCGTTCGTCTTACGATGATGTCGTACGATCGTCTTAAGATGTCGTACGACCGTCTTAAGATTTCTTAAGATCGCGATTATCTAACCTGTAACTGCCGTTTTAATGTTTGTTTAATGCAGGAGTAAAGCGATGTAACCGACGATCGTGAGTAAAAGCACAATTAAATGAATTAATGGTGATCGACCGTTACGATTATTGTCATTAAGAGCATTAAATGTCAAGCGGTTACAAATTACAACCTTTGCACTATATAAAGAACACTCCGGCTCATTTGGAAGAACCCCCGACAACCGATACAACCAAATCTACTTTCGAGTTCTTTTATACTTCGGTATTTGCATGCGATATTTGTACTTACGACATAAGTTACTTTCGCATGTCTTGTGTTTATATCTTCATTGTAACGTAAGATGTGCTATTGTACTACAAAAGGCATCACCCCTTATTGGTGATACATAGTTCAACGTCGACTATTTCTTAGTCGGCCGCGGGTTTTTTCCTCCGTTGAGGTTTTCCCGCGTCACCAAATCTCGTGTCTTTTTCCTTATTGGTTTTGTGCACGATTATTGAAGTTTCCTTTCTCTCGCCGGATAAGAAAACCTTACGTCGTCCGTAGATGCGATTTTTAGCATCAACAATTTGGCGCCATCCCCGGGACCCCGCCTTGAGAAAAAAAAATTCAATAATTATGTGCGCTTCTACTAATATTTTTCTCCATGTTTTTGCTTCTACAGAGAATTCGCATTTATATGCATCGTCGAGACTTTGAAAGAAGATTTGAAATTCAAACAGACTTTGAAATTCAAATCTGGGGGGCTAACGGTTGTGGTCAAATTCTAACGCTCGACCGACAAAATTATAAGATCAACTATTGCAGGACAGATCTTATATTTAGACAAAGTTCTTAAGACCGAATACAGCAGAAACAATCATCTTACGATTTAGTCGTTCGTCTTACGATGATGTCGTACGATCGTCTTAAGATGTCGTACGACCGTCTTAAGATTTCTTAAGATCGCGATTATCTAACCTGTAACTGCCGTTTTAATGTTTGTTTAATGCAGGAGTAAAGCGATGTAACCGACGATCGTGAGTAAAAGCACAATTAAATGAATTAATGGTGATCGACCGTTACGATTATTGTCATTAAGAGCATTAAATGTCAAGCGGTTACAAATTACAACCTTTGCACTATATAAAGAACACTCCGGCTCATTTGGAAGAACCCCCGACAACCGATACAACCGAATCTACTTTCGAGTTCTTTTATACTTCGATATTTGCATGCGATATTTGTACTTACGACATAAGTTACTTTCGCATGTCTTGTGTTTATATCTTCATTGTAACGTAAGATGTGCTATTGTACTACAAAAGGCATCACCCCTTATTGGTGATACATAGTTCAACGTCGACTATTTCTTAGTCGGCCGCGGGTTTTTTCCTCCGTTGAGGTTTTCCCGCGTCACCAAATCTCGTGTCTTTTTCCTTATTGGTTTTGTGCACGATTATTGAAGTTTCCTTTCTCTCGCCGGATAAGAAAACCTTACGTCGTCCGTAGATGCGATTTTTAGCATCAACAGAAAACATGTGGGTAAACCTTCGTTATATAACAAAGACTAGCGCGAGAATAGCCTAACTAGGTTCCAAACCCCTTACTTTGTTTTATATGTATTATAAAGGGCATTATTTTGGGGATTTCGCCATGGGCATCAAAAACCTCAGGATCGGCTCTGCTTAACCGTCGAGAGAAAGAAATTACAATCGATAATAAGTGCGGAATAGTTAAATAAGACAGATAATTTGATGACGCAAGAAAAACCTCACGACGGAGGAAAAAACCTGCGGTCGACCTAGAAGGTAAGTCGACAATATACTATGATCACCAAACAGGGGTGATGTCCTTCGAGTATACAGCTTTGATCGTACGATTACAAGAGAACTAACAATGGAATCGAATGTAAAATACAAATGATCGCAGAGAATAGCCAATAAGGAACTTGTAGACTTTGAGCAGACTTCGTGTCTTGAAATGATGGCTTGAATCTTCTTATATAGTAGCTTGAAAATAACCGTCCAACGGTATTGTTGACCATTAATGCTCAGAAAGTAACTGTCCAACGGTATTGTTGACCATTAATGCTCGGAAAGTAACTGTCCAACGGTACTTGTTGAGAGTTAATGTCCAGATTGTAACTGCTGCGAGAATCTGGCTTGTAACGGTCGATCTCTTGATGTCGTCGGTTTCCATCGAACGAATTATAACTTAAGACATGTCCATTGTAATGATGAACTCCAACGAGCATAGCATAGTACTCGATCTCAGACTTTCTCAAAAGTGGACAATTGTTAGAAATGATAATCAGCTTTCCTGCATCAAAGATACGAACTTCGTATGTTTATTCGTTAGTACCATCGTACGACATAATAGGCATCGTTCGACTTTTCCGTTGTATCTGCTCGATGTTTAATAATCTTTGTTTGAGAGTCTTATTAGTTTTATCTCAGGACCTTATCTTAATACAGGATCATTGTCCCAACACTTATCTTACGATTATAGTCGGTCGTCGTACGATCTTAGATTTTTACCCTAACAGGTGTCTTTGACAAAAAGTAGTGGTATCTTTGACAATTTCTTGTTTGATACTTGCTTTAATTAGCATCGATTAACCATCCTTGTTGAAGATTATAAGCTAAGACATTTGAATGATGGAATGTCTACATCCCTATAACGTTCATGCACCTGATGTTCCCAAGCCTCATAGACAGGGGCGCATCCAAGTACAAATAGGGGGAGGGGCGGCGGATCGCCCCTATAAAGGCAAAAAAATCAACATTTTCGTATGTAAAATCATGGCTTTGTGTTTATACCCTGCTTTCGTTCGGGGCCCCATCAATTAGAAAAATGCATCGAAACTAACTATAAAACCAATATTTATTTTCGAAATCAACTAAAAAACCAAAAAAACTTATCAAAATCGATAAAAAAAAAGTTAAAAATCTCTTGAAATCAACCAAAAGAAGCTTCTAAATCCTTCAAAACGGTGGATTTAAGCTCAAAATATATCAAACAAGTTTTCGGGTATTTAATCTACCTTAAAAGGTGCCCCACACAGAGCCAACATCCCTACAATTTGTTTGTGCACCTGATGGGTAAAGCCTCTCAAAACCACATATTAGAAGTTAAAGTATGGATGGATTTTTTCAAACTCAATTCAGTAACTAACAATGAACACTTTGAAGATGGATATATATATATATACTAGAAACGTACCCGTGCGCGTTGCAGCGCAAAGTATGTATCAATTGCCCGATTTTTATATACATCATTGTAAACATCAATTTAATCATATGTGTTCAATCAATTAACCTCCTAATGGTTTATTGAATAGTCAATCTCGAAAACTGAAATAATATTATTATCTTTATATAATAGAATATATAAAATAGTTGAATAAAAAATATTCAATATTGAGCTTATTTCGAAGGTATTGACGAAAGATTATGATGGTATAATTTGTTAAAAACATGTAATTTTAATATAAATTTCAGTTCATAATATATAATTATTTAGATTATATGATAAGGGTTTAAAATAGAAAATGAAAAAGTAAAGGACTAAAATAAGATTTAATAACTAACTATAGGGGTACAAAGTGTAAATGTGTAAAATGAAATGTTGAACAAAAGAAACTGTCATATTGAGTTATTTGCTTTTATATATAGTATATATATATATATATCTATATATATATATATATATATATATGGGAGGAATATCAAATACAAACCAAGTAGTTTGTACAAACTCTACAAACCTAATCTTATATATATAGTATCAAACTCTACACTATATATATATATATAGTGTTTAGTTTAAATGTAAAGTGGTAAAAAAATATAGGGTAGAGAACTGATCTTAGCCGTTCATACGGCTAAGATCAATGTTGAATATTCAAAGATTGCGGCTTTAACTTGTCAAAATTCGCGACTATGCGCATAATAGAGAAGAATTTTATTAACTGTTACAAATAGGCCGAAAACGGGTTCATATATGAATCTGTGTGATTCATATATAAACTATAAATTCATATATGAACCTGTGTAATTCACATATTAAGTATTTTTAATTGATTCATATATAAACTACACGTTTATTCATGAACGTGTGTAATTCACATATTAACTATTTTTAACTGATTTATATATGAACAGTACGTTCATACATGAACCTGTGTAATTCATATATCAATTACGAGATTCATAAAGGAACTTGTTTGTTGTCTACTTGTAAAAGTTACGAAACTACCATTCCGTCTTCTGCAGCCTATGCAAGGAATTATTCGGTGTTTCGCGGTCAAAGCCACAAAATTTGACCTGGTGAAGGGCGGAGATTACTTCGCTTTACGTTTTTTTTAGCGCTTTTCATTTGAACCTTTCCCTATATATCTTGCTTAGGCCGCCATTCGCGAAATGAAAGAGGTAGCGCTACCGGATAGGAAGTAAATTCATCAATTAGTTTGATAAATAATATCATCAATCCTACATGACACAGATTGATTATGAAAGTTTTGTCATTGGCATTTCATTTTTGAAACATTACAAGTTTTGTCATGGGATTTGATTCTAAAACATTCTTCTTTAGTTAGTAACAGTTTTATGAATCAAATATATACACTCCAAGATCCTAGTTTTTGAGTGAACCAGTAACATCTTTTTTACCGCTTTTAAGTAAATTTGTTGATCAACTATATATACTTATATGGTCACCGTGGGTGGTTATAATTTTAGAATGAAATCGCAGTTTCAAGTTAATTAACTGAGACTATGGAACACAAGTAAAGTGTGGTCACGAGAGACATTGATTTTGATGGGGAAAAAAAAAAGAAACAAAGTACAATATGTTGTAGTACATGAAGAGGGATCTTGCCTTTGATCTAGCATGGTTTTTTTTTTTTTTAAGTACAACAAGGTGGATGGAAGGATAGTTATTAATCACCAACTCAATTCCACTATAGATATAAATTTGTTTGGTTGTCTTTAATTAAGTCTGGAATTTTGTGTAGAAATTAGGATAAAGTGTTTGTTGTTAGTTAATGAAATGAGTTTTGACTCAAGTTCAAGCACGATATGTGGCTTCGAGAGACTTGGTCCAACATCGTGTGCACCAATAAACTTACTGTAGAATGTTGGCTCTTAGATGCTTGGCCCAACAATAGGTGCACAAACATACGGATATAGACATTCCATCATTCAAACGTGTTAGCTTATAAATCTGGAACAATGGTGGTTAATTGATGGTGATTAAAGCAAATATCAAACAAAAAGTTGTCAAATATTACTACTTCTCGAAGATAGCTCTTGTGACAAGTAAATGTAAGAGTTTAAAAGGCCATTCAAACAGATTATTAACTTAAAAATCATAATGATACTAATAACAGTTTCATGTTAATTTTACCTTGCAATTAGGCATCCTCTTTGGCTTGAATGAGCATAACATCCAATAAGATTAACATATATACCAGTTAAATTGTTAATACTCGTACCTAATATGGTTTATGATGGGATCATAATTAAACTATCTCATACTTTTTAAGCGTATCAAACTTTCTAGCAGGTTTTGCTCGATTACTTAAATTTCCTTCATGCTAGTCCCTCTTCAAGATTGTGTCCGCAATCACGTACACCATCAAGATACATATATTAAGTACAACTACAAGAAAAAGGGTTTTTAGAGAAGAAAGTTTTAGAGAATGATTTGGAAGCGTATCTAAAAGTGATTTTTAAAGAATGAATTATATGACAAATGTGATAAATGTAACAAAATATAAGTTTTTCCTATCTAAAACCCTCCTTAAAACCTTTTCCTACCGTTATACAGGGAAGGTTACTAACGGAAGTAAAAGCTTCTTAAAATCTTTTGAGAAGCTTTTCAGACTTTTAAATACAAAAGAAAACCTTCTCTTAAAGTCATATTTCTTGTAGTACACACACACATACACACACACACATATATATGGTTAGGTTCTCGAAAATTTGCAAAAAAATGAAAAACTAAGGAACACCCTAACAACCGTGTTGGTATGTACATGCATGTACATACAAGTAACTTATAACATGCACATATGCATATATACATGTGCATAACATGCATATGTGCATAAACCAATAAAAGCATAAATTACGTGTGTTCCTTAGTTTTTCATTTTTTTGAGTTTTTCCCTTAAAGCTCCCTCTCTCTCTAATATATATATATGTATATACATATACATACACACAAAAATTGAGGACGACATATTCTTTGTCTTCTATTAGTCTTCAGCTTTCCGATCCCATGAAATATAGTGTGCATATTCTTGTATCTGTATATACTAACAAAGATAGATTTAGTAGGAACTCAATTTGACTTTGAATGAATTTGAATGCAATTGAAAACCTTAGAAAGAATTTGACTATGAATGAATTTGGCTTTGAATGCTATTGGAATCCTTAGGAAGAATGACTATGAATGAATTTGAATGGAATTTCACCATGCATTTGGTTGATTTAGTAGGAACTCAATTTTCACTTAAGCAAAGGATGAAGCATTCCTAACCACAAGACTGTGGCGTACTGGTTAAGACTTGTGGGGGAAGTGGCTAGTTAACCCTTCTACCCCATGTTCGAATCCAGGCGCTTCCAGATTGTGGCCACTGGGGATTAACTCAGGGCAGCATGCTTTAGCTGTCGGTGAACCTTGCCGGGATTAGTCGGGGCAAAGCCTCGGATACCCTTCAAAAAAAAAAAAAAAGGATGAAGCATTCCTTATATTATAGAGTTCAATAGAATTCAAATGATCCCATCAAATTCACATGAATCAAAGATCACTAACAAATTTGGTTAAAAGAATTTGTCATTTCAATTCCATGAATTACGACACCTAAACAACCCATTAATGTTTTAAATAAATATGAATGATTCTCCATTAATAGAAATAATTAAACCCAAACCGTCATAATTTGATTAAACCCACAAAATCCTTGAATTAAGAATCAATTAGATCTCTTTCTCTTTCATCCAATATTCAACAACCACTTCACAAAATTGTTACTTTCTCCCCAAGATTCCTTTTCATACACAAAAGAGGATGTTGCTTATGGTGAATGAGGAGGACAAGAGGTACAAATCTCATTTAGACACCAAATTACTACTTTAATCCTCCGAATATAAGATTATTTACTAAGCGACCCTGAACTTCCGTAACTATTACACTTTAAAAATCTTGGTTGGTACCGTCAATGTTTTAGAACCCAGGTTGACCCGGAGTGTTGAACCATGACCCGGGGAGGAGAGCGGGTGGGTCAACTATGGCCGATTATTGGGAAATTTCTGACCTGGATTAACCTGACTGAGTTTAATAAAAAACCGGTTGAACCGATTGGAATGATCCAACAAAACCGGATTAATCCGGTGGTTAATGTATTTAACACTCCAATGTTTCAAAAACCATAATTTCGTTTGATCGTAATGTTTTCTTTTGATATATTTGAATTGATGAAAAAACTTATGGTTATTTGTGTTTTTTTAATGTATTTGGGTTAATGTAAAACTTGTTTGTTATGTGTAAATGAAGGATGAAAGTTGATAATAAGGACAACCAAATAATTTACTATGAAATAAAGTTGGAAATTTATAAATAGGTAGATATATGGAAGTGAACTATATAATAATGATTCGGTATTTATCTAGAAAAACGTTTTTTTTTAGAAATAGTTCGAAATAAATTAATTTTATCAACGCTAAATAAACAATTTAAAATTCTTTCATGATTTTTTAAAATCAAAAAAATAATTTCAGCTTTCCCAAAAGGCCCAAAAGTCATGGAAACGAGAAGTACGGTTCGGCGAAGCTACAACTTTGTAGTTTGTTGTACTACATCTATTCTGTGTACTACTTGGATTGAAGTTTTATTTAATTACACTCCACCCCCTCGTCTTCTATTTGTATACCCTTTCAGTACCTTGATACTAAAGAAGACAATAATTATTGATTTATTTCTATGCATTTACCATAACTTTTTGATACATCTAACTGCCAAAACAAATGTATATTATACAATCTATAATTAAAATCAAATTCATCAACAAATTTATTAGAAAGTTTCTAAAACATCGGATATCCATTATATTTTATTGTTTCATTATCTTTTATTTAGAAAAAAGAAAACTAAAAGGACGTTTGGTCGATTTAAAGAAATGAGAATGGAAATTAAAATAGGAATGCAAAAGAATGATAATAAAAATGAGGATTGCATTGATGTTATTTGGTTAACTTAATATAATCAATAAAAAGATGTTTTATATTAAAAAAGTATGTTCTTCCAACTTGAAAATACAAAAGATGTTCCATTTAACATCAATTATTTGAAAAATGTATGAGAAAAAAGAAGAAAGTAGAAATGAAATTTTAATTCCCTCAATTTGGTTAGACTTGAAAATTAATGGATATACAGGAATGATTTCATTATATAATATCAAAGTAAACAACGATTTTCATTTTCATTATCATTCTCATACAAACTTGATAGTAATACATTTTATTTTCTAGATGAAAACTTATTTTAACTAATATATATTTCTTAAATAAATAACTAATTTACTATTTTGGTCACAACTTTCTTTAATTGGTAGTCCTGAACAGAATCTTTCAAAGCTTTCGGAACTTAATAGCAATACTAACTAGAAACGAGGGTACTTATTGCATAATTTCCAAACTTAGAGGTGTATATTAAAAATGTAAAGCATCCAAGGGTAGGACAACGTACTACTAACATGTTGGGCGGATGTACTACAAATAAATGTCATAGTCTATTAATACTTACAACTTTAGTGTATGATTTTAAACCATCTGATCATAAACCGATCTGATTTAAGTAGGGGAGGTTAATTTCACTTTTCCGGATATTGCAATTTTTACTAAGGTTTTTTCTTTACATACATCGATCTTAAAATTTGTTTTTACATTTTTAATGCAGGATTGATCTAGTTTTGACTTGTATAGGGATGCAAATAGCAATGCCATTTAAGTATTCGACTGTAATTGCTTTCTCGAAGTTTTAAGGGTTATAGTTTGCGTGATTTTAATGGTATAGATGGAGATGTGAGGGTAGACAGGGACGAGATGGAGCCCGAAAAAGCCTAGTCAATACTTGGGTCAGTATTGCTGTCTTTTTCATGCACTGCCTCTTCCCTGGCTATCCTCTTCTCTCTATACTCGTGTTGTTTGATTATGTTTCATATGTGATCTTTAAATGTTTCTTGTTAGTAGTACACGATTTTGTATTCAATTTTTTGCATTCTAGTCAATATAGATCATTAATGTATTTATGTAAATTGACTTGACTATATTTCCCTTGCTTGGTCATGCTCTTTTCTTGTTAGTTATAATGAAGGCTAAATGATTAGGTTAGAGGAACGTTTAAAACTTGACCGCTATAAAAGTTGTTTACTAACCGCTTATTGTATCTTACTATATTTTCTATTATTGTGATCCCTATTTTTTTTAATGACCAATATGCTTTTGAAAACAAAGCTTTGTTGGCATGGAGGTGGACATGCTAATAATGTCCACTTGGTTATTAGTCAATTTGGTCCCACACACTTTGCTCTAGTGATGGTGATGAGACTAATACACTAAGGGATAAAAATACTCTAGAAGGTAGCATAAACACCTTTTGAGGATGCTTTAGAAGGTAGTGTAAATCTTTCTCCACAACCTGTCAATCTTTTATTTTTAACCGCTTGACACTACCACTTGTAAAGTTAGATGGATTTTCCCAGTTGATATTTGATTCTCTCACACTTCCTCTTTAGACCCTATTGCAAGAGTAACAATATTATTTCTTTTATATTGGAGAAATGATGGTTTTGGGATTTTTTTTAAATAACTCGGAATCATAATCAATGAATGTCTAGCCCAGCGGTGGTAGGTAACATCCTTGCGCTTGCTTTGAAAAATAGGTTGGCCGGGGTTCGAGCCTCGCTCGGTACAAAAAAAAGGCCAAAGGCCTTATATAGACCTCTTCTGCGGTATCCAGCCCATGACCGGTCTTCGGGTCGGTTCAGGGGCGAGTCCATGGGTTGGCCTTCGGGTCGACTCATGGGTGCGGGGGATTAGTCGGTGGCCGTATGGATCCGGATACCCCCGGAACATGTGTGAGTTAAAATGCCGTTCAAAAAAAACTCGGAATCATGATCCAAATGTTTTTAAGTTTGATGAACACGTTACGACTCATGTCATGTTCGAGTCATGTAACACCCGAAATTTTGAAACTGGCCATTACTTAATCCCTTATGCCATCATTCTATTTAGTGGTTTTTGAGCCGTTTTGTTTAGTATAATCTTCAGCAAAAGTCCCGTAAAAAATCCCAGAAAATGCAAGTTTGGGAAAAAAGATGAGATTTATCGAGAGTTAACTCTCGGTGAAACTAGTGTTAGTGACTGGAAGTGGGAACAGCAAAGCAGATGCTCGTGACACCTATGGCGCGACTTGGGTCTCAGTAAAAGTCTCGGTGGCAAAGAAAAATTCGCAAGAATTGTGGCATGACTTAGGTCTTGGTACAAGTATCGGTGACGACTGAAACTGCACTTTGAAAGCCGATTTTGAGAGTTGTCACCATCATTTTCTCACATTTTCTCTCTTACTCGATTTCCTCTTCCTCATTCTCATTTATTGTGAATCTTAAGTACATTATATTTACTCCACTTCTCCAACCCACTTAAGTATTTTTTTTATCATCATCCAAGCTAAAAATTCAAGGCTAAGATTCAAGATCCAAACTCCTCACCTCCATTAGAAGTTTTCTTGGTTTCCTATGCTTTCACCAAAACCTAGCTTGTAAGTTCATTGTTTACTTTTATAAAACTATATGCATGCTAAAATGATACATTTTACTTTACTAGTTGTTTTGGTAATTTTGAATTTGTTAGGTCAAAGTTAAGGTTTTATGGATCTTTCATATCTTAATGAAATAGAGTTTGTGAAAGGTTTAAAATGTTGGAAAAAGAGATACTACTATAGTTTGGTGAATTTTGAAGGTTTTTCCTCAAATGATTCAATATTGGATTTTTGATGGAAATAAAAGAGATTTTACTGTATGAGGTGATTATGAATTATTTGACCATATCGACGTTAATGTGTGTTGCATCTAGGTAACGATGCATTTTGTACAACTAGAATGTAGCATTGAAAGGGTTGCAAGGGCATCTAATTTCCTGTATTGTAGCAAGAAATTGGCATGGGTGTCAAAGTGAGTAATAGTTATGGATCGGTGGGTCGTGCAACGGCCGAAAGGACGGTTAATTGTAATTTCTTGCGAACGAGCAAAAACTATGGTCATTGGGATTCTATCCTACGAATTTTAGATTGGATGAACGATGATCTGTGGTGGAACTCTTAACATGCATATGTGACTTACTTCCGTGTTTTATCACATGCAGGCATGGTAAATCGTTCTCCCCCGTCATGATATCAATGGTATTTGTTATGTGATTTTATTAATTAAATGGAAATTGTGTTTAAAGATTCAATGTGTTTATGTTTTCCGGATTTATAAGTCATATTTTTCTATCTATGAATTGTTATGCGTTAGTGTAACACTTTTCCTTAAAATGACATGTAAAACAGATTTCTTTAACGATGGGTCGGCAAAGCCATGAGAATAGAGTCGGTTGCCAACAAGGGCTACTTTTGGGGGCTCGTATAGATTTGGAGATAGCATACCAGGGGAATTATTGATAGCCTTCTTTTGGTTGAATTTAGCAACACACATCTATAATCTACACTTAATATTGGTTTAAATTAATTAATGGGTTGTTGTCTATCAATTCATTATATTTGTAAACTTCGTTACTATTTCCTAATATTCGGGTGATTAATTATATGTTAAGTTTAGTTATGGCTATTCTTCAGGTTATAAATCACCTCTATTTTTAGGTCATATCTCATGGCTTGAGTTTGAGTTATAACCGATATATCAGGCTCTTGAATTGTTTTATGTGATCTTTTTGTGAGATTCTTTTATGTGATCTTCATTCTATCTTTTGAGTAATCTTTTTTTCTTCACAATTATTGTTAGTATATATCTCTTAATTACATTTGTTTCATCATCTAATTTTATTTTTTTCTTTGGAAAAGGTTCGTTTAGGATACATATTTAGCAATTTAGTAATTAAATTACGGTCATTTGAGACTAAGTTTGATTATAAAATACTTAAGTCTAAATTCGAATCCGAAACATATGAGATATTCCACCATATTCCCTAGATCTTTTGTTTCATTTTCTAAAACATAAATTTAAACGTTTCTTTCTAGTTTAATGGAATAATACAATTTTAGGTAAGGTATAAAACATCAAAGAGGTCTCTCTCTCTTACATTTTTCCCATTTCTTAAAATTTTGTTATTGCATTATTGATAGTAAAAAGATGATATTGAAAAGATATTAATCGTATAAAGAAAGGTGCAATTCAAATGTTTCATGGATAATCTCCTATGTCTCTTCCCGTCCAACTCATCGGGAGATCGAAGAGCGGTTTGCGGTTCGCGCCCTAACCCCCTTAACTAATGGATGCTTAGATACTTGCAACTAAATCTGTAAGCGGTGCAGGGCAGGATGGACGAGAAAAGCGGCAAGAAGAAGACAAAGAGAGGGAGACGCTTTCTATTGCCTTCCCTTTCGACTTCTAGACTAGTTCGTTAGTGGGACAACGAGTCAAGATCCGATTTGTCAATCGGCGAATCCATGCCGCGTTAACCTGTCAAAGGGGAAAGAGACGATGGCAACACACCTCATACAAGAGGGTGGGGGGGGGGGGAGTCCGAACAACCTTATACGTACGCCGCTCACGCGAAGAAGGTGATTATCATCCATGAATTCGTTTCATAATATAGATAAAAATGTTGTATATTTTCGATTCATAATATGAATAAAATTTTTATTTTTTGCATGGATGATACTTACATTATGAAAAAAAATATATGTGAAACAATAGTTAAAATCATAGTATTTGATAAAAAAAATCGAAAAAAAAGTTGTTTTTTAGTCGGTTTTCACGGGTTTTCACTAATAAAATGGTTTTTATTTGATTAACACTTTATAATCTTATGCATATATATATATATATACACATATTTGAATTTCGAGTCGGGTCTCGAATTTTTTAATAAATTCGAAATTTGATTCGAAAACCAATGTAAACTTTTGAATCGAGTCCAAAACCGATTTGAAAACCAAACAAACCGATTTATATTAGATTATTCAAGTTCGAGTCGGTTCGAATTTCGGTTTTTACGAATAGCATTCAAATACTGAACACCCCTAAGTGACAGTCCAATGTCCTTAATCACATGTTCAGATGTTGTTTATAACCTTCATATGTGAAGAAAACTAGCAACGGATATTGTATTGGTTTCTTGAACTTAATTGACCATCTCTTGTTTTTCTTGATGTCAATATGCACATGTTGATGCACTTTTGTTGCTAAAGCCGCAGGGACAACTGTAGACAAAATCCAAAGCTAAAATAAAAATTAGTTTTATTAGATGTCGATATTGTTGCAGCATGAGGGTATCATGGACAGATGTAATAAAAGTGAACCAACATATGTACAAAATGACATCAAGAAACACAAAAGAGGGTTAATTTAGTGCAAGAAACCAATACAATATCCACTTCCAGCTTTCTTCACATATGAAGATTAAAACAACAATTGAATATGTGTTTGGTCAAACTCCCAAACAGATTTACTTATGCAAGAACACCAAGTGAGGCTGTTTTTTTTTTTGGGGTGTATGTTGGACACGACTCTTCTTTATCAACACAACTTTTTATTAAGACCACTTTAAGAAGAAAGTACACTTTAGAGACTACTACACTTATGCTTTCTTGTTTTATGCTTTGGATTGATAGGTTAGTGGATTGTTTTGGAGCAAATGAGCTCCATGCCTATTTATAGGCATTCCACCTCCTTATAGGAAACTTTTAGATCTTTCTACACATTACATACATCTATGACCTTTCTAGGATTATCTACCACAATCTATATCTACTACATGCTTCTATATGTTTCTAGAATCTTCCACCGGCTTCTAGAAAAGTCTAGGACGTTCCAGGGTCTTCCATGAGCTTCTAGGATGTTCCAGAACCTTCTAGGGTCTTCTACGACATTCTAGAATATTCTAGAGCATTCTAGAAAATTCTAGTACCTCTAATTAGGCTAGTGATGATGCTTCAACACTCCCCCTCAGCACTAGCCTCCTTTCGTCGTACCATGTTAAGCTGACAACAGAAGTCCTTAAACTTTCCAACACTCAGCCCTTTGGTGAACAAGTCTGCTACTTGGTCTTCCGTCTTGATCTGTTGCATCTCTATTTCTTCATTCAGAACTTTCTCTCTGATGAAGTGATAGTGCACTTCAACATGCTTGGTTCTAGCATGAAACACCGGATTTTCTGCTAAGCAAATTGCAGATCAGTTGTCACAGTGAAGTGTACCGCATAGTCAAAATTCTGATGCAGATCCTTCATTAAGATCATCAGCCATGTACTTTCTTGAGCTGCTGCAGCTGCTGCTCTATACTCTGCTTCCGTAGTTGATAGTGATACGGTTGGTTGTCTTTTGCTGCACCAGGAAATTGTTCCGGAACCGAGCTTGAACACGTACCCAGTTGTTGATCTTCGGGTATCATGGTCTCCTGCATAGTCAGCATCACAGTATCCGACTAACTTACAGTCTTCTCCTCTTCTGTATATAAGACCATAATCGATTGTTCCTTTGATATATCTTAGGATCCGTCGAACAGCATCCAAATGAGGCTTTCTTGGATTTTGCATGTAGCGGCTCATAACTCCAACTGCGTAAGAAATGTCAGGTCGAGATAAAGTTAGGTAGATAAGACTACCTACTAGTTGTCGATACATCATGCCGTCGTCAAGTTCTTTGCCTTCGTGTGCAAACTTGGCATTTGGCTCTATCGGTGTTGAGGCTGGCTTGCACTCCATCATTCCAAATTTTTGAAGTATATCTCTTGTATACTTTTGTTGGTAGAGGAATAACCCTTCTTTTGTACGATCAACTTCGAGCCCTAAAAAGTGTTTAAGCTCTCCGAGCTCTTTCATTTGAAAACGCACCGAAAGATTTGCTCTTGTTTGATGGATTTCTCTTTTATCGTCTCCAGTGATGATCAAGTCATCAACGTAGACCAGCACAATTGCTAACTTTCCTTCTCTTTCTTTTATGAAGAGACTTGAATCTGCATGTGCAACTGAATAACCACTTCGAGTAAGAAATTCAGCAATCTTACCATACCAAGCTCTCGGTGCCTGCTTCAATCCATAAAGAGCTTTTCTCAGTTTGCACACATGATTGGAATTAGTTGCATCCTCAAATCCCTTGGGTTGGTCCATGTAGATCTCTCGGTCCAACTCTCCATGCAAGAAAGCATTCTTCACATCCATCTACCATAATTTCCAGTCTTTACTTGCGGCAAGTGCTAGCAGGACCCGAACGGTAGTGATCTTTGCCACTGGACTAAATGTTTCATCATAGTTTAGTCCATATTGTTGTGAAACCCTCGAGCCACCAAGCGTGCCTTGTATCTCTCGACTGATCCATCTGGGCGACGCTTTATTTTATAAACCCACTTGCAAGATATGGGTTTGATGTCTCTTGGTCTTGGCACAAGTTCCCAAGTTTGGTTATGCTCCAAGGCTGTAATTTCTTCTTTCATCGCCTTCTGCCAGGCTTTGTTTTGTGATGCTTCTTCATACGTCTCTGGCTCTTTAACATTGTCCTATAAAATGGCTGTATTAGCATACTTAGGATTCGGCCTCGGAATTCTCTTCGACCGTCTTAGTTGTGGAGACGGTGTTTCCTCTTCACCAGCTTCGCATGATTGAGTTTCTTCTTGCTCAATAACATCAATGTCACTTGAATCGTGAGGCGCGTCAATGCTTGACCAGATGTGTGCAGTTTGCTCCCCCATCTTTTCTTGTAGAATTTCTTCAATGTTTTTGGAGTCTGGTAAGGCTTTCTTCTCCAAGGACCACCATGAAGATGCTTCATCAAAGACTACATCTCTTGATGTATAGCATCTTCCACTTGTTGGATCACAACACCTCCATCCTTTTCTTTGATTGTCATATCCAACAAATATGCACCTAACTGCTTTCTTGTCGAACTTGCTACGTAAATGACTAGGCACAAATACGTAGCATATGCAACCAAACACTCGAAAATAACTTACTGTAGGCTTCATGTTCCATAGTGTTTCGAATGGTGAGATGAAACCTAACCTTGGCTGAGGAAGTTTGTTGATCACATGAGCAGCAGTTCGCATTGCTTCAGCCCAAAACCTCCCTGGGACGTTCTTTGCGTGGAGGATGCTTCGAGAAATTTCAGCAAGATGTCGATTTTTCCTCTCTGCTACACCATTTTGTTGTGGTGTGTTGGCACACGTAAACTGATGATGTATACCGCATTCTTGTAGATATCGTTTGAATTCTTTAGAGGTGTATTCTCCTCCATTATCTGAACGTAGACAACTGATCTTTGTTCGTACTTCTCCTTCGACCGTTGTCTTGAATTCTTTAAACTTCGAGAATGTGTCAGACTTTTCTTTCATAAAGAAAACCCACACATACCTCGAGTAGTCGTCAATGAACGTCACCATGTACCGCATCCCACTGATTGATGTCTGCTTGACTGGTCCAAACACGTCCGAGTGAACTAACTCCAATGGTTTCTTTGCTCTAAACTTTGACTCCTTGTATGGTAGTTGATGAGCTTTACCATACTAGCATCCAGCGCAGACAACATCTGTTTTGACATCTAGCTGAGGCAGGCCATTGAGCATGGATTTCTCCATTATCACCTTCAACTTGTGATAAGCAACATGCCCCAACCTTGCGTGCCATAAATCTGCTGTCTCATTCTTTCGAGTCTTGTCTACATAGGCAGACTCTGCCGAGAGCACATAGACAGACTCCACTTTCCGTCCTTCCATGGTTGGCTTTTCTGAGATCTTAATATCTTTATAGACCTTCACATCTTTTGGTCCAAACAGGACGTAGTTTCCTAATGATGTTAGTTGTGACAACGACAACAAGTTCTTCTTCATACCTGGTACATGAAAGACATTTTGTAGTGTTATCATGTCGGCTTTATTACCAGGCATGATCATTGTTTTGCCAATCTGGGCAATTGGCAACCGTGCGTTGTTGGTTGTTTGTACCACGCGACTCCCTTTGTACTCCTTTGCATCTCGTAGTTTCTTCTGATCGCCGGTCATGTGATTTGAGCATCCAGAATCAACAATCCAGTCGTTCTCATAATCGATATGCCTTCCCATCGTTGTCGTGAGTGCTAGCTCATTTTCTTCCATGACACACAGAGCCTCAACATCCCATTCATCCTCAATTTCGTTTTAGGAGGTTACTATATTGCTTTCGACGGACTTTTTCTTGAACCAGCAATTCTTGGACATGTGGCCCCACTTTCCACAATTGTTGCAATTGCCTTCGAACCTCTTCCCCCGAGAACTCTTATGGTCGGTCTTCTGAGCTCTCCATGGTTGTGTGGTTCCTTGATGACATTTTGCTTTGTCACTGTTTTTGTATCCGCCTTTAGCAGCTGGCTTGGAATTGCTCCAACTCTTACTTGTGTAGAGCGCTTCCTCTTCACTCTTCAGAGTGATACCACTCATTTGCTTAGCCATGGCTTCTTGACTGGCTAGCAAATTCTCAAATTCTATAAGCGATGGTTGAACAGGCCATCCTTGTACAATAATGACAAAGCTTCTATATTCTGGTCTCAGTCCGTGGATAATGATCCTCTTCATTCGATCTTCTCCGATAACAGACTTCGGGTCTAATTCACTAATCTCCCGACATATCGACTTAACTTTGTGGAAGTATTGAGAAATCGTCATGTCACGTTGTGAGATTGACAATAACTCGTTCTCAAGTAGTTGTAGTCTCGTATCATTCTTCTTTGAGAAAAGTGTCACGAACGTGTCCCATGCTTCTTTCGGGGTCTTCTCGTCCTGAATATGTTCCAACATCTCTTCTTCGACTGTGGTCTTTAAGGCAAACATTGCTTTGCCTGCTTTGATTCTCCATTTGCGCAAAGCACCATTGGCATCTTCCTGTGGTGGCGTAGTTTTGCTTCCGCCAACAACCTCCCAAAGATCTTGTCCTTGTAAGTAGGACATCATGCATGTTGCCCACGTGTTGTAGTTGCTGTTGTTGAGTTTCTTGATTCCTCCAACGACTTGGAGATCACCCATCGTGTTGGTAGTATCGACAATATCAAGAAACCTGGCTCTGATACCAGATTGTTGGACACGACTCTTCTTTATCAACACAACTTTTTATTAAGACCACTTTAAGAAGAAAGTACACTTTAGGGACTACTACACTTATGCTTTCTTGTTTTATGCTTTGGATTGTTAGGTTAGTGGATTGTTTTGGAGCAAATGAGCTCCATGCCTATTTATAGGCATTCCACCTCCTTATAGGAAACTTCTAGATCTTTCTACACATTACATACATCTATGACCTTTCTAGGATTATCTACCACAATCTATATCTACTACATGCTTCTATATATTTCTAGAATCTTCCACCGGCTTCTAGAAAAGTCTAGGACGTTCCAGGGTCTTCCATGAGCTTATAAGATGTTCCAGAACCTTCTAGGGTCTTCTACGACATTCTAGAATATTCTAGAGCATTCTAGAAAATTCTAGTACCTCTAATTAGGCTAGTGATGATGCTTCAACAGTGTATTGATCACCCGATCAAATTTACTTATGCGATGAGAGCTCGTAAGTGAAGTGGATATTAGAATGAATAAGGGTATGTCTGTAGCATTCATTTAATTGTAGTTACTTTTTCTAGTTAGGTGTAAGACGTTTTTTATTCCTACATTGAGAAAATAGAAATAAAGAACACAAATCTCAAATTATGGCCGACTTCAGATTTCTTCACATCTAGATATAACTCCAGTGTATTTTTGCTTTTAGTTTGTTCTAGGTATTGTTTGGGGGAATTGAAGTTATTGATTGAATTGTGGAACACATTCAAGACTTTTATATTGGGTGTGTAAAAGCTATATGGATTTTTGTTCTTTGGGTTCCAATTACTTGGTCTATTGATTAATTTCCAATATCACAAATCAGTTCAATCCACTGATGATTCCCCAAATCCCTTAAGAAAGAAACTTTTTGAATTCTATATTCTGGTTTTGTATTATTGTTTCCATACACCCTTAGGCTATCAGTAGCGCAACCGTCTGATCCCCAAGCCCACTCTGCCACATCAACTTTTACCATACAACCCACTACAAACTCCCCATAAGTCTATTTTTAACCACAAACAATAAACCAATAAGATATTTTAAATAAAATAAGAGAAGAGAGAAGAGTGTAGAGAGAGATAGAGAGAAAGGATAAGAGAGAGAGAGAGAGAGAGGAGAGAGAGTGAGTGAGCATGGAGCTCAGGTTTCATCGGTGTGGGGAAGTCGATTTGCCCAAACCGCCGTCAACGTGCTGCCTTAGTACCACAGCCTGTAACAGCCTGCCAAGCCCATAGGGCCAAACCGCTCAAGTAAGGGTGCTACGTAGGGCCTTATAAGGTGGTATGAGTAGGTTATCTGAGTGTACAGGTGGGACCTAAACATCGTTTCTTAAAGACACTCATCTAAACCAAATTGACTAACTAGATTAAAACAATGATTTTTGTATTTGATTGAACCACAAAAACTAATTCTAATCTAACCTAAAACCGTGGTCTAAATCTCTGAATATGAATGAACATCAAAACCCTCATGGGCCTTTGGCTTGAAGAATGAAATTTTACAGAATTGAAATCCATAGAAGAATTTGTCTATGAACGAATTGGAATGGAATTTCACCATGCATTTGGTTGGTTTGATAGGAACTCAGTTCTTCACTTAAGCAAATGAATGATGAATTCCTTAAATTATGAAATTCAATGAAATTGAAATGATTCCATCAAATTAACATGAATCAAAGATTACTTACAAATTTGATTAAAGGAATTTATCATTCTAATTCCGTGAATTCAATGTAGATGATTCTCCATATAACAAAAATAATTAAACCTAAACCTTCATAATTTGACTACACCCACAAAATCCTTGAATCAAGAATCAGTCAAATATCTCTCTTTCATCCAATATTCAACAATCACTTCAAAAAATTGTTACTTTATCCCAAGATTACTTTCCACACACAACAAAAGAGAACGTTGGTTATGGTGAGTGTGGAGGATAAGAGGTGCAAATCTCATTTAGCACTAATTTACAACTTTAATCCTCTGAATATATAAGATTATTTACAAAGCGACCCTTGAACATCCATAACTATTACACTTTAGAAATTTGAGTTGTTACACTTAATGTTTTAAAACCTGAGTCAACGCGGTCGGTTGAACCGTGACTCGGGGAAGAGAGCGGGTCAACTATTGTCAGTTTTTTGCAATTTCTGACCCACATCGACCCAACCAGATTTAATAAAGAAACAGTTGGAATGACCCAGTGAAACTCAGGTTGACCCGGTGGTTGACACATTTAGCACTCTAGTGTCTTAAAATCCATGATTTGGTTTCATATAAAATTCTTTGTTTTTATATAAAATCATTTTTACAAGTAATCATATACGCAAAATCAGTCAATAATAAATTCTAAATTAGTATTATCTGTTATATCATTTTTACATTAAAATCGTCAATTTGTTTCACCATCAAAATATTCTATGACATACCCTTTAATATACAAATTAACATTATTTGGGGTTACAATTTTGACTGTTTAGAATAAGCTGTGTAAAACAATTGAGTTTTCATGGACCTCATGCTAATGTGTTTCATCACCATTTTAAACTTTTATCGTTAAAACAAAATTTCAAAACCATTAAATACTAGTATTAAAAACTTTCTCGTTATAGTTTGAGATCTTATTCTTGTTAGGCCTTTTGTAGCACAAGAATTGAACCCCCAACCTTTCACTGTCACATCAACATCTAATCAACTTTCCAATTTCCTACCGTCGTACCCCCACCTTACCCTCAAATCTTGTACCACCAAACTTTCATACCCTCATACCCTTACTATTTTTATTATTTTATGTAGAAGAAAGAGAAAAAGAGAAAGAAGTAGAGAGAGAGAGAGAGAACAGGTTGGACGGGTTCCTGAACCTACGGCTTGAACCCACCCCTCGTAGCACATGCGGGCTTGAGCCCATGAGCCCGTTGTTAACCCGCCCCTCGAACCCGGGCGTGGTACACAAGGCTTTATAACTTGAGTTCTTATTTTTGTTTTAGAGATAGATGAAAACTTAAGATTCATGCACTCAATATTAGGTAATAGGTAACCAATAAAGTGTAAAAAGTTAATGGTAATTTTATAGTTCTAAATATAGACATTAGTTGGACGGTCTCCTATATATTGTTTGTAATTTTTCTTGTTAAAATATAAGAGGTTTCTTAGTTGATAACAAAAAAGATAACATATTCCAATACAAAATATTATACTAAGTGCATTTCTACCTACTAATTTCACTCCACACGAATCATCAAAAATTATTTTTTACATTTTGTTTGCACAATTTGACTTGATTCTGACATAAATAAGGGTGTATATAGCAACATTCATCTAAAATTTGAATTCAGGTTAATGGAATAATCAAAACAGTCGACGAGGGGGGGGGGTTGAATGATGGAGAATATTCAAGGTTAGTGAAAATAATTAGCAATACCATTAAATAAACAATCAATTAGTTTTTACATATTTTCTATCTCCAATGTAATTAGTCAATAGGTGTGTGGACCCTTAATGTAATATTAATTCCTTTTTGGGTTTTGTTAAATATTTACATTTTTTTTGTTACAAAATACTAAAATTTTGGGCCCCTATTTCTTGGAGATCTTTGGTGTACTCCTAGTGACGGATCCAAGATTTTACATGAGTGGGTACACAACGAAAAGCTAAAGGCTTTTTAATTAAAAATGTGTTTTCATTACCTTCTACAATTGTTTTCAATGTGTTTTTATGAGAATTCTACCTCAGGAAAACTTTCAGGTTTTTTGATTGACTTTAAAAGACTTTGAAGTTTTATGGTTGATTTTGTGGGATTTTATAAGATTTTTATGTTGATTTAGATGAAGTTTTTTGGTTTTTCTTGGTTGATTTAATAGAAATTTTGGATTTTCTTATTGATTTCAAGAGAATATGCACCTTCAACCCTTCGAAACTCATATATCCTGAAGTACCCCTTGAAATTGAATGAATGTACCTTACGTGCAAAAATTCCCTTCTCATGTGACCAAGTTGAACGGGGAATAAGGATCAATAGAATACATATCCTATCGACCGGGGAAATGTTGATAGGGGTAGCTAGGAACACCATGCCCCGCCCCTCCGGCCTTTAAATTTTCCACCCTGTTGTGGTGGTCACCTCGATTCAACCAAAAATTGCTCTCGAAATCAACCAAAATAACCGAAAAATTCTATTGATTATATGTTGCCACCATTTGAAAAATGTTCTGGTTCCATCCATGCCACATACCATGAACCTCAAAGTTTATATGCATCAATAAATAGAGATATCCAAGCATAATAACCTTTAGGCCATCCTTAACCGTACCCCTCATACCCCTCATTTTTGTTGCCACATCAGCATCACATCAGCTTTACCAACACCTTACCAACACCATACCAATCCATCCTTAACCATACCCATCTAGTTAATTGAATAAAAAAATAAATAAAAAGAAGAAGAGAGAGAGAGAGAGAAAGAAGAGGAGAAAGAAGAGAGAGATAGAGAGAGGGGGCTTCAAATACATCGGTGTGGTGACACCGGCTATCTCCACTGCCGGTGCTCTACCGGCCAACATTTTTGGTGTTACCGTCGGCATCCGGTCGGTACCGACTTGGTGCCGACCCCATTAAAGATGGCCTTAGAGACACTAGCATTCCGAATTCTTATGACACTCATATAATCCATAGAGTTAATTACATATTTGGTCCCTGTGGTTTGGTGGTTTTAACACTCTAGGTCCCTAGATTGAAATAATTATGGGTTAGGTCCCTGTGGTATGCGTTTTATAACGTTATGGGTTCCTCTGACAAACATCGTATATTGTTGAACTGTTAGGCCCATCATGTGCCCATCATGTGCACGGCACATGATGGACATTTTAGTCATTTTGTGTTTCTTTATTATTTTCAAATAAAATCACAAGGACCAAACATGTAATTCACTCTATTTTTAAATAAAAACACAGGGACCAAAATGTAATTTACCCTATTATACCCTAATTAAAACAAGAAAAAAAATTACTCATCCCTATTCCCTAACCCCACGATCTCAATCTCTATATCTTCTTCACCATAAAACATCTCCATCACAACCACCGTCAACATCCACCGGTCGCTTCCACCGCCGGCCATCTCCAACAACCGCCTAAATCCACCGGTGTCTTCCAACGCCGGCCATCTCCAACACCGCTTGCCTCCATCGTCGGTCGTCGCGACCACCACCACCACCGTCGTCTCCGACGAAGACCTAAACAATAGGTCGAAAGCACCGCCACTACCATCATCCACGGCCACCTACACCATCACTAACCACCCACCTCCACCGGCTGCCTCCACCACGTCACCACCGCACACCTCCATCACCGGACGCCTCCACTACCGACCGCCCTCGTCACCAACGCACACCACTGCCCACAAGCCTTCACCACCTTGCCGCCAGTAGATTTCCCTCTCCGTCATTGAATTTTCCTCAACAGAGACATCCTTCGTCGGCCTCCTTCTACAATCGTTTCCCCCTCCGACGAACAAAGACGAACAGCAGAGACATTTCTCCGTCTCTGTGTCGACGTTTCCCCAGATCTTAAAGAACCGGCTGCTTCTTTTTGGTTCTTCTCTCTCATATTTGTTTCTTGTTGATTTATTTGTAGAATTTAGGGTTTTGAATATAGTTTGGTTTGCAAATTTGAGATTGATTTGAGTTTTTGAATTAGGGTTTTTTATATGGTTTGATTTAGGTTTTAGGTTTTTGGGGTTTCAAAATCTGATTTTATATGGTTTTTGATTTGAGATTGATTTGGGTTTTAGGTTTTGGGGGTTCAAAATATGATTTTATATGGTTTTTCTATATGGCTTTTGATTTGAGATTGATTTGGGTTTTTGAATTGTTTAACTTTTTTATTTTATAAGCAGATTTGTAAACATTTATGAATGTTTAGGAGTTAGTGTTCTTAGTTTGTATGAATTTTGGAAAAAGATTGATTTGGTGTTCTTGGTGGGCGATGGCGGCAGGTGATGGTGGATGGTGGCTGGTGGCGGCAGGTGGTGGTTTGGTTAAATGGAGAAGATGAAGTAATATGGCTATGATAAATTACATTTTTGGTTCCTGTAATTTAATTCAAAATTAAGAAATAAGTAAAATGACTAAACAACCCATCATGTGCCATGCACATGATGGGCCTAACGGTTCAATAATAGACAGCGTCTGTCAGAGGGACCCAGAGCATTATAAAACGCATACCACGGGGACCCAACCCATAATTATTTCAATCGAGGGACCCAGAGTGTTAAAACCATCAAACCACAGGGACCAAATATGTAATTAACTCTAACCGATAATTAACTCTAATCGAAAATTGATATTTCATCCATTGGAATGTATAAACCCTAGATTGAGAACCCAATTTAATTAATAGCCAAGGATGGAACTCAAGAAAATGAAAGCGGTAAGGTGAAAGTTTAGTATACAACTTCATCCCTCAAGAGACTTTCAACTAATTTCTCACTTGTAAAAAACCCTAGGTTGAAGAACAATTAAACCTTGAAACATGATGTAAATCATGAAGATCGATCAAGAGTTAAAATGGAAACATTTCTTTGGATTTCATGCTCTATACATGCTTTAGCAATTAAACCCTAGGTTACTTCACCATCGAAACTCACATTCTTGACAAAAATATGAAAACGCAGAAATTAGGAACACATACCTTGAGTTGGAGTGAAGTGATGGAATTGAAGAAAGGAAACCTTAGGTGAAACTCGTGTGTGTGGAGATAGATTGGAGTGTAGTTAGTGCGTATTGAATGAGAGAAATCGATCTAAAAGGGGTTTTTAAAAACTCCAGGTGCACTGCGCTAGTTTACCATGAGTTGTGGCCGATGAAACTAACTTTAAACTCGCCCTCTCTTTGTACGTGAGATCGTGTGGAGGCTGTGGATGGGGCTAGTTGATCGCTAGCTAGTTGTGGCTGATGAAACTAACGTTAAACTCGCTTGAGTTGGTCCCATGGCGGTCCTCACCGCTAGTTTATTGAGAGTTTGGTTGGATGTAACTAGCGTGAAACTATCCCGACCTTGAGGCTTGTCAGCAACCAATGTGGGTTAGTTGCTAGTTGGAGTGGTTCCAAAGTGGCATGAAACTCACTCGAGAGCAAGACCACACAATTCTCTATGCTCGTGTTGTTCGATTATGTTTCATGTGATCTTTAAATGTTTCGTGTTAGTAGTATACAATATTTTATTTAATTTTTGCATTCTTGTCGATATTTTAGAGGAACGTTTAAAGCTTGACCATCATAGAGTTGTTTACTAACGACTTAATGTCTCTTACTATATTTCCTATCATTGTGATCCCCATTTTTTAAATGATCAATATGCTTTTGAAAACAACGCTTTGTTGTCATGGAAGTGGACAAGCTATTAGTGCCACTTATTTGTCACTTCACACACCTTGCTCTAAGACACCGCATTATGCTTATCTAATGATGACCATGAGACTAGTACACTAAGGAATAAAAATGCTCTAGAAGAAGGTAGCATAAACAGTTTCTGAGGCCACTCTAGAAGGCAGTGTAAATCTTTCTCCACATCCTCTTTAGCATAAACTGTTAGGGATGAACTCACAAGATTATGTATAAAATGATATGATACAAAGAAATTAAATAGAAATCTTTTTATTGATCAAGAACAAAACATGATACAACAATAATCGTAATCCTTACTTATTGAAGAATCCTCGTTCCGCGAATTGATTAAGGCCCGTGAGAATCGTAGTGTCCTAAGACAAAATTTTCACCGGTGTATCGGTGTTGTCTTGAGGATACAACAATCTATTGAAGATAGGATCTTGAATCTAGCGAATCAAACCATGTTGTTGAAAGAATTATGTGGAGAAAGGAGAGAGGATTTGGAATGAAAAAATCTGATGTGAAATCCCACATACTGATCCATATATAGAGGGTAAGGTTCAATATGGTTCGCAAAGAGTCGCCATTTCTGGCGAAAGGATGTGATTTTTTGAAGAGTAACGGCCTGCTCGCACCGTGAACAAAGCTTCACGTCCACGAGACCTGTGAATTCGAAAACACAAAGATACGGTGTGTTTTTTGCGTTCCATTCGCGCCACGAGCTATGACGCAAAGAATCTCGCGTTGCGAGTCCAAGAGTAGCCAATTTCGTGTGTGTGTTTTAAGCAGGAGACCCCAAGAACCCCAAGGCCTATCTTTTGACCTTAAATATGTATATGGATCAAATGAGAGCCCACTATGAACACCACATTCTAATACCAAACAATTAAATGATTCATTAAATGATTGTTGGTTGGAGTTTATTAGATGCTTTAGTTTTTAGTTTGGATCCTATGTGGGACAAGTTCCCCTTCCCTACACTAAGTTCCAACAATACCCCACATTTTCTATTCAAACCCCAAGAATACCACACGTTTGAATAGAAAATAAGCAATATATATTGGAACTTAGTTTTCATTCAACAAGTTAGTTATAACATGCATCGGAAAATGTGTCTTTTGGACTTGAACCGTTCCTGGTGAATACCTATCGGATCTACTTCGTGGATAGTAAACTAATAGTCTTGAACTAGCCACTTTTTGTAGTAGATCGAGACAATAAACATCACACATATTATAACTATGCATAATTTAGTTCTTACCGTTGTGTTCATTTCGGTCGTGAACATATCCTTTCTTCATGAGAATTTTAGAAGATGTAGCCATATCCATCCTCAAAGATGCGACCCCACATCGGTCTCACATAGGTAATGTCGATCAGGAATATTCCGTAGTATTTCACTAAGTTGCTATCAACATTATTAAGAATGTAACATTCAACCCTATATCATCAACGGAAAAATACAAAGGAAACATCATAGGAGTGGGCGTACCTTTGTTTAATCGTCGCTTGAGTTGTCCCCGACTTGTTTTCCTATTGAACCTAGACCATGGGATCTCCAATTACGCTAGGTTAGGTTGCCGCCGAGGGAACTCATTGAATTGGCTTTAAGCCCATTCCCCTCGATGTATAGGAATTGGCTTTGGCTCCTATGTGGGACAAGTTCCCTTTCCTACACTAAGTTCCAACATAAACATCGTTTAGCTTTAAGTTTTAACCACTTGACACTACCACTTGTAAAGTTAGATGAACTTTCCTAGTTGATATTTGATCCTCCAACACTTCCTCTTTTATACGCTATTGCAAGAGTAACAATATTATTTATTTTACATTGCAGAAATGTTGGTTTTGGTTTTCTTTATAAAAATAACTCGGAATCATGATGGTTAGTCCATGGTCGCCGAGAGATGACTTCTCTGTCTACCAGGTTTGATTCATGTGGTGGCATCTTGACCATGGGTTAGTCCATGGTCGCCGAGGATTAGTAGCTTTTAGGTCTGTCCATGGTTGCCGAGGATTAGTCGGGTTCCCGTATGATTCCTGGATACATCGTCGACTTTGTGTTTGGACGTGTGCGTGAATTATTTGTCGTTTAAAAAAAGTTATTATATATAGTTAACATTAGTCAATAATTTCCAGTTGATATTATTTACTGTTAATTGATACATATTATTATTACTTATAATAATTTTTTCCTAATATTTATTTCTGATTAAAAAAATATTAAATAAGTTTGAATAATAAAATGAAAACAACTTGTGTAATATTTTGTCAAAGGTTAGTAGCCAGTAGGTTATGTAATTTGGAAGTTTTGTTAATCGTGGGCCTTTAATTTATAGGCTTGGTTATGTGGAGAATTGGGCTTTTTTAGTCATGTTTTGCTTTTTTAGTCTCTTGTAATGTATTTGATTTATTGTTTTGCTTTTTTGTCTATTGTTTTGCTTTTTTGTCTCTGTATGTTATTAAATGGTTTTAATTAAAGATGCATCAGCGTTGATCAAGGTATCGACTTCATTAATTGCATAGACCTCATTAAGGGTATGATATGACATACAGGAGTGAGGACCTAACTGTATATATAATTCCATTCCTCACAAACACAATCACTCTCATACACAAACACACACTCTCCCTTTTCTCCCTCTCTTTCTCACACACACACATAAACAAACTTTGAGATGGCTGATTCGTTCAACACACCGAAAAGCGAGTTGAAGGAGGAATCGGGCAAACTGAAGTCGTCCCCTCGATGTATAGGAATTGGCTTTGGCTCCTATGTGGGACAAGTTCCCTTTCTACATTAAGTTCCAACATAAACATCTTTTAGCTTTAAGTTTTAACCACTTGACACTACCACTTGTAAAGTTAGATGGATTTTCCTAGTTGATATTTGATCCTCCAACACTTCCTCTTTTATATGCTATTGCAAGAGTAACAATATTATTTATTTTACATTGCAGAAATGTTGGTTTTGGTTTTCTTTATAAAAATAACTCAGAATCATGATCCAAATGTTTTAAGTTTGATGAGCACGTTATGACTCGTGTCGTGTTCGAGTCATGTAACACCCAGAATTTTTTAGAATGTGGCAATTACTTAAAATCCCTTATGCCACCATTATATTTAGTGGTTTTTGAGCTGTTTGCTTAGTATAATCTTCGATAAAAGTCCTATAAGAAAATCCAAGAAAATTCAAGTTTGGGAAAAATTTGAGTTCTACCGATAGTTAACTCTGGGTGAAACTAGTGTTAGTAACTGGTAGTGGGAACAACAAAACATATGATACTAAGACTTAAGGCAAAGATAAATTCGCAAGACTTGTAGCACGACTTAAACGTTTAGGTACAAGTACCGGTGACGGTTTAAATTGCACTTTTAAGGTTGATTTTGAGGGTTTTCACTTTTCACTCCCATTTTCTCTCCTACCCGATTTCCTCTTTCCTCCTTCTCATCTATTGCGAACCTAGGAGCACTTATTCTACTTCTCAGTGAAAAGCGTTTTTATAAAATTTTCATAGAAAAATGAAAATAAAAACTCAACCACATTTTTTTTAAAACGTGTTTTCTAGAGTGGCCAATGTTAGTTATATTGACACGTCTCTGATTTTTGGAAGTACAGATTATCCACAAGCTCCAATGGTACGATGAAGATGGTGACACGGTAAGAAGTGAGCTCCCCTTTGTGTCACTTGAACTGATTTTTTGTAAAAAAACTACATTGTTTAAAATATACTGCTTTTTTGGGTCAAATTGTCCTTGCTTTGCTAATTCAAGAAAAATAGGCCTAAGTTACTGTTTTTCTATGTATGTGCATGTTATATATCTTGTTAAAAATATAGATTCTGTATATGCTTTAGTCTTCTGATAAACAGTAAGGCTTTTCGATGTTGTTCATGTTCCATTAGATTAGTGGCGTTCGCTTTTGTATTTGTATGTTATGATACATAAGTTGATGTTTGTTTGTTGTGCAGGTGGTTGATGAAATGGGTAAAAGGAAGCGCTCATACAAAAATTATGATATTAGTCGACCCAAGGTATATTGGTTTTATTTTTCTCCATCCTTATCTCAACTAAAGAGTAAAGAGAGTAAATTAGATTTTGGTATCCATTGATGACTACTTTCTAAACGTGCATTTAGTTTGGTTGAAATAAGATGACAACGTAAAGCATAGTAAAAAATTGAGGTTAAGTTAAGAAAAGTGGATTTGTGGAACCTTATTAGATTGCTATACAAAGATGCCCTTTTGTTGAAGCTAAAAAAATTATGGTTAGTCCATGGTCGCCGAGGGATGACTTCTCTGTCTACCAGGTTTAATTCATGTGGTGGCATCTTGACCATGGGTTAGTCCATGGTTGCCGAGGATTAGTAGCTTTTAGGTCTGTCCATGGTTGCCAAGGATTAGTCGGGTTCCCGTATGATTCCTGGATACATCGTCGACTTTGTGTTTGGACGTGTGCGTGAATTATTTGTCGTTTAAAAAAGTTATTGTATATAGTTAACATTAGTCAATAATTTTCAGTTGATATTATTTACTGTTAATTGATACATACTATTATTACTTATAATAATTTTTTCCTAATATTTATTTCTGATTAAAAAAATATTAAATAAGTTTGAATAATAAAATGACAAAAACTTGTGTAATATTTTGTCAAAGGTTAGTAGCCAGTAGGTTATGTAATTTAGAAGTTTTGTTAATCGCGGGCCTTTAATTTATAGGCTTGGTTATGTGGCGAATTGGGCTTTTTTAGTCATGTTTTGCTTTTTTAGTCTCTTGTAATGTATTTGATTTATTGTTTTGCTTTTTGTCTATTGTTTTTCTTTTTTGTCTCTGTATGTTATTAAATGGTTTTAATTAAAGATGCATCAGCGTTGATCAAGGTATCGACTTCATTAATTGCATCGACCTCATTAAGGGTATGATATGACATACAGGAGTGAGGACCTAACTGTATATATAATTCCATTCCTCACAAACACAATCACTCTCATACAGAAACACAAACACACACTCTCCCTTTTCTCCCTCTCTTTCTCACACACACACATAAACAAACTTTGAGATGGCTGATTCGTTCAACACACCGAAAAGCGAGTTGAAGGAGGAATCGGGCAAACTGAAGTCGTCCCCTCGATGTATAGGAATTGGCTTTGGCTCCTATGTGGGACAAGTTCCCTTTCTACACTAAGTTCCAACATAAACATCTTTGAGCTTTAAGTTTTAACCACTTGACACTACCACTTGTAAAGTTAGATGGATTTTCCTAGTTGATATTTGATCCTCCAACACTTCCTCTTTTATAGGCTATTGCAAGAGTAACAATATTATTTATTTTACATTGCAGAAATGTTGGTTTTGGTTTTCTTTATAAAAATAACTCGGAATCATGATCCAAATGTTTTAAGTTTGATGAGCACGTTATGACTCGTGTCGTGTTCGAGTCATGTAACACCCAGAATTTTTTAGAATGTGGCAATTACTTAAAATCCCTTATGCCACCATTATATTTAGTGGTTTTTGAGCTGTTTTGCTTAGTATAATCTTCGATAAAAGTCCTATAAGAAAATCCAAGAAAATTCAAGTTTGGGAAAAAAATTTGAGTTCTACCGATAGTTAACTCTGGGTGAAACTAGTGTTAGTAACTGGTAGTGGGAACAACAAAACATATGATACTAAGACTTAAGGCAAAGATAAATTCGCAAGACTTGTAGCACGACTTAAACGTTTCGGTACAAGTACCGGTGACGGTTTAAATTGCACTTTTAAGGTTGATTTTGAGGGTTTTCACTTTTCACTCCCATTTTCTCTCCTACCCGATTTCCTCTTTCCTCCTTCTCATCTATTGCGAACCTAGGAGCACTTATTCTACTTCTCAGTGAAAAGCGTTTTTATAAAATTATCATAGAAAAATGAAAATAAAAACTCAACCACATTTTTTTTTAAAACGTGTTTTCTAGAGTGGCCAAAGTTAGTTATATTGACACGTCTCTGATTTTTGGAAGTGCAGATTATCCACAAGCTCCAATGGTACGATGAAGATGGTGACACGGTAAGAAGTGAGCTCCCCTTTGTGTCACTTGAACTGATTTTTTGTAAAAAAAAACTACATTGTTTAAAATATACTGTTTTTTTGGGTCAAATTGTCCTTGCTTTGCTAATTCAAGAAAAATAGGCCTAAGTTACTGTTTTTCTGTGTATGTGCATGTTATATATCTTGTTAAAAATACAGATTCTGTATATGCTTTAGTCTTCTGATAAACAGTGAGGCTTTTCGATGTTGTTCATGTTCCATTAGATTAGTGGCGTTCGCTTTTGTATTTGTATGTTATGATACATAAGTTGATGTTTGTTTGTTGTGCAGGTGGTTGATGAAATGGGTAAAAGGAAGCGCTCATACAAAAATTATGATATTAGTCGACCCAAGGTATATTGGTTTTATTTTTCTCCATCCTTATCTCAACTAAAGAGTAAAGAGAGTAAATTAGATTTTGGTATCCATTGATGACTACTTTCTAAACGTGCATTTAGTTTGGTTGAAATAAGATGACAACGTAAAGCATAGTAAAAAATTGAGGTTAAGTTAAGAAAAGTGGATTTGTGGAACCTTATTAGATTGCTATACAAAGATGCCCTTTTGTTGAAGCTAAAAAAATTATGGTTAGTCCATGGTCGCCGAGGGATGACTTCTCTGTCTACCAGGTTTAATTCATGTGGTGGCATCTTGACCATGGGTTAGTCCATGGTTGCCGAGGATTAGTAGCTTTTAGGTCTGTCCATGGTTGCCGAGGATTAGTCGGGTTCCCGTATGATTCCTGGATACATCGTCGACTTTGTGTTTCGAAGTGTGCGTGAATTATTTGTCGTTTAAAAAAAGTTATTGTATATAGTTAACATTAGTCAATAATTTTCAGTTGATATTATTTACTGTTAATTGATACATACTATTATTACTTATAATAATTTTTTCCTAATATTTATTTCTGATTAAAAAAATATTAAATAAGTTTGAATAATAAAATGACAAAAACTTGTGTAATATTTTGTCAAAGGTTAGTAGCCAGTAGGTTATGTAATTTGGAAGTTTTGTTAATCGTGGGCCTTTAATTTATAGGCTTGGTTATGTGGAGAATTGGGCTTTTTTAGTCATGTTTTGCTTTTTTAGTCTCTTGTAATGTATTTTGATTTATTGTTTTGCTTTTTTGTCTATTGTTTTGCTTTTTTGTCTCTGTATGTTATTAAATGGTTTTAATTAAAGATGCATCAGCGTTGATCAAGGTATCGACTTCATTAATTGCATCGACCTCATTAAGGGTATGATATGACATACAGGAGTGAGGACCTAACTGTATATATAATTCCATTCCTCACAAACACAATCACTCTCATACACAAACACAAACTCACACTCTCCCTTTTCTCCCTCTCTTTGTCACACACACACACATAAACAAACTTTGAGATGGCTGATTCGTTCAACACACCGAAAAGCGAGTTGAAGGAGGAATCGGGCAAACTGAAGTCGTCCCCTCGATGTATAGGAATTGGCTTTGGCTCCTATGTGGGACAAGTTCCCTTTCTACACTAAGTTCCAACATAAACATCTTTTAGCTTTAAGTTTTAACCACTTGACACTACCACTTGTAAAGTTAGATGGATTTTCCTAGTTGATATTTGATCCTCCAACACTTCCTCTTTTATACGCTATTGCAAGAGTAACAATATTATTTATTTTACATTGCAGAAATGTTGGTTTTGGTTTTCTTTATAAAAATAACTCGGAATCATGATCCAAATGTTTTAAGTTTGATGAGCACGTTATGACTCGTGTCGTGTTCGAGTCATGTAACACCCAGAATTTTTTAGAATGTGGCAATTACTTAAAATCCCTTATGCCACCATTATATTTAGTGGTTTTTGAGCTGTCTTGCTTAGTATAATCTTCGATAAAAGTCCTATAAGAAAATCCAAGAAAATTCAAGTTTGGGAAAAAATTTGAGTTCTACCGATAGTTAACTCTGGGTGAAACTAGTGTTAGTAACTGGTAGTGGGAACAACAAAACATATGATACTAAGACTTAAGGCAAAGATAAATTCGCAAGACTTGTAGCACGACTTAAACGTTTCGGTACAAGTACCGGTGACGGTTTAAATTGCACTTTTAAGGTTGATTTTGAGGGTTTTCACTTTTCACTCCCATTTTCTCTCCTACCCGATTTCCTCTTTCCTCCTTCTCATCTATTGCGAACCTAGGAGCACTTATTCTACTTCTCAGTGAAAAGCGTTTTTATAAAATTATCATAGAAAAATGAAAATAAAAACTCAACCACATTTTTTTTTAAAACGTGTTTTCTAGAGTGGCCAAAGTTAGTTATATTGACACGTCTCTGATTTTTGGAAGTGCAGATTATCCACAAGCTCCAATGGTACGATGAAGATGGTTACACGGTAAGAAGTAAGCTCCCCTTTGTGTCACTTGAACTGATTTTTTGTAAAAAAACTACATTGTTTAAAATATACTGCTTTTTTGGATCAAATTGTCCTTGCTTTGCTAATTCAAGAAAAATAGGCCTAAGTTACTGTTTTTCTGTGTATGTGCATGTTATATATCTTGTTAAAAATACAGATTCTGTATATGCTTTAGTCTTCTGATAAACAGTGAGGCTTTTCGATGTTGTTCATGTTCCATTAGATTAGTGGCGTTCGCTTTTGTATTTGTATGTTATGATACATAAGTTGATGTTTGTTTGTTGTACAGGTGGTTGATGAAATGGGTAAAAGGAAGCGCTCATACAAAAATTATGATATTAGTCGACCCAAGGTATATTGGTTTTATTTTTCTCCATCCTTATCTCAACTAAAGAGTAAAGAGAGTAAATTAGATTTTGGTATCCATTGATGACTACTTTCTAAACGTGCATTTAGTTTGGTTGAAATAAGATGACAACGTAAAGCATAGTAAAAAATTGAGGTTAAGTTAAGAAAAGTGGATTTGTGGAACCTTATTAGATTGCTATACAAAGATGCCCTTTTGTTGAAGCTAAAAAAATTATGGTTAGTCCATGGTCGCCGAGGGATGACTTCTCTGTCTACCAGGTTTGATTCATGTGGTGGCATCTAGACCATGGGTTAGTCCATGGTCGCCGAGGATTAGTAGCTTTTAGGTCTGTCCATGGTTGCCGAGGATTAGTCGGGTTCCCGTATGATTCCTGGATACATCGTCGACTTTGTGTTTGGACGTGTGCGTGAATTATTTGTCGTTTAAAAAAAGTTACTATATATAGTTAACATTAGTCAATAATTTTCAGTTGATATTATTTACTGTTAATTGATACATACTATTATTACTTATAATAATTTTTTCCTAATATTTATTTCTGATTAAAAAATATTAAATAAGTTTTAATAATAAAATGACAACAACTTGTGTAATATTTTGTCAAAGGTTAGTAGCCAGTAGGTTATGTAATTTAGAAGTTTTGTTAATCGCGGGCCTTTAATTTATAGGCTTGGTTATGTGGAGAATTGGGCTTTTTTAGTCATGTTTTGCTTTTTTAGTCTCTTGTAATGTATTTTGATTTATTGTTTTGCTTTTTTGTCTACTGTTTTGCTTTTTTGTCTCTGTATGTTATTAAATTGTTTTAATTAAAGATGCATCAGCGTTGATCAAGGTATCGACTTCATTAATTGCATCGACCTCATTAAGGGTATGATATGACATACAGGAGTGAGGACCTAACTGTATATATAATTCCATTCCTCACAAACACAATCACTCTCATACACAAACACAAACTCACACTCTCCCTTTTCTCCCTCTCTTTCTCACACACACACACATAAACAAACTTTGAGATGGCTGATTCGTTCAACACACCGAAAAGCGAGTTGAAGGAGGAATCGGGCAAACTGAAGTCGTCCCCTCGATGTATAGGAATTGGCTTTGGCTCCTATGTGGGACAAGTTCCCTTTCTACACTAAGTTCCAACATAAACATCTTTTAGCTTTAAGTTTTAACCACTTGACACTACCACTTGTAAAGTTAGATGGATTTTCCTAGTTGATATTTGATCCTCCAACACTTCCTCTTTTATACGCTATTGCAAGAGTAACAATATTATTTATTTTACATTGCAGAAATGTTGGTTTTGATTTTCTTTATAAAAATAACTCGGAATCATGATCCAAATGTTTTAAGTTTGATGAGCACGTTATGACTCGTGTCGTGTTCGAGTCATGTAACACCCAGAATTTTTTAGAATGTGGCAATTACTTAAAATCCCTTATGCCACCATTATATTTAGTGGTTTTTGAGCTGTCTTGCTTAGTATAATCTTCGATAAAAGTCCTATAAGAAAATCCAAGAAAATTCAAGTTTGGGAAAAAAATTTGAGTTCTACCGATAGTTAACTCTGGGTGAAACTAGTGTTAGTAACTGGTAGTGGGAACAACAAAACATATGATACTAAGACTTAAGGCAAAGATAAATTCGCAAGACTTGTAGCACGACTTAAACGTTTCGGTACAAGTACCGGTGACGGTTTAAATTGCACTTTTAAGGTTGATTTTGAGGGTTTTCACTTTTCACTCCCATTTTCTCTCCTACCCGATTTCCTCTTTCCTCCTTCTCATCTATTGCGAACCTAGGAGCACTTATTCTACTTCTCAGTGAAAAGCGTTTTTATAAAATTATCATAGAAAAATGAAAATAAAAACTCAACCACATTTTTTTTTAAAACGTGTTTTCTAGAGTGGCCAAAGTTAGTTATATTGACACGTCTCTGATTTTTGGAAGTGCAGATTATCCACAAGCTCCAATGGTACGATGAAGATGGTTACACGGTAAGAAGTAAGCTCCCCTTTGTGTCACTTGAACTGATTTTTTGTAAAAAAACTACATTGTTTAAAATATACTGCTTTTTTGGATCAAATTGTCCTTGCTTTGCTAATTCAAGAAAAATAGGCCTAAGTTACTGTTTTTCTGTGTATGTGCATGTTATATATCTTGTTAAAAATACAGATTCTGTATATGCTTTAGTCTTCTGATAAACAGTGAGGCTTTTCGATGTTGTTCATGTTCCATTAGATTAGTGGCGTTCGCTTTTGTATTTGTATGTTATGATACATAAGTTGATGTTTGTTTGTTGTACAGGTGGTTGATGAAATGGGTAAAAGGAAGCGCTCATACAAAAATTATGATATTAGTCGACCCAAGGTATATTGGTTTTATTTTTCTCCATCCTTATCTCAACTAAAGAGTAAAGAGAGTAAATTAGATTTTGGTATCCATTGATGACTACTTTCTAAACGTGCATTTAGTTTGGTTGAAATAAGATGACAACGTAAAGCATAGTAAAAAATTGAGGTTAAGTTAAGAAAAGTGGATTTGTGGAACCTTATTAGATTGCTATACAAAGATGCCCTTTTGTTGAAGCTAAAAAAATTATGGTTAGTCCATGGTCGCCGAGGGATGACTTCTCTGTCTACCAGGTTTGATTCATGTGGTGGCATCTAGACCATGGGTTAGTCCATGGTCGCCGAGGATTAGTAGCTTTTAGGTCTGTCCATGGTTGCCGAGGATTAGTCGGGTTCCCGTATGATTCCTGGATACATCGTCGACTTTTGTGTTTGGACGTGTGCGTGAATTATTTGTCGTTTAAAAAAAGTTACTATATATAGTTAACATTAGTCAATAATTTTCAGTTGATATTATTTACTGTTAATTGATACATACTATTATTACTTATAATAATTTTTTCCTAATATTTATTTCTGATTAAAAAATATTAAATAAGTTTTAATAATAAAATGACAACAACTTGTGTAATATTTTGTCAAAGGTTAGTAGCCAGTAGGTTATGTAATTTAGAAGTTTTGTTAA
This sequence comes from Centaurea solstitialis, assembly GCA_030169165.1. Lineage (NCBI taxonomy): Eukaryota > Viridiplantae > Streptophyta > Magnoliopsida > Asterales > Asteraceae > Centaurea > Centaurea solstitialis. Next base: position 83,224,221 of record CM058042.1, read on the forward strand.
TCGCGGGCCTTTAATTTATAGGCTTGGTTATGTGGAGAATTGGGCTTTTTTAGTCATGTTTTGCTTTTTTAGTCTCTTGTAATGTATTTTGATTTATTGTTTTGCTTTTTTGTCTACTGTTTTGCTTTTTTGTCTCTGTATGTTATTAAATGGTTTTAATTAAAGATGCATCAGCGTTGATCAAGGTATCGACTTCATTAATTGCATCGACCTCATTAAGGGTATGATATGACATACAGGAGTGAGGACCTAACTGTATATATAATTCCATTCCTCACAAACACAATCACTCTCATACACAAACACAAACTCACACTCTCCCTTTTCTCCCTCTCTTTCTCACACACACACACATAAACAAACTTTGAGATGGCTGATTCGTTCAACACACCGAAAAGCGAGTTGAAGGAGGAATCGGGCAAACTGAAGTCGTCCCCTCGATGTATAGGAATTGGCTTTGGCTCCTATGTGGGACAAGTTCCCTTTCTACACTAAGTTCCAACATAAACATCTTTTAGCTTTAAGTTTTAACCACTTGACACTACCACTTGTAAAGTTAGATGGATTTTCCTAGTTGATATTTGATCCTCCAACACTTCCTCTTTTATACGCTATTGCAAGAGTAACAATATTATTTATTTTACATTGCAGAAATGTTGGTTTTGATTTTCTTTATAAAAATAACTCGGAATCATGATCCAAATGTTTTAAGTTTGATGAGCACGTTATGACTCGTGTCGTGTTCGAGTCATGTAACACCCAGAATTTTTTAGAATGTGGCAATTACTTAAAATCCCTTATGCCACCATTATATTTAGTGGTTTTTGAGCTGTCTTGCTTAGTATAATCTTCGATAAAAGTCCTATAAGAAAATCCAAGAAAATTCAAGTTTGGGAAAAAAATTTGAGTTCTACCGATAGTTAACTCTGGGTGAAACTAGTGTTAGTAACTGGTAGTGGGAACAACAAAACATATGATACTAAGACTTAAGGCAAAGATAAATTCGCAAGACTTGTAGCACGACTTAAACGTTTCGGTACAAGTACCGGTGACGGTTTAAATTGCACTTTTAAGGTTGATTTTGAGGGTTTTCACTTTTCACTCCCATTTTCTCTCCTACCCGATTTCCTCTTTCCTCCTTCTCATCTATTGCGAACCTAGGAGCACTTATTCTACTTCTCAGTGAAAAGCGTTTTTATAAAATTTTCATAGAAAAATGAAAATAAAAACTCAACCACATTTTTTTTAAAACGTGTTTTCTAGAGTGGCCAAAGTTAGTTATATTGACACGTCTCTGATTTTTGGAAGTGCAGATTATCCACAAGCTCCAATGGTACGATGAAGATGGTTACACGGTAAGAAGTGAGCTCCCCTTTGTGTCACTTGAACTGATTTTTTGTAAAAAAACTACATTGTTTAAAATATACTGCTTTTTTGGGTCAAATTGTCCTTGCTTTGCTAATTCAAGAAAAATAGGCCTAAGTTACTGTTTTTCTGTGTATGTGCATGTTATATATCTTGTTAAAAATACAGATTCTGTATATGCTTTAGTCTTCTGATAAACAGTGAGGCTTTTCGATGTTGTTCATGTTCCATTAGATTAGTGGCGTTCGCTTTTGTATTTGTATGTTATGATACATAAGTTGATGTTTGTTTGTTGTACAGGTGGTTGATGAAATGGGTAAAAGGAAGCGCTCATACAAAAATTATGATATTAGTCGACCCAAGGTATATTGGTTTTATTTTTCTCCATCCTTATCTCAACTAAAGAGTAAAGAGAGTAAATTAGATTTTGGTATCCATTGATGACTACTTTCTAAACGTGCATTTAGTTTGGTTGAAATAAGATGACAACGTAAAGCATAGTAAAAAATTGAGGTTAAGTTAAGAAAAGTGGATTTGTGGAACCTTATTAGATTGCTATACAAAGATGCCCTTTTGTTGAAGCTAAAAAAATTATGGTTAGTCCATGGTCGCCGAGGGATGACTTCTCTGTCTACCAGGTTTGATTCATGTGGTGGCATCTAGACCATGGGTTAGTCCATGGTCGCCGAGGATTAGTAGCTTTTAGGTCTGTCCATGGTTGCCGAGGATTAGTCGGGTTCCCGTATGATTCCTGGATACATCGTCGACTTTGTGTTTGGACGTGTGCGTGAATTATTTGTCGTTTAAAAAAAGTTACTATATATAGTTAACATTAGTCAATAATTTTCAGTTGATATTATTTACTGTTAATTGATACATACTATTATTACTTATAATAATTTTTTCCTAATATTTATTTCTGATTAAAAAATATTAAATAAGTTTTAATAATAAAATGACAACAACTTGTGTAATATTTTGTCAAAGGTTAGTAGCCAGTAGGTTATGTAATTTAGAAGTTTTGTTAATCGCGGGCCTTTAATTTATAGGCTTGGTTATGTGGAGAATTGGGCTTTTTTAGTCATGTTTTGCTTTTTTAGTCTCTTGTAATGTATTTTGATTTATTGTTTTGCTTTTTTGTCTACTGTTTTGCTTTTTTGTCTCTGTATGTTATTAAATGGTTTTAATTAAAGATGCATCAGCGTTGATCAAGGTATCGACTTCATTAATTGCATCGACCTCATTAAGGGTATGATATGACATACAGGAGTGAGGACCTAACTGTATATATAATTCCATTCCTCACAAACACAATCACTCTCATACACAAACACAAACTCACACTCTCCCTTTTCCCCCTCTCTTTCTCACACACACACACATAAACAAACTTTGAGATGGCTGATTCGTTCAACACACCGAAAAGCGAGTTGAAGGAGGAATCGGGCAAACTGAAGTCGTCCCCTCGATGTATAGGAATTGGCTTTGGCTCCTATGTGGGACAAGTTCCCTTTCTACACTAAGTTCCAACATAAACATCTTTTAGCTTTAAGTTTTAACCACTTGACACTACCACTTGTAAAGTTAGATGGATTTTCCTAGTTGATATTTGATCCTCCAACACTTCCTCTTTTATACGCTATTGCAAGAGTAACAATATTATTTATTTTACATTGCAGAAATGTTGGTTTTGATTTTCTTTATAAAAATAACTCGGAATCATGATCCAAATGTTTTAAGTTTGATGAGCACGTTATGACTCGTGTCGTGTTCGAGTCATGTAACACCCAGAATTTTTTAGAATGTGGCAATTACTTAAAATCCCTTATGCCACCATTATATTTAGTGGTTTTTGAGCTGTCTTGCTTAGTATAATCTTCGATAAAAGTCCTATAAGAAAATCCAAGAAAATTCAAGTTTGGGAAAAAAATTTGAGTTCTACCGATAGTTAACTCTGGGTGAAACTAGTGTTAGTAACTGGTAGTGGGAACAACAAAACATATGATACTAAGACTTAAGGCAAAGATAAATTCGCAAGACTTGTAGCACGACTTAAACGTTTCGGTACAAGTACCGGTGACGGTTTAAATTGCACTTTTAAGGTTGATTTTGAGGGTTTTCACTTTTCACTCCCATTTTCTCTCCTACCCGATTTCCTCTTTCCTCCTTCTCATCTATTGCGAACCTAGGAGCACTTATTCTACTTCTCAGTGAAAAGCGTTTTTATAAAATTTTCATAGAAAAATGAAAATAAAAACTCAACCACATTTTTTTTAAAACGTGTTTTCTAGAGTGGCCAAAGTTAGTTATATTGACACGTCTCTGATTTTTGGAAGTGCAGATTATCCACAAGCTCCAATGGTACGATGAAGATGGTTACACGGTAAGAAGTGAGCTCCCCTTTGTGTCACTTGAACTGATTTTTTGTAAAAAAACTACATTGTTTAAAATATACTGCTTTTTTGGGTCAAATTGTCCTTGCTTTGCTAATTCAAGAAAAATAGGCCTAAGTTACTGTTTTTCTGTGTATGTGCATGTTATATATCTTGTTAAAAATACAGATTCTGTATATGCTTTAGTCTTCTGATAAACAGTGAGGCTTTTCGATGTTGTTCATGTTCCATTAGATTAGTGGCGTTCGCTTTTGTATTTGTATGTTATGATACATAAGTTGATGTTTGTTTGTTGTGCAGGTGGTTGATGAAATGGGTAAAAGGAAGCGCTCATACAAAAATTATGATATTAGTCGACCCAAGGTATATTGGTTTTATTTTTCTCCATCCTTATCTCAACTAAAGAGTAAAGAGAGTAAATTAGATTTTGGTATCCATTGATGACTACTTTCTAAACGTGCATTTAGTTTGGTTGAAATAAGATGACAACGTAAAGCATAGTAAAAAATTGAGGTTAAGTTAAGAAAAGTGGATTTGTGGAACCTTATTAGATTGCTATACAAAGATGCCCTTTTGTTGAAGCTAAAAAAATTATGGTTAGTCCATGGTCGCCGAGGGATGACTTCTCTGTCTACCAGGTTTGATTCATGTGGTGGCATCTTGACCATGGGTTAGTCCATGGTTGCCGAGGATTAGTAGCTTTTAGGTCTGTCCATGGTTGCCGAGGATTAGTCGGGTTCCCGTATGATTCCTGGATACATCGTCGACTTTGTGTTTGGACGTGTGCGTGAATTATTTGTCGTTTAAAAAAAGTTACTATATATAGTTAACATTAGTCAATAATTTTCAGTTGATATTATTTACTGTTAATTGATACATACTATTATTACTTATAATAATTTTTTCCTAATATTTATTTCTGATTAAAAAATATTAAATAAGTTTTAATAATAAAATGACAACAACTTGTGTAATATTTTGTCAAAGGTTAGTAGCCAGTAGGTTATGTAATTTAGAAGTTTTGTTAATCGCGGGCCTTTAATTTATAGGCTTGGTTATGTGGAGAATTGGGCTTTTTTAGTCATGTTTTGCTTTTTTAGTCTCTTGTAATGTATTTTGATTTATTGTTTTGCTTTTTTGTCTATTGTTTTGCTTTTTTGTCTCTGTGTGTTATTAAATGGTTTTAATTAAAGATGCATCAGCGTTGATCAAGGTATCGACTTCATTAATTGCATCGACCTCATTAAGGGTATGATATGACATACAGGAGTGAGGACCTAACTGTATATATAATTCCATTCCTCACAAACACAATCACTCTCATACACAAACACAAACTCACACTCTCCCTTTTCTCCCTCTCTTTCTCACACACACACACATAAACAAACTTTGAGATGGCTGATTCGTTCAACACACCGAAAAGCGAGTTGAAGGAGGAATCGGGCAAACTGAAGTCGTCCCCTCGATGTATAGGAATTGGCTTTGGCTCCTATGTGGGACAAGTTCCCTTTCTACACTAAGTTCCAACATAAACATCTTCTAGCTTTAAGTTTTAACCACTTGACACTACCATTTGTAAAGTAAGATGGATTTTCCTAGTTGATATTTGATCCTCCAACACTTCCTCTTTTATACGCTATTGCAAGAGTAACAATATTATTTATTTTACATTGCAGAAATGTTGGTTTTGGTTTTCTTTATAAAAATAACTCGGAATCATGATCCAAATGTTTTAAGTTTGATGAGCACGTTATGACTCGTGTCGTGTTCGAGTCATGTAACACCCAGAATTTTTTAGAATGTGGCAATTACTTAAAATCCCTTATGCCACCATTATATTTAGTGGTTTTTGAGCTGTTTTGCTTAGTATAATCTTCGATAAAAGTCCTATAAGAAAATCCAAGAAAATTCAAGTTTGGGAAAAAAAATTTGAGTTCTACCGATAGTTAACTCTGGGTGAAACTAGTGTTAGTAACTGGTAGTGGGAACAACAAAACATATGATACTAAGACTTAAGGCAAAGATAAATTCGCAAGACTTGTAGCACGACTTAAACGTTTCGGTACAAGTACCGGTGACGGTTTAAATTGCACTTTTAAGGTTGATTTTGAGGGTTTTCACTTTTCACTCCCATTTTCTCTCCTACCCGATTTCCTCTTTCCTCCTTCTCATCTATTGCGAACCTAGGAGCACTTATTCTACTTCTCAGTGAAAAGCGTTTTTATAAAATTTTCATAGAAAAATGAAAATAAAAACTCAACCACATTTTTGTTAAACGCGTTTTCTAGAGTGGCCAACGTTAGTTATATTGACACGTCTCTGATTTTTGGAAGTGCAGATTATCCACAAGCTCCAATGGTACGATGAAGATGGTGACACGGTAAGAAGTGAGCTCCCCTTTGTGTCACTTGAACTGATTTTTTGTAAAAAACTACATTGTTTAAAATATACTGATTTTTTGGGTCAAATTGTCCTTGCTTTGCTAATTCAAGAAAAATAGGCCTAAGTTACTGTTTTTCTATGTATGTGCATGTTATATATCTTGTTAAAAATACAGATTCTGTATATGCTTTAGTCTTCTGATAAACAGTGAGGCTTTTCGATGTTGTTCATGTTCCATTAGATTAGTGGCGTTCGCTTTTGTATTTGTATGTTATGATACATAAGTTGATGTTTGTTTGTTGTGCAGGTGGTTGATGAAATGGGTAAAAGGAAGCGCTCATACAAAAATTATGATATTAGTCGACCCAAGGTATATTGGTTTTATTTTTCTCCATCCTTATCTCAACTAAAGAGTAAAGAGAGTAAATTAGATTTTGGTATCCATTGATGACTACTTTCAAAACGTGCATTTAGTTTGGTTGAAATAAGATGACAACGTAAAGCATAGTAAAAAATTGAGGTTAAGTTAAGAAAAGTGGATTTGTGGAACCTTATTAGATTGCTATACAAAGATGCCCTTTTGTTGAAGCTAAAAAAATTATGGTTAGTCCATGGTCGCCGAGGGATGACTTCTCTGTCTACCAGGTTTGATTCATGTGGTGGCATCTTGACCATGGGTTAGTCCATGGTCGCCGAGGATTAGTAGCTTTTAGGTCTGTCCATGGTTGCCGAGGATTAGTCGGGTTCCCGTATGATTCCTGGATACATCGTCGACTTTGTGTTTGGACGTGTGCGTGAATTATTTGTCGTTTAAAAAAAGTTACTATATATAGTTAACATTAGTCAATAATTTTCAGTTGATATTATTTACTGTTAATTGATACATACTATTATTACTTATAATAATTTTTTCCTAATATTTATTTCTGATTAAAAAAATATTAAATAAGTTTGAATAATAAAATGACAAAAACTTGTGTAATATTTTGTCAAAGGTTAGTAGCCAGTAGGTTATGTAATTTGGAAGTTTTGTTAATCGTGGGCCTTTAATTTATAGGATTGGTTATGTGGAGAATTGGGCTTTTTTAGTCATGTTTTGCTTTTTTAGTCTCTTGTAATGTATTTTGATTTATTGTTTTGTTTTTTTGTCTATTGTTTTGCTTTTTTGTCTCTGTATGTTATTAAATGGTTTTAATTAAAGATGCATCAGCGTTGATCAAGGTATCGACTTCATTAATTGCATCGACCTCATTAAGGGTATGATATGACATACAGGAGTGAGGACCTAACTGTATATATAATTCCATTCCTCACAAACACAATCACTCTCATACACAAACACAAACTCACACTCTCCCTTTTCTCCCTCTCTTTCTCACACACACACACATAAACAAACTTTGAGATGGCTGATTCGTTCAACACACCGAAAAGCGAGTTGAAGGAGGAATCGAGCAAACTGAAGTCGTCCCCTCGATGTATAGGAATTGGCTTTGGCTCCTATGTGGGACAAGTTCCCTTTCTACACTAAGTTCCAACATAAACATCTTTTAGCTTTAAGTTTTAACCACTTGACACTACCACTTGTAAAGTTAGATGGATTTTCCTAGTTGATATTTGATCCTCCAACACTTCCTCTTTTATACGCTATTGCAAGAGTAACAATATTATTTATTTTACATTGCAGAAATGTTGGTTTTGGTTTTCTTTATAAAAATAACTCGGAATCATGATCCAAATGTTTTAAGTTTGATGAGCACGTTATGACTCGTGTCGTGTTCGAGTCATGTAACACCCAGAATTTTTTAGAATGTGGCAATTACTTAAAATCCCTTATGCCACCATTATATTTAGTGGTTTTTGAGCTGTTTTGCTTAGTATAATCTTCGATAAAAGTCCTATAAGAAAATCCAAGAAAATTCAAGTTTGGGAAAAATTTGAGTTCTACCGATAGTTAACTCTGGGTGAAACTAGTGTTAGTAACTGGTAGTGGGAACAACAAAACATATGATACTAAGACTTAAGGCAAAGATAAATTCGCAAGACTTGTAGCACGACTTAAACGTTTCGTTACAAGTACCGGTGACGGTTTAAATTGCACTTTTAAGGTTGATTTTGAGGGTTTTCACTTTTCACTCCCATTTTCTCTCCTACCCGATTTCCTCTTTCCTCCTTCTCATCTATTGCGAACCTAGGAGCACTTATTCTACTTCTCAGTGAAAAGCGTTTTTATAAAATTTTCATAGAAAAATGAAAATAAAAACTCAACCACATTTTTGTTAAACGTGTTTTCTAGAGTGGCCAACGTTAGTTATATTGACACGTCTCTGATTTTTGGAAGTGCAGATTATCCACAAGCTCCAATGGTACGATGAAGATGGTGACACGGTAAGAAGTGAGCTCCCCTTTGTGTCACTTGAACTGATTTTTTGTAAAAAACTACATTGTTTAAAATATACTGATTTTTTGGGTCAAATTGTCCTTGCTTTGCTAATTCAAGAAAAATAGGCCTAAGTTACTGTTTTTCTGTGTATGTGCATGTTATATATCTTGTTAAAAATACAGATTCTGTATATGCTTTAGTCTTCTGATAAACAGTGAGGCTTTTCGATGTTGTTCATGTTAGGATTATGTGCGAGACAGTAACAGGGTTATCGTATCCAATGTTATAGGACACTAGTAGGTCACACTGCTGCACGCCAAAATGAGAACGTTTGGATTACATGAGAAATAATTAATTGATTATTAATTATTTAATGAGAGAGTTAATATATAAATAGTTAGTTAAACTATTTATTTGTAATTAATTAATTAGATAAATTAATTAGTTATTTATGGAAATTATTTGGAGATAATTACCAAAGAGTTTTATATGGAATAAAACTCTTATTGAGTTTTATCCATATAAATAAGGGGTTAGGGGTGTCAGTTTATTTGATTCATTCAGTCCTAAAAACCCAGAAAAAACTCTCTCTCTCTCTCTCCCCTAAAACCGACGCCGAATCCAAGAGAAAGGAGGTTCGCATTCGTTTTTCGGGTAATCCTCGGTGGTGGTCTAGCAACCTTCTCGCGTGGTGTCAGTAGCAGTGTAACCCCTGCCAGCTTTCCGGAAGTTTACTAGCAAAAGGTAAAATTGCTAAACCTTCTTTGATTGTGTCAGTTTGTGTTTGGGATTGGATCCTCGATTGGGAATCTGGGTTTTTGTTTATTCCGCTGTGCTTGTTTTGTAGCCCTAATTCCCAACAGTGGTATCAGAGCCACTTCCTAAACCTAACAGATCAGGTTTAAACTGCTTGTTGGTTATTTAGGTTTTGTAAAAATCGTTACTTTTTCGCGTTAAAAATCTGATTTTTAGTAAACCTAGCGAAACAACGATCGGCGGTGGAACGGCAGCAGTTAGCCGGCCGGACCTCCAGGCCGATCGCCGTGAATCGAACCACCATAGACACCGCCGGCCGCACCACCCGATTGGTGGCTGCGGCGCCGGATGCTTCGGTAACCGCCGGCCACCCGCTTGGTGGCTGTGGCGGTGGTGTCGATTGAAGAAAACCGCCGGCCACCCGATTGGTGGCTGCGGTGGTGGTGTAGATTGAATGGTGATTGACCACCAAGGCGGTGGCGATCGACCGAGCAGCGACGAACGGCGGTGGCAGCGGTAATAGCTGCTGTCGTCGGCCCCTTAATCCGCCGCACCACCAGTCGCGGTGGTGGCGGCAATCGATTGTTGCTCTCGTCCGAGGTGCGACCACGGCGGCGGTGGTGGGGCAATCCACTGCTGTCGCCGGTGGTGATGATGGTTGTTTGATGCACCGACGGGCGGCGGTGGTGGCTCACGAGCCGCTGCTGTCGCCGGAAAAGATCGACACGACGGACGGCGGTGGTGGTGGCTTTCTAGCTGCTGCTGCCGCCGGTGTTCGATGGTGGTACGGGTGGCGACGGTGGCGGTCGCGTCATTGTCGTCGCCGACGATGGAGAAAACCACGATCGTCGGCCACGTTTTGGCGGGTCGGTGGTAATTCGAGGTCGTAGTTCGTTTCGATTGTTTATCATTAACGAGTCTCAGTTAGGATTTGTTTCCGGATAAACTTCGAGTTAGGGATCGTTTTTAATCAGATAAGGTTAAAACGATTCAGGATTTTATTTAATTAATTTGTTTTAAATTTATTTTTGGTTTTATAATTATCAAATTAAAATTCAGTTGTATTTTAATTTATTTAATTATATCAAGTCATGGCTAAACCCTTTCTAGACCCGTGGTTGTGTTTTATTTATTTCGTTTAGACTAGTTGGGAGGCCTGCGTGCCATTTACAACCCTTTTTGTAATTTTAATTATTTTTATTAGACTAGTTGGGAGGCCTGCGTGCCATTTAAGCCCATTTGTAATAATTATTTTAATTACATCGAGACGGAGACAAGACGACGGTCATGGATCTCGGAGCCAGTGGGAGTGCCAGAAGTTGAAGACTTTTGTCACTTAGGGATGAGACCGTTGTTTTGTGTTGGCTCACAAAACAACATTAGTTTAAGGGTTTAGGCTATGACTATGCTTTTTATATTTAAATTGCGTGGTTGTTTATTTTACGTAATTGCTATTAAATATAAATTGCCTTTTTGAACGGATTGTTTTAAAAGATAAAAGGATACAAATACAGTTAGTTTTGGATCCAAATTTTTCAAGGTTTTTGAAAAAAGGAAACTGGCAATTTTGACCCTTGTTCAAATCATAGATTAGCAAGTGCAACCCACCTTAGGGGCACTTCCGGTGTAAGGTACATAGGGCGTTGTAAGTGCACACACTATGAACGCCCGTGTTCAAACCGAAACTGGAAGGTGATAAAACTCTGCGAATTATCTCCGGGTGGTACCGGCCAGAGTTCGTCCAGGTCCCGGGTGGTGCAATCTATTTTGGTAATTATTTATTCACTGGGTGGTACCAGGCCAAAATGCACTAGAGAGACTAAATATGCACGGACTATTAATATCCGATGTCCCGACGATCTAGAAGTCGTATTTTCAGATAGGAATACGATTGGTATAGTTTTACCTACCATAGATCGCATGAGTCGGTTTGACATGATCACATGCTTCCCGACACATGTGAAATATGGATTCTAGTCTAATAAATTTATTTTAAGGGTAATAATTTATTAGAATTATATAATTATAAACTAAATTGGAATTTATATTCTTCTGTAGATGTCTCCAATTAGCATTCCGTTTTATTCACCTGAGGAATCACTTCGCCTTATTACGGGCAAGTGGAAGCTTACGGGCCAGAACTTTCCAGTTTGGAAGTTACACTTACAAAATGTTTTGAGTGCCCAGGGTAAACTTTATGTGATCAATAAGCCCATGTCACGACCTAAAAGCAATTCCCCAGAAGAGGAATTTGCTGAATATTTCAGATTCATGGCAGATGAATCGGATGTAATGTCCATTCTAGTTTTCTCTATGTCACCCGAGTTCACGGGAGACTTAAGAGTAAAATTCTGTCACGAGGTTGTGAGAAATGTAGAAAACCAGTTAGGTTTCTACAAGCATACGGGCAAGCTTTTGATCATGCAAGAGATTCTCTCCCTAAAGCTACAAGAGGGTCAGTCAGTTAAAAACCATCTTATTGAAATGAGAAGGCTTTTTAAATGTTTATCACGTCTGGGGTACAAGATGACTCAGGAGGAGTTAGTGTACCTCATGTGGTTCTCCCTCACAAAGGAAGTTCAGGACACAGCTAGTGCCTACATGAAGGAACCAAAGAACGACGTGGATAAAGTTCATGAAGATATCCTGGCCAGTCTAGAGCCAGCACCCGAACCTGCGAATCTCATGGACACTGATATAATTGATGAGCTGGGAGATCTGAGTTGCCCAGAGTGCGGCAGTGAGGATATTTGCGAGCACTCGATGAATATCGACCAGATAGAGATCGGTTTACCCGATGCTCTAGGTATCTTTATGATAGATTGCTTAATCACTTCTTATGAATCATGGGTAATTGATACAGGCAGTGGTAACCACATTTGTAATCATTTACAGGGATTCACTAGAAGAAAGACTATGAGGAAGGACCGTTCGAACCTACGAGTTGGCGAAGGCACTCCGTTGATTGCTGAAGCCGTGGGATCTTATAGTCTTAGTTTACCCTCGGGTCTAGTTTTGGAACTGAATAATTGTTATTACATTCCAAATATGATTAAGAATGTTTTGTCTTTTGATTTATTAGTAGACCAAGGTTTTTATTATAAATATACTTATAAAATGATTTCAGTCTTTAAAGATAACATTTTCTATTTTAAAGCTACACCCGTAGATGGTCTATACACTGTAAATCTACAAGACAACAATAGTGAAATCTATCATATAAGTAAGCGATCCAAGGATATTGAGGATGAGACTTACCTCTGGCATTGTCGTTTGGGCCATATAAACAAGAAACGCGTTGAACTACTCCTAAAAGGAGGTTTTCTTGGCATTTTCGACTATAAACCTTTTGATAATTGCGAATCTTGTTTATCTGGTAAAATGACAAAGCAACCTTTCAACAATGAAAATGAAAGGGCTACTGACTTGCTTGAAATAATTCACACATATGTGTGTGTGGACCTTTCAGTCATGTAGCAAGAGGAGGATACCGGTACTTCATTACCTTTACTGACGACTTCAGTAGGTATGGTTATGTCTACTTGATGAGACATAAATCTGAAACCTTTGAGAAATTCAAGGAATATCAGAATGAAGTACAGAATCTACTTGACAAGAGGATCAAGTTCTTACGGTCAGATCGTGGTGGCGAATATCTCAGTGATGAGTTTGACAATCATCTAATGGAGTGTGGGATTGTGTCCCAACTTACACCTCTGTATACACCTCAGATGAACAGTGTATCAGAAAGGAGAAATCGTACTTTGCTTGACATGGTACGAACGATGATGTGTCATTCTTCGCTGCCAATATCATTCTGGGGACATGCGCTCGAAACAGCTGCACATATACTGAACAGAGCGCCAACAAAGTCGGTTGAAAAGACTCCATATGAGTTATGGAAGGGTAAGAAACCCAACATATCTTTTCTGAAAATTTGGGGTTGTGAGGTTTACGTCAAACGACCCACCTCAGAAAAACTCAAACCCAAATCCGACAAGTGTTTCTTCGTTGGATATCCCAAGACCACCGTGGGATATTATTTCTACAACCCTGAAGAGAACAAAGTGTTTGTTGCTCGAAATGGAAAATTTCTGGAAGAAAAGTTTCTCAGTTTAGAGAACACCAAAAAGGATGTAGATCTACAGGTAGTAGACGAAGAAAGCACTACACCAGTTGTTGTGCCAGAAATTCAACATAACAATGTTGAACCTCAATCAGAGCCGATTGAGGAAGTGCAAACACAGGACCTTCGCAGATCCAGCAGGGTAAGACAAGAACCAGACAGGTATCTTGGGTTCCTAGTCTCTCAAGATAACGAAGACTTAAATGAACCAACATCCTATGGAGAAGCTGTGTCAGGCAGTGAGTCTGAACAATGGCAGGAAGCCATGAAGGCCGAGATGCAATCCATGTACGACAACCAAGTTTGGGAGTTGACTGATTTGCCACAACACTGTAAGGCTGTTGGACGCAAATGGGTTTTCAAGAAGAAAACCGACATGGATGGGAACGTACACACCTTCAAAGCCAGACTGGTTGCAAAAGGATTCACGCAAACTCATGGCATTGACTATGATGAAACCTTTTCACCAGTGGCTATGTTAAAATCAATTAGGATTCTTATGGCCATCTCAGCGTACTTTAACTACGAGATTTGGCAAATGGACGTCAAGACAGCTTTTCTGAATGGAAAGTTAACAGAAGACGTCTATATGGAACAACCAGAGGGGTTTGAAGATCCTAAGAATCCTAATAAGGTGTGTAAGCTGCTAAAATCCATTTATGGGTTGAAGCAAGCATCTCGAAGCTGGAACTTACACTTTGATGAGCGAATCAAAGAGTTTGGTTTTACCAAAAGTGAGTTCGAGCCGTGTGTCTACACTAAGTTCAGTGGGAGCATAGTAACCTTCTTGGTCTTATACGTAGATGACATTCTACTCATAGGAAATGATATACCAACTTTACAGAGTGTTAAGAGTTGGTTAAGCAAATGTTTCCAGATGAAAGACCTTGGAGAAGCCGCTTATATACTTGGTATAAAGATCTACAGAAATAGATCTAGGCGGCTTATCGGGCTTAGCCAAAGTACGTATATCGATAAAATCTTGAAGAAATTCAGGATGGATGAATCCAAGAAAGGATTTATCCCGATGCAACATGGCATAGTGTTAAGTAAAACACAGTGTCCTGTTTCTAGTCAAGATCAGGACAAGATGAAATCGGTCCCATATGCTTCTGCAATTGGATCGATTATGTATGCCATGCTGTGTACTAGGCCCGATGTTGCTTACTCAGTAAGTGTTACGAGCAGATACCAACAGAATCCGGGTGAACCCCACTGGGTGGCTGTCAAGAACATTCTTAAATATCTGAGAAGAACGAAAGAAATGTTCTTGGTCTTTGGAGGTACTGAGGATGAAATTAATGTCACCAGATACTCTGACGCTAGTTTCCAGACCGACAGAGATGACTTCAGGTCACAGTCAGGGTACGTCTTTACCCTAAACGGAGGTGCGATCTCATGGAAGAGCTCGAAGCAGGACACGATTGCAGACTCAACTACAGAAGCAGAGTACATTGCAGCATCTGATGTGGCAAAGGAAGCTGTCTGGCTAAGGAATTTTCTATCGGATCTCAGAGTGGTTGCCAGTATCTCGAGACCGATCGATATATTCTGTGATAACTTAGGAGCTGTGGCGCAAGCAAAGGAACCTAGAGAGCATCACAAGTCAAGACACGTGCTCAGAAAGTATCACCTCATCCGAGAGATCATTGGAAGAGGAGATGTGAGAATATGCAAGATTCCAACAGAAGACAATGTCGCAGATCCACTAACAAAGCCACTAGCAAGGGCAAAGCATGAGGCACATGCGAATTCCATTGGGATGCAGTACCTGGAAGCCAGTAGCTAGTTCTTAGTTTATTAATTATTACTATAGTTTAATTTAGAAACAATGTAATCATGTAAAGTTTTTATTTCACAGTGTGTTGGAAATAAATGGAGGTTTTATTTTCATGATTATTCTAAATTGACTATTTTTTGCATATTTAACGTATCCATGATTTTACAAAGTCTTGTATGAAATCTAAATTTCCGTAGCCACTTGTTGAAATGGGAATTTCAATAGGGAGTTTAACGCTATTATAAATACTTGATGATTTATTCAAAGTAGAGAATAAAAGCACAAGTGATGTGACCAAGTATTTATAGATACTCATCAGAGTGTTTGGGTATTGGAAGTGAACAGTAATCAAGACTTGTAGCACGACTTAAACGTTTCGTTACAAGTACCGGTGACGGTTTAAATTGCACTTTTAAGGTTGATTTTGAGGGTTTTCACTTTTCACTCCCATTTTCTCTCCTACCCGATTTCCTCTTTCCTCCTTCTCATCTATTGCGAACCTAGGAGCACTTATTCTACTTCTCAGTGAAAAGCGTTTTTATAAAATTTTCATAGAAAAATGAAAATAAAAACTCAACCACATTTTTGTTAAACGTGTTTTCTAGAGTGGCCAACGTTAGTTATATTGACACGTCTCTGATTTTTGGAAGTGCAGATTATCCACAAGCTCCAATGGTACGATGAAGATGGTGACACGGTAAGAAGTGAGCTCCCCTTTGTGTCACTTGAACTGATTTTTTGTAAAAAACTACATTGTTTAAAATATACTGATTTTTTGGGTCAAATTGTCCTTGCTTTGCTAATTCAAGAAAAATAGGCCTAAGTTACTGTTTTTCTGTGTATGTGCATGTTATATATCTTGTTAAAAATACAGATTCTGTATATGCTTTAGTCTTCTGATAAACAGTGAGGCTTTTCGATGTTGTTCATGTTCCATTAGATTAGTGGCGTTCGCTTTTGTATTTGTATGTTATGATACATAAGTTGATGTTTGTTTGTTGTGCAGGTGGTTGATGAAATGGGTAAAAGGAAGCGCTCATACAAAATTTATGATATTAGTCGACCCAAGGTATATTGGTTTTATTTTTCTCCATCCTTATCTCAACTAAAGAGTAAAGAGAGTAAATTAGATTTGGGTATCCATTGATGACTACTTTCTAAATGTGCATTTAGTTTGGTTGAAATAAGATGACAACGTAAAGCATAGTAAAAAATTGAGGTTAAGTTAAGAAAAGTGGATTTGTGGAACCTTATTAGATTGCTATACAAAGATGCCCTTTTGTTGAAGCTAAAAAAATTATGGTTAGTCCATGGTCGCCGAGGGATGACTTCTCTGTCTACCAGGTTTGATTCATGTGGTGGCATCTTGACCATGGGTTAGTCCATGGTCGCCGAGGATTAGTAGCTTTTAGGTCTGTCCATGGTTGCCGAGGATTAGTCGGGTTCCCGTATGATTCCTGGATACATCGTCGACTTTTGTGTTTGGACGTGTGCGTGAATTATTTGTCGTTTAAAAAAAGTTATTATATATAGTTAACATTAGTCAATAATTTTCAGTTGATATTATTTACTGTTAATTGATACATACTATTATTACTTATAATAATTTTTTCCTAATATTTATTTCTGATTAAAAAAATATTAAATAAGTTTGAATAATAAAATGACAAGAACTTGTGTAATATTTTGTCAAAGGTTAGTAGCCAGTAGGTTATGTAATTTGGAAGTTTTGTTAATCGCGGGCCTTTAATTTATAGGCATGGTTATGTGGAGAATTGGGCTTTTTTAGTCATGTTTTGCTTTTTTAGTCTCTTGTAATGTATTTGATTTATTGTTTTGCTTTTTTGTCTATTGTTTTGCTTTTTTGTCTTTGTATGTTATTAATTGGTTTTAATTAAAGATGCATCAGCGTTGATCAAGGTATCGACTTCATTAATTGCATCGACCTCATTAAGGGTATGATATGACATACATGAGTGAGGACCTAATTGTATATATAATTCCATTCCTCACAAACACAATCACTCTCATACACAAACACAAACACACACTCTCCCTTTTCTCCCTCTCTTTCTCACACACACACAAACAAACTTTGAGATGGCTGATTCGTTCAACACACCGAAAAGCGAGTTGAAGGAGGAATCAGGCGAACTGAAGTCGTCCCCTCGATGTATAGGAATTGGCTTTGGCTCCTATGTGGGACGAGTTCCCTTTCCTTAAGTTCCAACATAAACATCTTTTAGCTTTAAGTTTTAACCACTTGACACTACCACTTGTAAAGTTAGATGGATTTTCCTAGTTGATATTTGATCCTCCAACACTTCCTCTTTTATACGCTATTGCAAGAGTAACAATATTATTTATTTTACATTGCAGAAATGTTGGTTTTGGTTTTCTTTATAAAAATAACTCGGAATCATGATCCAAATGTTTTAAGTTTGATGAGCATGTTATGACTCGTGTCGTGTTCGAGTCATGTAACACCCAGAATTTTTTAGAACGGGGCAATTACTTAAAATCCCTTATGCCACCGTTATATTTTGTGGTTTTTGAGCTGTTTTGCTTAGTATAATCTTCGATAAAAGTCCTATAAGAAAATCCAAGAAAATTCACGTTTGGGAAAAATTTGAGTTCTACCGATAGTTAACTCTGGGTGAAACTAGTGTTAGTAACTGGTATTGGGAACAACAAAACATATGCTACTAAGACTTAAGGCAAAGATAAATTCGCAAGACTTGTAGCACGACTTAAAGTTTCGGTACAAGTACCGGTGACGGCTTAAACTGCACTTTTAAGGTCGATTTTGATGTTTTTCACTATTCACTCCCATTTTCTCTCCTACCCAATTTCCTCTTTCTCCTTATCGTTGTGAACCTAGGAGCACTTATTCTAGTTCTCAGCGAAAAGCGTTTTTATAAAATTTTCATAGAAAAATGAAAATAAAAAAACTCGACTACACGATTTTAAAAACATGTTATCTAGGAAATATAGTTTTCACAATTTATGGGATGTGGTGGAACAGTCCATCGGTCCGGATTCAATTCTAAAAGTAGGCAACAATTGTGGTTGGACTTCTCATCTCAAAAAAAAAAAAAAAAATTTGATGATTCGTTCTTAATTTTGGGAAAATTTTGGATTCTGTGTTGGAGATGCTCTTAATAAAATTGGGACATCGCCAAGAAGCGATCAGAGGAATGATTGTATTCTGGCCGGAGTTTCAATCAGAGTCACTTATTATCTCTGGATGCTTTTATCAATGGCTGCTGCAGGTAAAACCCTATCTCCACCATACTGTTTATTTATTCATACTTTATATAAATTAAATTGTGTAATCTATCCTAGTACAGAAGAATGGGTTTTAAGGTTTAATGGAAGCTAACCGGTATGAATTTTGTTCCAAGTTTGAATGCGCTCTACTTTCTACCCATCTATGCAGTTTGAGATGTGTTATCATAGTCAACCTTCTACAATACACAATTTGGAGATTGGAAATTCACCTTTTTGATGTTAAAAATCCAATTTGCTAATTATTTGAGATTTCACTTTGGGGGAGGTCTGAAATCTAAAGTTAATGTTAAAGGGTTCGAAATCCGATAAACACATTATTTTGATATGTTTGCTTGATCTTTGTTATATAATTGGACAATTGCAAAGAGCAAGTGGACTGATCTTTTATTAAGAATGCTAAAATGAATCAATTGTCATCTCTCACCAAAATATACAAGATTTTTTTTGAGGATATATGTTACTCTTGTGAAATCTTAAATCTTTCAACCAGGGCATGAAAAAGATGCACAACTTGAATCTTTAACATCAAAAAGGTAAAATTCCAATCTCCAAGTTGTGTGTATTCTTAATGGTTCACTATGATAACCATCATCACATCGAACTCCTTAGAACCTACAACATGATTATGAAAATATAAGCAACTAGTACTTTTCAAGTATCTTGTGAACCTCTCTTGGGAAATCAAGGTTACATTGTTGGGTTTATGTTGTGTAATATGGGACCATATGATTTTCAAGAGTGTAGGGCCTTTCGGCATTACAAACATACCTGTTGAGGTTTTGTTCTTTTGTGGCATTGACTTGTGTATTTGGTTATTAGGAGTATGATATGAATTGTTAGATTCTCTTGTTACTTATTTAGTTACAACTTATGGTTCTTGAATCTTTGAGTTTTTCATCTCTTCTATCTATCGACTTGTCTTTGCTTTTAACTCAACTTTATGAACTATGAGCTTGGGCTTCTATGATGAGTTATTGAGTTTCATTTTGGATAAGGTTGTACAATTGAGAAATCTTTTTTGCTTTTCTTTAATCTTTTCAATGGAGCAATTATTTATAAGCTTTTGTTTCTTTCTTAGCTTGATCACTTATTCTTAAATCAAGTTTTGTTGCATATCCTTTATTTACACTACAACATCTCAAATGCATGCTTACCCGTACATATCTTACATTGTTAGTAATCAGGGCTTTTTGCCGTCAGCCGCCCCTCTCCCCTCTATTTGCAGTTACTTTGGTACTACCTGGTTCCTAATAAAAAAAAAATCCTAATCTCTGTCTCCCTTACCAGACTTTGCAACTCTAATTATTTGGTGATTGTGTGAAACGGTTAGGATTTTGTGGCATGTTATTATGTATGTCCAACCCTAAACGGGCAACAGTTTATAGTTTTATCTTCAGGGGAGACAAAGTTCCAATTTGACATCTTCGACGTCTCAGGAATCCAAAGTTCCACGTGTAATTATTTTTTCTGTTACTTAAAGATTATAGTTAAACTCAACCCCACAAATTGCGCCCAATGCAGTATGTATGTTCAAACTGGCCTATAAATTTTGGACAAAATGATTATTGGAGTCAAGACCATATGACCCTAAAACTCTGGAATTGAAGCTCAATGATAATGGTATCCGAATGGCTTTACGCAATGCAATGGAACCACATAAGTCCTAATTACCCTACCACAATGAAGATGTAGATACACAACCCGCACAGCTATTTACCAATTCCTGCTTGTTATTTTATAATCCCTATTATCATGCCAAAGGGGTGTTCGTAATTGTATCCAAACCCCATTCAAAACTATCTAGCTATATTGTTTTTATCATTCTAGTCTTGTATCTCTGCCTCTATAACTCTCCATTAGATAGTGATATTACTCTTAGAAATTTGCAAGAAGTTTTACAGGGTACTATAGGGTTATGGAGGAGGAATTTGATGCCCTGCTAAAAAAACTAGACTAATGTACTAGAATTGCTTTATACTTGAAAGTCTTCAGTTTGATGTAAATGGGTATATGTGGTGAAGCTAAATCCATTGGCTCCTTTCACAGTTTGATGGTTCGTGTCGTGACCAAAGGCTATTGCCATGCCTGCTAACATTGATTATTAAGAGACATCACCTGTCTTGAAAGATGATTAATGTTCTTATTTGTATTTGTAACGCTATTGCTACTCTTTATCACTAGCTTCTCTACTAACTTGATATCAAGAATGCCTTGATGGAATTGTTGAGGAGGGGTGTATATTTCGACATTCCACCATGCTTTGTTATTCATAGATGCCATGATGGTTTGTCCTTTAAACAATCTTTGTATCGACACATAAGGTATGTTGCTTTAACAATCCTTGTACCATTTCCAAGGGTCTAATTTGTAAGATTTTCATAGGTTCTTTTAGGGTTTGCGTTAATAAGGGGTAACAACTAACGTTTGTTGTTATATTGGCATTGATGCATAAGGTGTATTGTCTTGGTGGTATATGTTGATTACATAATTTTGTCTCGAGAAGGCCATCAAGGTATTTTTGAATTTAAACAGTCTTATAGGGTACTTAATGCGAGTCATCAATCTTGGACGTCTTCATTACTTTTAGGGGATTGAAGTATTTAGTATATTTAGGGGGTGTTTGGGAGTGCTTATCACCAGAAGTGCTTATCTCCTTATTTGCTTCTCCAAAAAGTCAAAAATTTGCGGCTTCTTTAAAAACTCTTTATTGATTCTCCAAGAAGCAAATAAGCTAATCCAAACACCTTGAAAACAACTTATGACTTCTCCAAGAAGGAGATAAGTCATAAGCACTTTCAAATAATCACTCCCAAACACCTAGTAAGCTATTAGGTTGCAAAGCATAGTTCATCCATGATTACACATAGTAAGCTATTAGTAGAGGATGTGAAGCTTTTAAAAGACCCATAACTTGTATCGAGGCTTAATCATCATATTATTACATAGTTGGACATCTCATGGAGCTCCATGAGTGTAATAGGGTTAATGTCTACCCTGGTAGGCTAGCTTCCAATAGGATGCAATTCTTTGGCTTTCAAGGTATGTCAAGGTCTTTCTAGGGAGATGTATTTGTATGCTTATCACGGTTGTTGTATAATTATAAGATTCTCATATTTGGTTGCCTGAGAAGAGGGTGAAACTTCTTTCTCCTTTGCATTGCTCAATCTTTCGGTCTTCCTTTTCTCTCAAGCCTACCAAGCATACCCTCCCTTTTTATCTTCCCTTCTTCGTGAATCTTTTTTTTTATAGATAAGGTTCACCTGGGCATAAGCCCAGACTACCAAGCATACCTTCCCTTTTTATCTTCCCTTCTTCGTGAATCTTCTCCATTCCTCAGCCGGTGAGCGGAGGTACCTTCGGGGGTAGTTAGCACTTGCCATCAGGTCTTTGGCCTGGTGGTAGGGAGTTTTCCCTATGATGGGGAGGTCTCGGGTTCGAGCCTTCCTGGAGGGTTTCTTCCTTGGGGTTAGTCTCCTCTAGGGAATATTCCCTTGGAGCAGGGTGTTAGCAGCCCTACCGAATTAATTAGGGGTGTGTAGTGGAGTGGATTCGAACTGGGGGCCCGGATAACTTGTTCGCAAGATCAACCGGGTTCGAATCTTGTGCCTCTACCGCTGAGGCGAAGCCGTTCAAAAAAAAAAAACTTGGCAGCGATATTTGTGGTAGTGGGGGTTGAACTAGGAAGGACTAGGGGTGTAAATGATGTAAGTCGAGCTCGAGTATTGGTATACTGGACTCAAACTCGATAGCCGTTTCCCAGGCTCGAACTTGACTTGAAAAGTCATGAGTAGTTAAAAACTAAACTTGACTCGAACTCGATAGCAATTTTCTAAACTCAAACTCGCACTCTCTTTAAGCTCGAACAAATCTTAATCTCAAACTTGAACTTGTCAAGCTTACCCGCTAAAATTTATGAAATTTATGGTTTTTCTCTTAGAAATTATAAAATTAAAGGTGTACTCTTAAAATTTGTAGAACTTAATAGAACCCAATTGATCCTCCATCTATTCAAATGATTATTCATACAATGTACCTACATTATCACGAAACCCTTTTGGAAAGATTTAGTGGTCGTTTACCAATAAAAACTGGGCAAGCGCTCACCAGGTAAGAGTCACCACCCTCACTTACCTTACCTGCAAGATTCTCGATCATCAAAGTAGTATGGTATAAGAGCTTACTAGGTAAGAGTCACAACCCTCACTTACTCGGTATGATTTTCGGTTAGCAAAGTGGCACGGTAAGATTGTTGGTAAAGACCATCCTCTCTTACCGGGTGAGTGTGTCTTACCAATACCCGGTAAGAGGCAATAAGTGTTTGATTATCCTATAAGAGCATAAGAGGCTATAAGTGCTTGGTAAACATTCTCTTAGACTTCATTTGTGGCAAGTAGGGATTGATTGAAGTCATTGAACTCTAAGTTCCAACTTGTCTATGTTAGGCTAGTCATGTTAATCCACTACCATAATATGTATCTTGTTATTTTTTTACTAGCTTATGAAGATAAGAACTTAAACCAAACACTATAATACAATGTAAGAAAGTTAGAAAATCGGATCAAAACCAAATATGGAAACTGAAAATTGCAGATACGCATGCCTTAATGAAATCAACATAAATGGTTTGCCCTCACCGGAAAATAATTGCAATGTAAGACTAGGCACATAGTTTTGCTGAAATTTTTTGCTTGAAATTTGTCACACTTGATACGTTGTGATTTCTAGAATCATGTAAAGTGCTGGGGAGATTCCTAAAGCAATTAAAACATAGAAAAAGGTTCTCAAGAAGGAAATTCGAAAAGCAGTAAAAAAGTTTCCAAACATGGCAAATTAGGGGCAAGGTGCGGGGGTGGACAGAGGCATAATCCGGGCCCTTAACCTACAAGCGATGGTTGGGACCAGTAGGGTTTTCCGTTGTTATAAATAAGACATCAAGCCAAGGTTTGTCCGCACCCCGCTAGCAAAGAGCTAAAACATTCTCTTTTTGTCTTAATTGTTTTTTTTTCTATTTTGTTTTTGTGAGATACTAAACTTAAGACCAAATATGGTGAGAAGTAAGGTAGAGCTTAAGTGCATTGAGGACATTCAAAAGAGAAGGGTGTGTTTCTCCAAAAGGCGAGCTGGCTTAATGAAAAAAGCCCGTGAATTGTCTGTGCTTTGCGATGCTGAAGTTGGTGTGATAGTGTTCTCGAGCACTGGGAGACTCTATGAGTTTGCTACTTCGAGGTCTCCTTACATTTTCATATTCCTTCTGCACTCAAATGTGCTATACTAGCTGCCATTGATTTTGATTCTTTTGCTTCCACTTTTTGGTTTTGAATTTGTGTTCATCCTTTTTGTGAACCTGAAGTTGGTTTTGAATTTTATTGACTGATTTTTGTGTTATTTAATTTATCCATTGAAGTGTTAAGGTTTTGGAGGCTGTTACAGTTAAGCTAGATTTATTTCTAACTCTGTTTGCATTGCATAATTTTGTTGTTTACAGTTAAGCTACATTCTTAAATGATTGCATTTTATCGATTCTGCCTCTTTATTCTGGTGGTTCATTTTGTCTTTGTTTCTTGGTTTCGGTTATGTGAATTCTTTTCAATTTGAAGCGTTATTTTTATGATATAAAATGAATTTTAGCATAAAAAACTCATTTTTTAGTATAAATACTCTTCTTTGTCCCGTGCATTAGTTCACTCGTTGAAATAGTTATATCCTCCCTAATAAAGGCAAATCACTTTTACTTTTTATATAAAGATTCTTAACTGTTGCAGATCGGTTATATTTACTGTTCGTGTTAGATTACAAAAAGTTTGGCTTCCATAAGTCTATTCTTCCAATTAGCCAAACTTTGCAAGTTTGTAGAAGAAATAATTATTTAGATATAATGAAAACATGGTTATTTAGTTTCTTTATCATGGCATATACATATATGTATACATATACATATACATATACATATACATATACATATACATATACATATACATATACATATACATATACATATACATATACATATACATATACATATACATATACATATACATATACATATACATATACATATACATATACATATACATATACATATACATATACATATACATATACATATACATATACATATACATATACATATACATGTACGTATGCATATAAGCAGGTTCATTTAGGAACCTTAAATATGTTAGGAACCAAGGGACCTACTTTGTGAGTATTAATGATGGATACTCGCAAAAAGGGTGGTTCTGGGTTCTTAAAGTATTTAAGGTTTTTAAATAAGCTTCCCGCCCATATGTATATACATATACATGTATGTGTGTATGTATTCGTACGCCTGTGCTTTTTTTTTCAAAATTTATGGTGCTGTTTGAAAATTGAAACCAATAAATCAAAGTGCTGAACTTCTCTTTGGTTGTTCGGATTCCATTTTCAAAAGTGGTTGTTTTTGGTTTTCATTTTGACTCCTATATTTCGGCCATTTTGTGTACTTAGGGACTCATCATTGTTTAATAGAACTGAATTTCGTTCGGATTATTACCTTGCCTCTTTCGTATAGAATGTTTATATATTTAAATACTATATCTTTTATTATGCTGCAGCATGCCCCAAATAATCAGAAGGCATAACAGATTTACTGGGCCGTCGCTATCATCATCATCATCACCCTCGTCGACACCATCACCATCTCGAGCTCAACCTGATGTGTCGCACTTTCTGGTCGATCTTTCCTTTTCTATTTTGTGCTTTTTTTTCTAGCTTGTTAGTTTTTAAGTTGTAAAATTGTTAATAAGTCATGGATATCTTATTCTGATGTTTCTTTTTATTCTCTTTCATTTTCTAGGCACAACAAGCAGAGGAGATCAGAAGCCTAAAAGAGGAAGTGATGATGCTGGAAACAGAAAATATGTAAGCAATCCCTTATAACTACAAGATTCTGAATTCCTGTTAAGATGTTACTTCTTAATTTTCAAATGCTATCAAGACAAATGAATATATACATATACACACACATGTACATATATATGTATATATTCGGGGGAAAACCACAAAAAAATGAAAAACTGAGGAATACTCTCGTAACTGTTCATTTGGATGGTATGCACATGTGCATACTAGTAAAATCTAAGCAATTTGTCTGTTATGCATATGTGCATAAAAACCAAAATACAACTTCAAGTACTTGTATGCACATGTGCATACTAGTAAAATCTAAGCAATTTGTCCGGTATGCATATGTGCATAAAAACCAAAAAACAACTTCAAGTACTTGTATGCACATGTGCATACGTGGTCATTAGGGTGTTCTTTAGTTTTTCATTTTTTGTGAGGTTTTCCCCTGAACACCCCTCTCTCTCTCTACATATATATACATGAAAGATGCAAAAATGAATAGAAAGTATAAAAAACAGTGAAAGAAAGCAATAGAGTTTATTATATATAAATATTGTATTTGTTGAAGGTCACTGGTGAAGGAGGTTGAGCATTTGAGTCTCAGGCAGCAGCCTATCTGTTATGAGAATGCTAACTTGGAAACAACACTCACTTTGAGGTAAACTTGCCTTCCTCTTAACTTCTAATTTTGTTTAAGCTTTTAGTTTTCTGACATCTCCAACAGAGATTCTCCAAAAATGGAGACTTTGGGCTAGTTTTTTGGTCCCATCAGATTCTCCAAAATGGAGAAAGCAGGAGAGATGGTAAATTTTCGAATTTGGAAAACTCCCTAAAAATGATTACTTCGGAGAAAGAAATGATATTCTATCATCATTCCCACCAACAAGAATATTTGGAATTAAATGTTTACCATAAAAAAATAATCTGTTATTGAATGCATTAGATATGCTAATGATATAATTAATGACGTAATCTCCAAATTGGAAAAGTTGATGGAGTTGAAATAATCTTTTTGGAGATTTTGGTTGTTGATTCTCTATTTTGGAGAATATGTTAGAGATGTTGCCATTGCAGGGTAGACAAAGGCCTAAAAATGGCACATTTTTCGTATTTTTTGCCTTTTATATTATCAACAAGACCGTATTATTTCCCACACAAAGAGAAAAACTTTGTTTATTCTAGGAACTTTAGCCTTATACATTTAATCATTGTATGTATTCGTAGGTAAATATAGCCATTTAATCTTTGCAATAAGAATTAGAATTCTATGTTTGAATCAAAATTGATGAGGTTTTATTTGATGTTCAGGCCACCTTCTTCCAACGCCGGCTTGGGCTTGAGGATGGAAATGCCGAAGAAGGAATTTGGCTCAACGAGTAAAATGCAGATGTGATGTTGTCCTCATTTTTGCGGACTATTTTAAGTTTGATTTTATCGTTTCGTAGAAGCTGTGTTAGATTGACTATCTTTACTAGTTTAATTTGTTAGAGTTGGTTTTAGGGGGAAGTTGTTGTTATCTGAATTTTGTTTTTAATCAGTTTCTTTATATATGATATATGCCCTCCTTTTTTTAAAGTATGTAATTATATGGTTGTGTTCCGGTGTAAGAAACATTATAAATGGTTATCAAATGTTGTATGAGAAATGAATACACATTGGGATGAGATATATCAGATCTCAGGGGGCGTTTGGTTGGCGGTATTGAGGGGTCAGGTATGAGAATGATAATGAAAACTGCTGTTTGGTTTGATATTATATAATGGAATCATTCCCGCAGATCCATTAATTTCCATTCCTGGACAAATTGGGGGGAATGAAATTTTTATTTCTACTTGGTTCTTTTTTTCATGCATTGTTCCATCTATAGATGTTAAATGAAACATCTTTTGTATTTTCAAGTTGGAAAAACATATTTTTTAATATGAAGCAATTTTTCATTGATTATAATGGATTAACCAAACAGCATCAATGCAATGCTCATTCCTATTCCCATTCTCCTGCATTCTCATTTTCATTTTCATTTCGCATTCCCTGAAATGAACCAAATGCCCCCTCAGTTCTTTCTAAAGTGCAGTTTATGGGAGGACATGAGATTAAAAGTGATTAAGGATTAAGATTTACTTCTTATTTTTATCTATACAAGTGTTAAATGTTGTTTATGTATTTGTTACCTCCTAGTCCCTATATTTTGATGTGATATATTGCAAAAGGACATGCAAAAATAGAAGTTCTCTATATTTGAAGAAATCTTTAAAATATATTTTGGAGATAGAAAATATTGTAATTGTTTTAAAGTGAATGTACATTAATATGCATTTTCTTTTTTTGGAAATTATTATTTTAAAAAACCTATTTTTGAAAGTTTATTACAGTAACAATCACATTAAATTGTTTAATAATACAATTAAATGTTAGGATCTCTAAAATAAATAAATATAGTATTAGAGTTATTCTAAGGATCTTACCTTTTAAATTTCTATTTTAGAAACATTAGAGAAAAAGTATGAAAGATACTAAACCCATACTTCAATTCAATATTGGACAACATAGGTGTAGTAATGAAGTTACTTCTTTTAAGATCCTCAAATGCTCAAATGGTCTATTTTCCTTGGCTTTAAACATTAGAATAAGACTTTTTTAAAAGTGAAAACAGTTTGCTTTGCTAACATAAAAATTAGAAGGCCATGGCCATTAGGTATCAAAATTAGCTAACTAGTCTGAAAAATATTGTATATTATTCAAACACAATCTAAAAACAAACAGTGTTATTTCTACAAATGAAATTGATGCTTTACAAATCTTCATTTTAGAAAAAGAATGAAAAGAAAACAATACAAACAATTTACAACCTAAATACACAATTTAACATTTATACAAGATACAAAACTAATTTCCACTAATTACTAATTATTATTCCTTCTAAGTGTTTCAAGAACTTCATTCCTAACAGCCATAATCTCTGCAAAAAGACCTTCTTCTTCTTCCTTCAAACCCTTCAACTCATTCCCAACAACCTCCAACCTTCCCTCCAATTCCTTCGCAACACCGGAATCACCGATCCCATTCCTGTTCGAAGTAATCAAACGCACACTTTCATTCACTCTTTCCAGTTCCATCACCAATTCCCCTCCCTCCATCACCTTCTTCCCGAAGACCGAATCCAATCCCACCAACGAGGAATCCGCCATTACCTCCGTAATCGACCCACAATCGCTCTTTAATCCCGATAACACAACTCCACATACCCATAAACCACTAGCTTTCAGAATCAAGATAGCTTCATGAAAGATCCTTCCTTTTCCATTCCCATTTCCAATTCCATTCCCATGTCCAGAATCACTTCCAATTCTTGTGAACTCCTTGATTGAATCACTTGGATGTTTAATTTCTCTCAACCGTTCGGTTTCCATGATCCTCAAAGCGTGAGAGAGCGAAACCCGATGGTGATCAAGGAGCGAAAGAGACGAAGCGATGGAATTAAGGAGCTCCAACATTTTAATACTGTAATCGAAATACTCTTCAATGGAATCCGATTCCCATTTACTCACCGGATAATCAATCTCCACCATCAGCTTGGCAAAAGCATTGTTGAACACGGGTAGCATCCGAAAACATTCGCGGATCCATCTCAACGACAAGACTTCCGAACTTTCCGACACCCGGTGTACGCTTCCCGCGACCAGCGATCGGAAAGCTTGTAACGAGGCTTCGGACATCCGGGAATGGCGATTATGGGAGAACCCAAGTGTTTTCAAGTGGAAAAGCATTTGATAATTTGATTTTGTGATATATGGTGAAATGACTTGATGGTTTTGGTTTATATAGAAAATTGAGTTAGTGGTGTTGTGATGACATACAGCAACCAAGAAGGTTGATGATGATCACAGCTTAATGGTTAAGACTTAAGAAGTTTGACTTTGGGAAGATGGTCAAACGTTCTTATCCGTTGGAAGGTTTTTATTTGAATTTGACACGGGTTTTTTTTGGCACACGTTTTTGTCAACCACTTAGGTGGATTTGCTTTTCGATTACTCAAATTGGTAAGTTCATGACTGCCTTCCATTTGCTTGTTTATGTGGCATGATGGATGAATTGAATAGAGGTTTATAAAAACATTGTACCGAGTTTATAAGATGCTTTTAGATATCGTAATAGGTTTTTCAAGACATTTTTATAAGAAAAAAAACGTTACTTTAGCTATTTTATAGGATGCTACTTACAAAATTATCATATAGAAACAAGTGTTTTAAAAAATGGGATTATAAGACTTTTTCTAAAAAGTGTCCTATATATTATCTAATGCGACACTTATATTAAAAGTAGCGGTGACCAAAAAAAAAACCGACCCAACCCATCAATCCAACTCAAAATTAACAAGTTGGGTTGAGATTTTCAACCCATTTAAATAAATTAATCAACTTGTCTAACCAATTTATTTAAATGGCATTATTTAGGTTAAAATTTGTAATATATATACAACATGTTTTCAACCGATTGAAGATACTATTTATTTTTAATTAAATATCATTAGTTACTTATAATATCTATTTAAAATATTGTATAATTTATTATTATCTTTAAATATGAAATGAAATCTAATAACATGTCTCCATCAACCATACTCTAAGGCTACCTGCACCCAACCCACTGAACCCACTCACTTTTTGAATGCCACATCAGCTGCCACATCAGCTTTATCCCAACCCTCTCTTTACCCTCCCATAAGGCTATGCGCAGCGGTGGTGTGGGTTCGATCGGGTATAGCCGGCGGGTTGAATTGGTTTGGGTGCGCAACAAGGTAAACTGGCGGGTTGGGAGGGCTGCGGTTTCTCCAAGCCGCTTTATTTGTGTGTGTGTTGTGTGTGTTGTGTGTGAGAGGGTTGAGAGGGTTGGGTGTGAGTTGTAGAGGGTTATGGGAGGGTAAAGAGAGGGTTGGAAAAAAGCTGATGTGGCAGCTGATGTGGCATTAAAAAAGTGAGTGGGTTGATTGGGTTGGGTGCAGGTAGCCTAACCCTCTACAACACACACACAACCCTCCCAACGCTCTCACTTTTCAATTTATTTTATTTATTTCATTTATTTTATTTAATTAAATAATATAATTAAATAAATAATATTGTTAAAAATAATTTAAAAATTCTAATATTAATAAAAATTACATAACATTAATAAAAAAAATTACATAACATTAATAAAAAAATTAAAAATCAATATCGAGGTTCCAAATATGTTCCACTAAATCCGCCCAAAGGTTATGGTGAATAGTTGAGTTTCTCACTTGGAAAATATTCACCATACGTTGCTCCTCAGTGAGTTGCGGGTTAGGTTGATCCGGAAGATCGTTGAGTCTCCCATGCGGACGTAGTCATCAAATGCGTCACCGGTTATTCCGTACGCCAGTTGCCGAATTGGCGCCGTACACTTTTGGTATGGAGAAAAACCCGGCAACCCCGCAGCGTCGTACTGTTGTTGGAAATATGGGTACCGTGTGTATAAATCATACACTATTCGTGTGAATAGATTTCTCGACATCCTAAAACGTCGCTTGAACATCTCCTCCGGGTACGTCGGGTTATCGGAAAAGTAGTCCGCGATTAGCCTTGCTTTACCTTCTACCCGACCCCTGTCTATGTTAGGGGCCTTCGAACGAGGAATCGATGATGATGCGTTTGCTTGT
Organism: Centaurea solstitialis; assembly: GCA_030169165.1. Lineage (NCBI taxonomy): Eukaryota > Viridiplantae > Streptophyta > Magnoliopsida > Asterales > Asteraceae > Centaurea > Centaurea solstitialis. The sequence goes on from CM058042.1 coordinate 83,255,262, forward strand.
TGGACAAGATGCGCAAACATTTGCGCATCTTGTTCCCAGTCTTCGTCGGTATCCGTGGATGATGAATCGTTCCAATAATCGGGTTGTGCCATTGTGGATGTATGTAGAAGAGAGTAGTGGTGTATATTGAGATGAAAGTGTGGTGTATATTGAGATGAAAGTGTATGTAGTTGAGATGAAAGTGTGGTATAGTTGGTATATTGGTATATATATATATATATATAAATGATTTGAAAAAAAAATAAAAAAAAATAAAAGAATTTGACCGTTGGAAGAGCCGTTTGACAACGGCTCTCCATACTCGCCAAAGCCCAAAGCCGCCGGCTCTCCACACTCACACACCCAACCCGCTTTTACCCGACGGGCTCAGCGGGTTTACCCGCGTCTGCACCCGCTCACCGGTGCAGAGAGCCTAATAAGTAATCATACTTGGTTTCCATATAAAAAAAAGCTAGCCAATGTTGTATGCTTTCTAACAACTAAGACCAAACCTCAAACTTATTTCCATTTTTTGTTGTGTTTTATTCAAACTTTAAACAATTTATTTGTATTAGTAGTTGTGTTTTATTTAAAAACTTAAATTAAATAGGTCAACTCAGATTTAATCAATTTATTTAACAAGTTGGGTTGCATTGAAAATCTCAACTCATTTATCTAAACAGGTTGGGACGTTGGGTTGGGTTGAGGTTTTTAACTCATTCAATAAATGGGTTGAACTCAAATCCAACCCATTGTCAACTTAACTCTAATTCTTAACCCAATCAACCCAATCGTCACATCAGCTTTCCACTATCTTATCCAAACCAACTCAATCTAACCCAATCCATCGACAATGGTAGACTCTCAACCCAATCTAAATAATTGAAAAAAAGAAGAAGAGAGAGATAGAGAGAAAGGAGAGAGAGGGTGGGGTGGGGTAGGGGTGGTCAGCGTCTACGTGATCGACAAGGGGAAACCGATAGGAGGGAAACCCGATCGGCCTCGGCGATGTTGCCGATGGACCTGATCGGCCCGCTGTAACCTGAGCCCAAGCCGATCGTCTGTTGCGGATGGTCAATGTTCTTAAAAACTTGTTAAGACGTGAATGACTTTAGTTGCACATTAATTTTTGGGCTTATACCTATCTTATATTTACATGTTGTATTTACGTTTATACATGAGTGTTATGATTTTTGAACTTGATATAATAGGTAAGTTATTTTTGTGATTGTTTTAGCATTAAGATACATAAAGTAAAAAGGTACAAAATTAATTTTTGAGAAAAAAATATGGATACAGCACATTATACGACAACAAAGAACTATTAACATATGATGAACTATATAATAAGATGTAATATTTTATTATAAACCAAAAATAGAAAATTAATGTAATTTTATCAATGTTCGAAAAAGCTCGCCGCAACAGCCGCCGTGGCGCGCCGTGGCTTAAGGCTTGTGTCTCACGCCACGTTATGCCTGAGGCACGCCATGGCGTACTGCGCGGTTTTTGTAACACAATAATTTCATTTAACGTATATTTTTAATGTCGTAATTGTTAGTTTTTGATGTATAACTTACTTTAAACTGTTTATTATCATTTTTTCAATGAGTAATAGTAAAAAAAACATATGTTTATGCATATAATATTATGTATGATATAGAGATCTGCCGCCATAAGTCACGCCTTGAAGAACGCCATAACCTCGCTATGGCTTCCAAGGCTTGAGGCTTGGCGTTGCCGCCACGCCACGCCTCACGCTATTTGGAACCTTGAATTTTATATTAGAAGAAGGAAAATGCGAAATTGATTTTTGAGTAAAACAAATAAGCGGTGGTTGAATGGAACACGTTTTACTTAAATAGTGACCGTGAAAAAACACATCGGTGTTTTGTATCAATTTTTCTATAAAAAAAGGTGTTCTTTATATTATTTATTCAATAAAAAGTTAAAAAGTTTAGAATTAAAACTAAGAATGTGTTTTTATTGTAGTTTTAATTACAAAATCTTCTAGTGTATTAGTAAAACCCAATGAGACGGAGACAATTCCCATGCCTAAGTTTAATAGACTAGATTAAGGCCATCCTTAACCGTACCCTTCATACCTCTCATTTTTGCTGCCACCTTAGCGCCACATCAGCTTTACCAACACCTTACCAACACCATACCAATTCATCCTTAACCATACCAATACCATACCCCTAATTAATTGGAAAAAAATAGAAAAAAAAGCAAGAGAGAGAGAGAGAGAAAAAGAAGAGAGAGATAGAGAGAGATGGGGGTAGGGGGGGTGGGGTGCTTCGTCCAAATTCAATCGGCAAGCAGGTGCCGACACTCTTCACTGCCGGAACCATACCGCCCATCCACGGCGGTGTTACCGTCGGTACCAGGTTGGTACCGACTTGGTGCCGGGCCGGCTAATGATGGCCTAATATTCAGTAAATTGCAAATGATGGTCAGCTCAGTTGGTTTGATGCATGGGATATAGTTTTCATATAGTGAAGGTCAGGAGTTCAACTCCTATTGGAGTCAATTGTGGAGGATTTTCCCTGAACGGGTGCCTGGTTTGAATATCAGCTGATGCCTTGAAGCTTTTTAAATGGAAACTGGATGACTAGGTCGGGGTGGTTATTCTTCTTGTAGAGGTTTCGAACTCGGGTCATCGTGATTTGGTGTCATGGTGGTACGATAATACTCCGTTGCACTAACATGCCGTTCAAAAAAATATATACAGTAAATTGTCTTTTACTAATTTTTACTATATACATACACAGTAAAATAATAAAGATAAAAAAGGATCGAGTGCCCAGTTAAAAGAATTGAACCCATTGGGATCCAACCACTTCTAGCCCAAACCAAATTTAATCTTATATTTATCTTGTTAGATGGACTTAGGTCCTCCGTAAGTAATGTTGGGCCTGGTTACTTTTTCAAACTGTAACCATCTCCAAGTGGATACGGTATTGGGCTTAATGGGCTCAATCCGAATTGGGCTTTGGGTAGTTTTTTTCAAACTAGACCCGATCCTATCCTTGTTATAATTTCAAGCCTAACGGTCTATATCAAGATCCAGAAATATTTTCAAGTGGTGCAACGGAACAAAATGGCAACGACATTAACAATAGTAAAAATGGTACACATCATGTACACCCAATTTTGTTGTGACCGCAGTGGGAATTGCTAAATCCATCCCGGTCTACAAGTGGTTTTTGCTTTTATAACATTGTGCATATCTAAAAAAATGATAAATAGACATGTGTGTAAACGGTTTTTTGTTGTATCCCACACCGTGTGTAAGCCAAGGCAAGTGTTCAGAAACGCCCTGTATGTGTCTTGCGTAGATCAAGATGGGACAAGACCTCGTGAAACGTTATACCATTGTTATCCCTAACAAAAACCGAATAATGGGTGTTGTATGGATTGCTTGGGATGTGCCAAATATAGTGGATAGAATAGCAGGACCCATGCCTATGTATGCTTGTCTTCATACAAATATTTATTACTATATATATGTATCCACTAGTTTCTTTCTTGGCCTTTTTGTACACTTCCTTTCCAAAAAGGAATAAATCTAATTTTATAATTCGATCTCTAATTAAAACGTATAATTAAGATTGCGATATATAATAGGGAAAAGTGAGTGTGTTGCTGTCATGTACCTAACCTTAGGTACAACAACCTATCAAAACTACGTAGTTTTGATTAATACACACTAAAAAAATATATAGATTAAAACCTAAAAAAAGAAAAGATAAAATAGATTAAAACCTTTCCTTCTCATAGACATTCCAAATCCATCCCAGGAATTCATCTTTTTTGAAGGAATTACTTCGAAATTCGCCATCATCCATTGAGATATGTTGATTCACAGGACCAGGAAATTGCTTCAATAAGGAAAACCCATTTGGCCCTTCTTCCATATAACTTCAAAATTAAGAGAATAATTTGTAATGTCTTAAGAATTCACCATACTAGCAAAAATCAAAAAGCTTAATGGAGACAAACTGAATCATTATGATGTTGGCAAAAATTCAACAGATTTCAATCGAACAGAACAACAAAGCAATCTTCATCCTCAAATTGCTAATAACACAAAAAATCAGTTTTAGTCACAGATCTGATATAATATCGGAATAACTACACCAATTTTACCCACCCAAAAACCCACAAATCTTTCTCTCTTTTCTTCAATTCTTCAACAATGTGAATTCATGGCGGTTTTCTTGGGGCAATGTGGATTCAATCGGTGACCGGAATCGGAATCCGGTACCTGCTCAGGAAGTATATCGCCGGTGGTGCTCATTGGAAGGTAGCGAGATTGGGTGATTACGTGGGCTTTTTTGCCGATGTGGGCTCTATTGTTGGTTGGTAGGATTCAGAACTTTATTGGGTATGGATGGATTTGGCTGATCGTCGCCGGAATAGCTCCGGTGTTGCCATTGTTGGTTGTAACCTGTAAGTATTACTTTCTACCAAACGCGACTCACTTGACTACACTTGCATCTGATATGATCCATTTTTGAATTTCTATTTCAATTTGATTTTGTGTTTTTTGATTTTTCATACAGTTTGAAACTGATTTGATAACTCTTAATAAATTGGTTGTTTAATGACTTCAATCCCAATTTTGTGTTTGTGTTTTTTGATTTTGTGTTTTTTAATCAAAACTACGTAGTTTTGATGGGTTGTTGTACCTATGGTTAGGTACATGACAGCAACACACTCACTTTTCCCTATATAATAATATGATTATGGTGTGATGAAAGTACTTGTAAAGTTGGCTAGTCTCTTTTGATACAAGTGTGACCATGAATCCAATAATTATGGTGTGGGCAGGTGACAATGACTTATATGAATAATATTACATCCACCAAGCCATCAATCAAGGCTGATTAAATTTTAAAAATTCATATATATAATTTGAGCTTCAATCACAAACAATAATCAAATAAGATAACAAACCAAATAACATAATACAATTACGATTAAATTATATGTGATTTTACACTATATGATTAAATATGCAAGACCTTGGCCGTAACATAAGTCGCAGGACCAGTCACATTCACGCCCTTGACATCGGACTTAAGTTTTTTTTAATTGAATAGACTTTCAATATAATTTGATTACATAAATTCAATCGATAATTCGTCGGTGAGTAAACATCTTATAATTTTTTTTTAATTAAACAGATTAACCGATAGATTTCCGAGGGAATTTATTTAATTAACTTTTGTGGGTAATTAATCCATAGTAAATTTATTCAAATTGGAGAATTAAAAAACGTTGAATATATTTACGAACCATCGCCGAATACCATTCACTAGAATAAATTCATATGTGAAAAATGGAAGATTATGTAGGAAGAAGTAAGAAAAGGAAGATTATCCAAATCTATGATTTCCGAGGGGCGAGGGATAGTAGTGATGGTGGAGGATCAAACCTCTATCTCCTATGTACACCGTTGCAACCTATTGTTAAAAAATGGAGGTCTTGGTTCGAATCCCACCCAAAGCCCTTCCGGCAGAAATTCCGTGGGAGATATTTACGAGATTTCCAATGGACTAATTGAAATTTGAAAAAAAGTCGACATCTACATGAACTGGGCATTATGTTGATGATGATCTTTCATCTTTGTTATTCAATGGCCTTGATAATCAATAAACTTAATATAAAGGGATATAACTAAAGTTTCTTAAATCATGGAATCATGTCTAATTACCCTCAATCAATACTCGAATCATGTCTAATTACCCTGAGTAAACTACGAATTTGGTCCCTGAGGTTGACTCAAAATAACACGTTTCGTCCTTGAACTTTAATATCTACAAAAAACGTACCTGAGGTTCCATTTTTGCAACGGGTCTGGTCCCTGCTCACTAAATGTCGTTAAAAACTCAGTTAAGTGAGGGGTAATTTTGCCAAAGTGAAAGAAGAAGGGTCAATTTGTAAATTGTTCATTTACTCTCTCTCTCTCTCTCTCTCTCTCTCTCTCTCTCTCTCTTTGCTAAAAACTGTCCCTGACTCCCTTCCCCAACTTAGGGGCCAAAAGTGTTGTCGGCGACCCACCGCCTCTCCGAGCCGCCGCGAACCGCCACCTCAACTATCACCGCCCAGATCATACCCTCCCGCCACCACCCTCCACCGATGTCAACTCCGATCTCCTTCCAGAACTACCTACCACTGGCTACAACCTCCACCTTCTTCGGTCACGCCACCAATGCCGCTGCCCTCCCTTTCTCCCTCTTCTTCGACGTTTGCAAGTTAGGGTTAGGTTTCACGATTTCTTAGGGTTAGGGGTTTTGATTTCCAGGTTAGGGTTAAGGTGTTCGTTTTCTTAGGGTTAGGGTTTTCGATTTACAGGTTAAGGTTAATGTTTTCGTTTTCTTAGGGTGACGGTTTGTGGGTTTTCGTTTGCGTGGTGGTGATGGTTGTTTGGTGGTGGTTTGGTGTTGGCAGTAGTAGTGGTGGCGGTTTGGTGGTGGTAGTTTGGTGGTAATTTGGTTGTAGGTGTGGTGGTGGTAGGTGTGGAAGTGGTGGGTGTGGTGGTAGGAGTGGCGGTGGGTGTGGTGGTGGATGTGGTGGTGGTTGTTTGGTAGTGGTGGTGACTGTGGTGGTGGTCGTAGTGGTGGTGGGTAGATGAAGATGATTGAGAGAGAGAGAGAGAAGAGAGAGAGAGTTACTATTTTGAACCTTCTTCTTTCACTTTGGCAAAATTACCCCTCACTTAACTGAGTTTCTAATGACGTTAGTGAGCAGGGACCAAGCCCATTGCAAAAAATGGAACCTCAAGTACGTTTTTTGTAGATATTAAAGTTCAAGGACGAAACGTGTTGTTTTGGGTAAACCTTAGGGACCAAATTTGTAGTTTACTCAATTACCCTCAATCAATACCTACCTCCTTTAAAACAACCTTGTATAAATTTGGTTTCTTATTAGTCTAAAGTGGTTTGTAAAGTTAACACCAATGAGTTGGTTAACCAATCCATGAGAGACTAACGAAAAAGTTAACGAACATTAGGATGACGGAGGAAAATTACTGCAAGGTGTAAACGTGAAAGACAAATTTGTCAAAATAAATTTGAGGGACAAAATCATGAAATTGACAAGCGTTAGGGACCAAAAGTGAACTTTATTCTTTTTTTTTTTAAATTTAAGGATGGAAGTCAATGGATATGGGTCAAAGTAAACATTTGACCAATCCGTAAGTGATCTTCTACCGTCCAGTCAGACCATCCTGATCCAACAGCAAGTTCTAGTTGTGAAATCTGTTGGGGTGAAGGTCTGCTTTTTAGTCGTGTCTCTAATCACATGTAAGATGACATTTTTCACATTTTCTTGTTTTGACAATGTTCTCCTCTAGCTACTGCAAACTATTTATCTATATCAACAGCGTGTGATCTCCAGGGGTGTTCACGGGACGGGGTGGGGCGGGAAGTGAAAATTTTGAGAACCATATGTACGGGTCATGAGTCCTAATTTTACTATTCGAAATCGAATCGCAGGAGACGAGTACCCGCACCAAACTGAACCGAAAAGGAACGGGTACCCACGGTTCTGTTCACGATTACCAACATTTTGTTGAGTTTTTTATATACACAAAACATATACTGAAAAATGAAATTATTTTGTCACAAACTAAAACAATTGACACTAAGAAATTAGAGCATGGAGGATTGTCGTCGATACGGGTGCACAGAAACAATCTAGACCGAATCTAACCGACAAACCAATGGCGGTGAGGGGTGAACGAAGAAAACACGACATGTGATCGAGATTTTCCTAAGATTAGTAATTTTTTTTATTATAAAGTATTAATAAATATATTTTTCTTAACAAATTAAATATATACGGGACGGGGCATATGCGGGTAGTAAATTTAGAGAACCGAACCCGACCCACGACTCGATGGGTACCCGTATTTTTGGGTCACGGATTGCTCAAATATCGATTTTCTCGGTTTCAAATTATACGATTCGGTTCGGTTTTTCTGTTTTTTTCAACATCCGTAGTTGTCTCAAAACAAAGTCATAAATCCCAATTTATATAAAGATATTTATTGGCCTTCTTGCTACAATCCTATAATTATTCGACTTATGATTAAATTTGATACAGGATCCGTACGTACTAAAATTAATGCCAATTCTTGTACGACATTCATAATTACATTGTGTGTATATATATATATATATATATATATATTGTTTATATTATGATGGGGTTGATGTTAGTTGATTGGATGATGGAAAGATCATGGAAATATTGGTTAATTTAAAAAATTGGAAGAATTATGTAATGGAAAGAAACTGGAGATGTGTTATGAAATGCTACTGCACATGGATCAGTTGACTCTAGTGATCAATTAGTGAATAATTTCATGTGGCCTGCCAGCAACTTCTTTGAATTTAATTTTATATTTTTATTTAATATATGCATGCCATTAGTTTTTTTTTCTATTAAAACTTAACGAGTTTTTGCATTTCACATTGATTTAGATCGCGAAATATTTGAGTGGTTATTAACTCGTTTAGTACCCAATCTGCGTAATGTTGAGGACATAAGTCCGTCATAAGTTAAGAACTTCGATAGTTATCTGCAGAATTCTAGCCGCATATATAGAGGTTTGAGTAATAAGATATTGGATGCCAGGATCCTCTGATCAATCTGCTTGAGCATCAGAGCATGCCTACGAATGCACCAAAATTGAGCATTAGTTCATTTGATGCATTTCAAAATTGAGAGGGGTCATAATTTGTTAGTATTTGTAATTATATATCTTGGAGAGTTTGACAAAAACTTGTGCAAAATGGCTCGAATTTTCTTGTTTGTGAAATTTTGTCAAAGTTTCGAGCTAGGTTTGGTCCCACATAAGAAAAAGAAATGCCATGATTTTATAAATCTCGATTTTGTATCTATTTGAGTTGACTAATACCGACAAGATTAACATAAAGTAGCTAGATAAGTATAATATTATAATTAGCATGCCAATAAGGATGTAAACACCGCTTTAATTATGTGAAATCTCCACTTCGTACAAAAGCAATAGGAGTCTTAGACAAAGCTATGTAACCGTATAAATAGGAATTATGATTGGCAAATTGTTGTGTACTTAGGTTCAGAAATCACATATCAACCACTTGAATTGACATTAAACCAAAAGTCAAATATCTTAATTAATTCACGACGAATTTCTTCAATAGTGATTTAAATGCAAAAGATTGGGTACGTTGTTATAATCATATAATGATGAAATTAATTAGCTAATGCGTGCCCAACTAGTATTCATTGCTAAAGATCCAATGAAAATAGGAAAGCAACTAAATAGATAGGGGTGTTTATAGGGCGGGGCGGGGAAAATTTTGAGAACCACATGTACGGGACGGGTATTTAATTTTACTATCCGAAATTGAACCATGCAGGGTGGGTACCCGCACCGAATTGAACCGAAAAGGAGTGGGTACCTACGTTTCGGTTCATGGTTACCCGCATTTTGTCTAGTGTTTTGATGTACACAAAGTATATACTAGAAAATGAAGTTATACTAAAACATTAACACTAAAAAATATTAGAAAATGAAAATAAGAGTATGGAGGATTGTCGTCGATACGGATGTGCAAAAATAGACCAAATCTGATCGACAAGCCAATGGCAGTGGGGGATGAACGAAGAAAACACTATGTGATTGAGATTTTCTTAAGATTAGTAACTTTTTATTATGAAGTTTTAGTAAATATATTTTTCTTAATAAACTAAATATATACGGGGCGGGTATCCGTGGGTAGTAAATTTACATAACCGAAGCCGACTCGCGACTCAGTGGGTACCCTTATTTTCGGGTTTTCGGGTCACGGGTAGCTCGGGTATCCGTTTTCTTCGTTTCGGATCATACGGTTCGGTTTTTCAGTTTTTTTGAACACCCGTATAAATAGACATTATAAGTTTCTATATGGAAACCTAAATAGGGAAAAATCACGAGCAAAGAATGCTAAGGACCAATCCATTCTACATTGAATTATTGATTGAGGGGATCACAATATTATAGAAGAGTAATAAATGATGTGTTACAACAACTATGGCTTTGAGAGAAATTATCTAACAAAACGCCTATATAGGAAAGAAAACCCATCAAATGTCGATAGGTGATAAACCAAGCATCCATCTCCCGATAAGATAACGCAACATTTTGTATAGTGTTGATGACTTCCTCATGTTACTTGAAGCCTCATGCACACGTTGTATGCATGGATTAAGGTGCTATAAATATGGATTTGTAGAAAGCTTTAATATCCCTCTTAGTCATGGGCCTTTTTAACATTTAGCAATTAGAGTTAGTTCTATAAAAAGGGTTTTAACAACGGGAAAGTTGAAACTTCCCTCTAACAATGATTAACACGTTTATGTACTCGCACTCAACAGGTTTTAATCTTCGATTCTTCTTTAGGAGGTAGATTACATAGTGCATATGAGTTAGAGGTGATATTGTAGGAAACAACGACATATTATGGGAAGAGGTCAAAGGGGCATGTGTGGCTTGAATAAAAAAAAAAAAACTTCAGTCATATCTAATTTTGTCTCCACCTTAGATGTTCTAGTGCCTTGTGTCTAAGAGAAGCATCATTGTGCTATGTATAGTATATGGGATCCACTTCCTTGCTGATCGGGTTCAGTCATAGGTTGGCCGGGTCGCAGCGGATTAGTGGGATTGCCCAATTGAAGGTCCGATACTGCTTGAACGTGTGTGTTAACTTGCCGTTAAAAAAATTGTTGAAATTTTGTGTTTAAATCATGTACATTGTCAAATATATTAGGGGAGATGTCAAGGGGCATGTATGATCATCATTCCACAATAATAACACATATTATACCTAACTAATTGAGTTAAAGCGCATTAGTTAGAAGGGGGAAAAAAACTAAATGCTAAAGGGATAATATTAGGGGTGTAAATGTGCCGAGCAGAGTCAAGTATCAGGTAGCTCGACTTGACTCGTTAGTATGTCGAGTCGTGTTCTATTCGAGTCGAGTATTGACCGGGTTCATTCGAGTCGAGTTTTGACCGAGTCGAGTTTTAACCGATTTTGAGTCGAGCTTAAGAGGGTCACTGGCATGGCGTCATTGACACTGAAGTTGTCGGCGGCGAAGGGAGGAAAGATCAGATAGAGCTGTGTTGGGAACCTATGCTTGAAGAAAGAGGAAGAAGAAACGAGAGATAGATTATGAATTAAGGTTTATGTTTCTCAAGTTAATAAAAATAATTAATATTTTCTAAAATTTAAAAAGTCCTTTTTACTTTAATTTTAATTTCAAATTAAACCAAATTTTTTATAATTAATAAATATAATAATTAATAATATTAACTATATATGTGTGTATATATATAAATCAATTCGAGTAGCTCACGATCTTATCGAGTCGAGTATCAGGTAGCTCGACTCGGCTCGTTAGTATATCGAGTCGAGTTCTATTCGAGTCGGGTTTTGACTGAGTTTATTTGAGTCGGGTTCGAGTTTTGACTGAGTCGATCTCGAGTAGCTCTCGAGTTGTCTCGACTCATTTACTCCTGATGAAAAGAAGATGGGAATGGAGTGTGAAAGAAAATATTATAGGACGAAAGAATGAAAATCCTCATGATGGTCACATGTCTTGTTGGAGCAATGATTGAACTAAACATGTATTGATTTAGGGCTTTTGGATCAATAGTGCAAAATTAAAAATCTAGATGGTAACAATGAAAGTTGAGAGATATTATAAGGAGAAATATTGTAACTTGATCTAACCAAAACTATGTTTTTAAAGTATAAATTTTGTCCCTAAACTATTCACATACCTACAAATATAGTCCATTGAGCTCTTTTACGTTTTTGGTTCACATTATTTAATTTTGTCTTGTTTTAATCAACAAGCCTAAGAATGTTAATGACATAGCATTACAAGAGTTATTAGATGTGAAGTTGTGAACGCAAAGCAAATGCTTAAATATACTAAATTGAAAAAGATATAAATCATCATCGAATAAGCAAATTGCATTAAATGAGCAAATTACATCAAATAACATGTATATATTATATAATCTTTTCTTACTATTAGTATTTTAAATAACCTATTTCTGAAAGCTCTTTATATTACGTTTTTGAGGTAATTAAAGAATATACTACATTTTTGTTTACGTAATTAAGAAAATATAAGTTCGGGGGATGCGAACGTAATTTCACATAAGTTCGGGGGATGCAAACGTAATTTCACATACAACTTGAATGTACACCATTTGCAAATTTCAATCACCATATCTCTTGAGTGTTGTGGGGGTGATTTTTGATTTTCCCAAAAGTCATTATTCCCTTTGGTCTTTCTCTTGTTTTCTTCTCAACCTCTATTTATATTAAATGTTATCATTTGTTTTTTTTTTTTTTATGTATATAGTTAGAAGAATCCTTTTTTAATCATTATGGTATTCATATACATTCACCTCCACATAAAATAGACTAAAATCATGAAGTTATAAAATATGCAACCATATACTATGAATTTTAAAAATTAAAATTTTCTTACATCATAGTAAAATAGAAAATACATTTCATTTTTCATATTAGATTCGGTGAATAAACTATCATATCAAATACAAATTGCACAACCATATTATAGAATAATTTGGCGAAAATGTCAACAAAGAAAACTTGACACACACATATATGTAACGCCCCGAAATCGCGAACCCTTTTAATTTTATCTGGTTACCTTCAGTTAATTTAACTGTGTCTAATTGAGTAGGTATTAGATATCTCTATTATATCTTAATCATTTATTTATTATTTTATTTATTCTATTTATCTATTAGCTAGTTTAGATAATTGTGTTTATTAAAATATAAGTGTTGGGTTTTTGTAGTTGAGTCCAATTAGGAAGTTGGCCCATTAAATAGGATAAAAAGAAAAGGGGGAAGTTATCAGATTTTCTTGTAGCTTATCAAATAAGAAAGAAAAGAGGGAGAGAGAGACATACGTATAGAACGAGAGAGAGAGAGAGAGAGGAGAAGGTACAGAAATTGAGAGAGGGTGTTAATCGGATCAGCCGGAGGATCGTTTTTCCGGTGAGGTAGTCGACAACTCGAAGGTAAATCTCCTTTGTTCTTTCGTGTTATCAATTGCTGCATAGGTGCGTTCATAGGTGGTTTTGAGTCGTAATTTGAGACAAATTGAGTAGCGGTAAGGGAGGGTGGTGGCTGTCGGACCTTGGCCGACGACGCGGCGGCAATTGCCGCTGCTGTTCCTCCCCTTGGCCGGCGACGCTAGCAAAAGCTAGCTGCTGCCGCTGTTGTGTTGAGTAAACCAGCCGGCGGTGGCATTCACAGCCGCCACAGCTGTGAGTTGTTTGGTGGTGTCCGGCGGCGGTGGTGGCGGCCTCCCATCGCTGCTGCCGTGTGATTGTTTAGTCCGGCGGCGGCAACCGCTTGCTGCAGCCGTGGAATTTTGCTAAGAACCGGCAGCCCACGCTGCTGCCGTGGTTTAAGCTTGGGCCGGCGACAGCCGGCAACCCCGGCTGACTGCTTTGTTTTCGTGTCGACGGGCGGTGGTGGTGGTACTCCATCGCCGCCGCTGTCGTCTTTTTAGTGCTGCTGTTGGTGCGTATGGCCAGCGGCGGTGGTGGTTATCCGCAACCGCTGCTGTGAGTTGATTGAACCAACCAGCGGTGGTGGTGGTTAACCACAGCTGCTGCTGGAGGTTGCTGAGTGGTCCGGCGGTGGTGGCAGGTTTACCTTACCTGCTGCTGCTGCCGTGGTGTTAATCAGCGGCGGCGGTGGGTTTTCCTACTGCTGCTGCCGTGTCTCGGTGACCCAGCGGTGGTGGCGGCTTACGTTACCGCTGCCGTGAGGTCAACGGCGTGGCGGCGGTGGCGATCTTGCTGCCGTCGCTGCTGCTATGAAAAGCCAGCGGTGGTGGTTTTCACCATCATCGCTGCTCCCGTAGTATCGGTTGTTCGTAAGCCGCGACGGTTCGGTCGCGGTGCAACGGGTTAGATAGGTGGCTAAGGTTTGGACCCGTGCATCGCCATGACATCGTTCTAGCTTATCCGGAAGTGAGTATTCTGTCCGTTGTTGTTGGTTTGGAGTCCCGGCTGATCGGTCTCGGTACCGTGATGACGGGACGGGTCGGTAAGTTATATGAGACCCGGGAATCGCTTTCGGGCCGTTTTGTTATGCGTTAACCTTAGAGGCGGTTAAGCTAAGTGTTAGGATGTTATTATTGGGTCGTCTCTCGGGATTTGCGGGGTTTAGTGTTTATGTCTTGTACACTTGTGATATTTCAGAGTTGCCGTAGGAAGATCTAAACTCACGTTGTGCGCATTCACTTAGCGGATCAGGTGAGTGGGATTGTGTGCTTTTGTGTTGTAATATATATATATGTATGTGCTTGATGTGATAAGATGGGCCGGGTTGCGGGATGACCCGAAGAGTGGGTGACCACTAGGGCCGGGTTGCGGGATGACCCGAAGAGTGGGTAACCACTAAGGCCGGATTGCGAGATGATCCGAAGAACGGGTAACCGTTAAGATGTTATATGCGATGTGGTGTGTATATATGTATATGTTGCGACATGATTGTGCATATTTTTGCTCACTAAGCGGTTGTGCTTACCCCTCAATTGTTTAAACTTTTTAGGTGCAAGTACGGTTGACGATCGAGGCAAAGCTCCGGCTTGAAGGTTTCGGCTAAACGGCATTCCGATTAGGCGTTTATCGTTTTTTTTAATTAGTTAGCATTAATTATTAAATTGTTGGGGATTTTATACGGTTACTTATTTGATTTATTTAGATGATTTTCTTGAAGCGTTTGTTTATTAAAAAAAAAATTGGTTTAAGATTACGGGTGTTACAATATAACTTTTTATAAAATGCCTTGACTTACGTACTATAAAAAGTTAAGTTTATAAAACGTTTAAATTGTTAAATGTACTAATAGAAAATTTTAGAGGTTTAAATTTATAGTACATAACAGTATAGAGGCAGATTTATACATGAGCGAACGCCATTTACAAGAACAAAAAAACTCATTTTGAACAACGTATTGATTTAGGTTTATGTGGGTCCCACGTATTAAAAAAAATCATACATGATTCATGTGAGTCCCATCAATAAATCATATATGATTTTTTTAACATGTGGGACCCACATGGGCCCACATCATATATGATTGTGGTTGACTCATTTATTCCTACAAAATGCATTAATTCTTGTTTGAACCTAATTCTAAAATATAACTTCTTATTTATGATATTACAATAAGTTTATAAGATGTTTTCTAAAGTCCTAACAACTTTTTAAAGACTTTTGAAATAAGTGTCGTATCAACAATTTTATATGACACTATTTAAAATGTGTCAAATGAACACAAAAGGTCTATAAAAGGATTGGTTTATATATTGGACATTTTTCAAAATTGTCTTATAAAATAGTTAATACGATACTTACGACTCTAAACTGTCCTATAAATTGATCATAATAGTTATTGGTTCTGTGAGGTATTCTATTAGAACAGTTAAACACTTTGGACGTTTAATAAACTTGATTATGTTGTAGCGGTCATAATTTCATATGATATTCCATGCACTATAACAATTTTGGTTTATAGGATATCGTCAAGTTCTAAGCGTCCTAATAGACTAGTTAATATGACATAATTTGTAGGACCAAAAGTTAAAGTGTTCATTCTAAAGGCATTGTAGTAAAGTTTACAAGACGCTTTTAGATGTTTTACCAAGTTTTTAAGAACACTTGTAACACAAAGCATCTCATTAGCAATTTTATATGACAGTTGGAGAAAATATCCTATAAACCCGTCTTTTTTTAAGACATTTTTTTTCAATAGTGTTCTATAATAGTGCTAATACGACGTTTTCTTATAAAAATATCCTAAAAACTTGTTACGACTTTCAAAACCATGTTATAAATCTATATAACATCTTTCGATTAGACACTTTACTTTTTTGGTTCTATAAATCGAATTCTATCAAGTGGTCTATTAGAACATGCACTTTATTTTCTTCATGTTCTATAAACTAAATTTGGTTATAATAATATATTTTTTAACAGAAGGTTTTCACGTTGAAATTCCATATTCACATTCTTCTTCTTATATATTAAATAATAATATTCATAAATAATTGCAAGATTTCTTTAATAATTAAAAACTATTTAATTTAAATTGTGCATTGAATGAAGAAGAGCTAATTTTACCTTGTTGCTTAATCATTGAAATTAGTTGAGACCAACATGTAACCACGTACGTCATCCACAATCTATACCATATAAATAAACTCCACACACACCCTTTTGGATCCAAACCCTAAATTTTATAAACACACACACACACACAGTCTCTCTCTCTCTCTCTATCTCTCTAGAGAGAGACAACAATGGCCAATAAGACCCTTTTGGCTCTTTTGTTCTTCCTTTCAGCCAGCTGCTTAATTCATGAAATCCATGGCAACAAGCAGCTCCATTCGCTCGTTCGGTTCTATAAAGCCAAAATGTCGAAAGATAGTACCATAAACACCACGAGCCATTTCGAGCCCGTTTTGCATCTCCAAAAACGTGCAACTACATTTGTCGATCATCAAGCTCAAAAGGAGAAAGATAAGATCAAGAAACTGCCGGGCCAACCGTACGTGAAATTCGACCAGTACGGCGGCTATATCACGATTAACAAAACCGCGGGCCGGGCTTTTTACTATTACTTTGTTGAAGCGGAGGACCCGAAGAAGTCTTCGTCTTTGCCACTTTTGCTTTGGCTTAATGGAGGTACGTTTTAAATCTTGTTCATGCAATTTTATATTATATATAAAGTAGGAGTTGTTGAAATTTGAAATCCGTATTAATTTGATGATTAGAATTTGATGGAAAGTAGTAGTAATAAAAAGTGTAGAAACTTTTGAAGAGAATAATATATGGACCTGGTGGCATGTGATGATGTGAATCATTTTCCCTATCCATCGGAGGTGCAAAAGGGTTGGAGTATGTTGGACGACGTACTACTTTATTATTATTATTTATTTTATATCTTTATTTTATCATTATTTTGAGTTTTGGGGGTAAAACCAAAATAACTAAAAGTTGAGGAATTTGTTTGGAACATTTATGCATCGACATAAAAATAATTTATATATAGACAAAAGTTTTTTTGGAAGGGTGTCTAGGCCAAAGCCCAAGTAATCCCCGACAATTTTGGGGGTTAAACATGGCCCCACTTAAATGTTCTCAGGCATGCGCACGGGAAGGCTCGAACTCGGTTAGGGTGCTATGAATCCCCCGAACCAATCCGCCACAGCACTAAAAGACTATATAGACAGAAGTTAATGTGAAAACACAAATTTGATTGCGAACGTGAATACGTGATGACTGTTGAGATTGTTTCACGTGACATATTCACTCTGAACAATACATGATTATTCAGAGTGAATATGTTACGTGAAGCAATCTCAACGGTCTTCACGTTTGTAATGAAAAACATGTTTTTATTTAAAGCTGACCTATATATATATATATATATATATATATACAATGTACACTTGTATAAGAAATGAAAAACACCCTGAATTGCTTTTATATACCTCTATATACATATCGAATAAATGAATAATTATGGGTAACATATTGTTGTTGTATAAGTGGAAAAAGTCTTACCTGTACACCCGATAGGAAACTTGACCGATACTAAAATCAGGAAAAGTAAAAGACAATCAATCCTTTGCATTCTTTTAATTCTAAAGGTACAACAAATGGTTATTTTCTTATAACAAAAGTAATAGAAAATACAACAATAAACCCTTATAGTTTAAGTATATTTAAATCGTCTCTTAAATTAATGGTGGTATATTACAAAATATATGTTGATAAAAAGAGAACAAAAAACGTTCTTCTTAAATTAATTTTCTACTTATTTTGAGGGAAGTGTGCTTGTGAAATTGATTTTTGTTGCATATGTAAACGGTTTAGCTTATAATGAGATACTCAAACTTGAGTCTATCTAAAATACATAATAAAGCTCTCATAACTTATCGAGTTGAGCTACATAACATTAATGTTCGACTTGTTTGAAAGTTTGATTAAACTTTACGAGTCGAGTTGAATCGTTTGAAAATAGACTTTTAGGCCGAAGATATTATATATTTTTATTAATTGATGCATTGATTGGGGAAATGTTTGGGAATTAGTACACGGAAGTAGTTGTATGATGTTAATTGGTTCCTCCTTGAAAAGACAAACACCCCCATCATCCTCTCAAGTATCTTTATCATACATAATTATGACTTCTACCTTTTAGCTTTTATATATAACATATAAGAAAAATATCGAATAAAATCAAAATAAATTCAGAAATATAAATACCAATATATATATAATACTTGTATGGGGTGGGTTCAAATGTGAACCACTTTTTGGTTGTGAACATGAGGACAACCGAGAGCGCGACATGTGGCGGATGACTAAGCGTCACGTCAAGTCCACGACGGGTGACTAGGCGCGATTCATGGGAGGGCATTGAATTAAAGGAGAGGACCACACTCAAAGCCGCCACGTGTCAAGCTATCGGCTGTCCTCACGTTCACAACCAAAAAGTGGTTTACATTTGAACTTTCCTCATACTTGTATATATAAAATATACATATAGGGAAAGGTTTAAACATAAACATCTTTACTTATGAGAATACATGAACACCATATAATATATCAAGTATGACACTCTACCGGGTCACATATGATATACATGTGATACTAAATCAGAAATATGAATGATCGTTGACCAGACCTAGATTGTGGGTCAAGTCGCCCTTACACTAGGCTCTCTCATACGTGATAAAAGTGCTATTGATGTGCTATCAAATTAGACATCACAAATGACCTTTGGCATGACTTAAGTGGCAGGGTATGTTGTCTACAACAACAGGTCCCCTCATGTGTATTGTCACATGTGATATGTGTGTTTTGCGGTTTTTTTTGCAAAATGAATGTGTTCTCGTTTGATGTCATGGACTTTTTTTGGTGTCATGGACTTTTTTTGGAGATTCATCTAGGTTTTTGCCTAAACTACATTCTTGACAATTTTGTAATTAAGTTGCGAACGTTTGAGACTAAAGTCTGACAACAAAATGCTAACGCCTAAACTCGAAGACCGGTTGATGGGATTTCCATCATATCTTCTTAAGCTTCTTGCCAGTACGGCACCACCCTTGTGGTTTTGATATCATGATTTTTTTTAAATATTCATCTTTTTTATTTAAATTCTTATATTTATATGTGTGTGTGCACGCATATATTCACATGACAACGACCACATATGATTATGAAAGCCCTTGACAATAACTAAAGAGATGATCAATACAACCAATTTAACTCATGTGGAAAAAAAGAATCCATATGATGATGTTTTTGCTTACTAGTACAAAAGTAATAATAGAATTAATTTGTTAGGTTCTCGAATTTTTATTAAATCATTTATTGTAGTACCTAAAGAACATAACATTATTTTGTTGAACTATTAAATTTGTCAATTTTACCGTGTCGTGTTCACACAAATATAGATATAAGATCACTTTTAATCAAATACCCTCATAAATTGCGGCTTGATATAGAACTGATTAGGTACATCTCGATACATATTATCTTAATGAATCTCATCATATTCGTCCATTTCTCATTGATAACTACTCTTCTCACCGACCTCTCCTCAACATAACTCAACCTATATGTGTGTGAGAGGAGGGGGATATGTTTGGTTGAGAATCAATTTGTTTCATAACGAAGTGGAACTAGAAGCACCAAAAACGTGTCACGCACGTATCATTGATATATCATCATATTTCGTAAAAATTACACATCAATCGTTCTCAATAAATATAGACGTGTTGCATGCTCTTCGTGATTCTCCGATCCACAAGAAAAATACACTTCTCACTAAGAGCATCTCCAACAGGATCCCTATAATTTCTCTATAATAGAGAACTAAAAGTCAAAATCTCTAAATAAAACCAAATTTCACTCCAACAGATTCTCTATTTTAGAGATTTCAATATCAATTATATTATTAAAATATTCACTATTTTTATGATCCCAATAAATGTTTTAATTTTTTTATATAAAAAGAATATCAATTGAATTCTCATTGGTGGATTAAATAAAAAAATGATTTCTATCTCCTCTAAACCAAGATATAGAGATTTCTCTATATTTGGAGTTTTTCCCTTGAATCTCTATTTTAGAGATTGAAATGGGGATGCTATTGGAGCACTTTAGAGGACAAAATGTGGTTTTTCTCTAAAATAGAGATGCTGTTGGAGATGCTCTAAAACTTTTATCTCTCTTTCTCTCTCTATACATATATTAGTAATAATAATATTTTTTTTGAAGAAAAATACTAATATTATTATAATATTATTTATTGGAGTAAACTGCCCGTAGTAAATGAACCCACACAACACTTGTCTCTCGGCACGGCAATCCTATTCCTCACGCCATCTCGCACCTTCTCATAAATTAGGTAAGAAACATAACATTTCATAAAATAATAGAGAAATAAAAACTATAAAGAAATATACCAAAAGTTTACTCCTTTTAAAATCAATTTTATATATTCTGCTATGTGCTTTTCTTCTGTTTTAGGATGCAGAAATGTTTGCTTAGGCTATCAGTACCCAACTCTTTCAACCTCACTGTCACATCAGCATCCACATTAGCTTTTCCCCAACCTCACAATTAACGCTCTAGAACCCTCTCTGATTAGTATCCAACCCTCTCACTTAATTAAACACACCCCTTATACACACTGCACACACAACACAAGCCGCTGTGAGCGGTGTGAGCAACCCTCTAACCTCTCCAACCCGTCGAACCCGCCGGTCGCGTAGCGGTGTGACCTTTTTGGCTTAATTTGCAAGCTTTTTTCTTATAAAAAGATATCCATTGCCATTCAAAACTAACTAATTGCTTAATAATTACAATGTAAAAAAGATTATATTATATTACTTAATTTCATTTGCATTATTTGGTAAAAAGTAAATGATTATCTATTTTAAAATTACAAAGCTAACTAATTATTTAATAATTACAATGTAAAGGTTATATTATTAATTAACTTCATTGGCATTATTTGGTGAAAAATAAATTATTCTCTATTTTAAAATTACTAATATCTACACTCATTATTGAAGTTATCTAATAATTTAAAATAAACACCACATGAATAAACAGCTCATGTTTTAGAATCATATGATGGACATGGTGGGATGACAAGGTCACATGTGCATATCATACCCCTATTTCACACATTACCTGTACATGCATGCTCATGCTCATGCTCATACTCATGTGCATGTATACATCATATAATACATACATGCATGTTATAATAATTTGTATAAAAAAATTAATTCAAAATTTAAGCGACTTCTTCTGAAAATTTATGTAGTTAATGACCATTGAACGTTGGCTTTGTTTTTGTATTTAATTATTAATGACACGTATTACTCAGGGCCGGGTTGTTCATCACTTGCCTATGGAGCAATGCAAGAGCTCGGACCATTTCGAGTCAATAGTGATGGGAAAACTCTGTATCGAAATAAATTTTCTTGGAATCGAGGTAAAAAGATTTATCTGATCAGTTGATTTTTCATAATTTATTTTGGCAAACTATTGCTTACACTGCATTAATTTTGAGAAATTTGCAGCCGCAAATGTTTTGTTTTTGGAGTCACCGGCCGGAGTAGGATTTTCGTACTCTAACACGTCTTCAGATTACAAGAACGGGGGGGATAAATCAACGGCTGCAGATAACTATGTCTTTCTGTTGAATTGGCTTGAGCGATTTCCTGAGTATAAAGGAAGAGACTTTTATCTTTCTGGAGAAAGTTATGCAGGACATTACGTGCCTCAGCTCGCCCACACCATTATTTACCACAACATCATCGCTAACAAAACCCTAATCAACCTCAAAGGGATCCTCGTAAGTGTTCTTCCACCACAAATTTCTCATTTTGTCGTTATTATAGAGCACCTACGTTATTTCGATAATAACTAAGTTTTATAACATCATCTTCAACACTCTTTATATCTTTCAAAATTCTACAAAAATATATTAAAACGTCAAATTTATTTTCTTTATTTTAAATAAGCCGATATTGATATAATTATAAACCAGATATTGTATAAACTGTCTTTTTCTTTTCCTTTTGTCCTTTGAAACATTCAAGTACAACCACTAGATTGAAGATAGACCATTGGTGCACCTAGCTACTATTAAACTATATGGTTCCAAATTACAATTTTAGGTAGGACCCTGGTGCATGTTATGTGACCATATGCTTAGATGGCTAGAGGACTATTCATAAAGGTAGAAAACAACAAAGTCCATGTGTATAAACTATTCATATGGCTACATTCCATCATTAATTATATGCTACAATTATTGGACATCATTTTGTTTCCTTGTTTCTTCAAGTGTTAAAAATGTGTAAACCCTTTTAAATCTTTTTTTAAAAAAGTTTATGAGTTCAATAAAGATGCTATAATAAAATCAAGTTTATAAGATGTCTAGTATATCTATATGTCCTAATATACTACTTTAATAATTTATATGACCTAAAAATTATGCACATACATGATATAAGTGTGGTATAATAATTCGAAAGTATTTTCTTGCTATGAGAATAAGCGTGTTATTAATATTAAAATGTTTAAAAAGCTTGTTATAAAAACAAATGTCCAATATTTTTGTATATTCCTCAGTTACATAGGTATAGAAGCAATTTAGTAGTAATTAAATTTCCTTTCATATATCAAAAAAACAGTCTATAAATTAATTGTAACATCTTTATATAGGACAAACAATTATTTGGTCTTATAAACTTGCATCATATTAAGGTAATCTAAAAAGATATTTAGACGTATTTGATGTCATATAAAGCTAATTTGGTATACAGATTAATATGATTGTTGGTTTCTAACTAATGTGCGAGTTAAAGTATTCTAAACTTGTTTATGCGGTCATATACACTAAATCTAATTTTATTGTGATGCCCACTTGTCGCTATGAGTTACACAGTTTGATAATGTTGTTTGCTGGTATTGATTTGTAAAATTATGAATCAATATTTGTAGATTGGGAACGCTGTGATCAATGATGAGACAGACACGATCGGGATGTATGATTACTTTGGTTCACATGCTCTAATTTCTGATGAAACTGCTTACGACATCCGCAAATACTGTAACTTTTCACCAGATGCAATCACACAACCAGATAGATGCATTGATGCCACAAACGATGCCGATTATAACATTGAAGTTCTTGACATCTACAATATCTATGCGCCTTTATGCTTCAATGGCAATCTCACTATCAAACCCAAGAAGACGTCGGTATGTATTCTAATCTTTTTATAACTGCAACAATTGTTCCTCATTAGCAACAACACAAGGTGTCACGAAATACAAAAATCATTCTTTAGTCGTTGCCAATGGGTTTTTGGCTTTTCCGCGACTCCATTTTGAAATTAATATTGTTTCTGGTTGCAAAATTTGTTTTTCGGCACACATATTTTGCAATTATCTTACCTTCGAGATATGTTTGGTGTGTATATATATACAGTGGCAAAATATCGATCCATGTAGCGACTACTACACGTACGCTTATATGAATCGTCGGGATGTTCAAGATGCTCTGCATGCGAATGTTACAAAACTCGATCATGATTGGGAACCATGCAGGTAAGCTCACTTAATTATCCCATTTACAACAGCAAAACGTGTCGCAAAGTAAATGTCGCTAAATCTATTTTGTATCTAATTACTGTACAAAAAATGGTGTGAAATCCTGCAGTGAAATTCTCAAAGGCTGGCAAGATAGCGCTGCAACTGTTATTCCACTCCTTAAGGAATTCATGAAGTATAAGCTTCGTGTTTGGGTATTTAGGTAAAACTAACAAAAAAACACCCTATTAGTTACTAGAATTCAAATAAGCGAACTAGAATCACAACCACATATAGTGACGGTAACTATCTGTTGCTATACTTTTGGTGACAGATTTTCCGTCACTTATGGGCGTTGGTCGATATTGATGTTGAAATGAATTCCATGGGTAATATTGCATATGAATTGTTTGTTTTGTTGAATTGCAGTGGAGATACTGATGCAAGGGTGCCAGTTACTTCAACCAAATACTCCATTAGTTCCATGAAGCTTCCTATAAAGACTAAATGGCATCCATGGATTCATCAAGGAGAGGTATACGTCTAACTATAACACTCATTTAATTAACTCATCATCGGAGCTTTTAACACTTCAATAAAATCAGTTTTATAGGACTTCAAAAATGTTTTAAGCATTACATTAAACTGATTAATATGACCAAGTAATTGTATGCCCCATGTAAAAATATTGCAATTTATTTACGGGGCGTTTCAGGATGTATTAACAAGTTTTAGAAACACTTTTTAAATAAAATGTTCTTTTATAAGACAGTTTTCTCAAAAGTGTTACATATCTTTTTATGACACATTTCTCAAAATGATTTCATACGTTAAATTATATATATATATATATATATATATATATATATAGAACATGTTGTTTCCTAATTGTCCAACAAAACTTGTTTTAGATTTAAAGTATCCTATCAACTTAATATAATACTTATACATGAAAAACATAAATGTTTGACTGTAGAAACCATTTTATTAGGATGTTTATACATTTTTGGCATCTTATAAATCTGATTTAAGTTATGATTTAACGGAAATTAAGCTAATAAATGCGATGCAGGCGGGCGGATTTGCACAAGTATATAAAGGAG
Source organism: Centaurea solstitialis (assembly GCA_030169165.1). Classification (NCBI taxonomy): domain Eukaryota; kingdom Viridiplantae; phylum Streptophyta; class Magnoliopsida; order Asterales; family Asteraceae; genus Centaurea; species Centaurea solstitialis. Next base: position 83,280,077 of record CM058042.1, read on the forward strand.
ATCTAACATTAGCGACGGTTCGAGGGGCGGGGCACCAAGTGCCAAGCTACCAACCCAAGAGGGCTCTTGCACTCATTAAGCACTTTTTGTCAGGAAAGCCTCTAAGGGCTCCATCAACACCTTCATGATCCCTACCTATATATACAAACACATTCCGGATAAAAAAGAAATTATTATTCTTTCACAAATAATCAATGTTCTTTTTTCTTCTTTAAGTTAATTAACTGTAATTAGGCCAATTTAATTGTTCATCATTGGTGGTATAAAGTTATTTCTTTAGTTTCTTTTTAAAGTATATAACTTATATACCACATAGGTAACAAGCAAAAGTACATACTTTCCTTATTTTTTTCAAATGTCTGAATTGTCGACCTTCAAAACAGCTAAAGGGTGTAATATACACTCTCGTAACATTTGGTCAGATTTGAACCTAAGGCCTTCAGGTGAGCTAGAAGGGCTGAATATTGTTAGGCTAAAGTTACGAAATTTGATGAACTCTTATACTACGATTTATAAGATGCCAAAAATATTTAAACATCCTAATAAAATGGTTTATACAGTCAAACATTTATGTTTTTCATGTATAAGTATTACATTAAGTTTATAGGATATTTTTAAATCTAAAACAATAAGGCTTTTTAATAAGTAGTATAGATACCATATATATACTACGATTACATATGTATTTTAAACGTATTTCAGTTTTATTTTTTACTTAATACTTTTCTGTTTTTAATTTTACACAATCATCATATTATATATACTATCATTTGACACAAAGATGAATACTAACATTTATAACGCTTTTTGTCCCCCCCCCCCCCCCTAGGGGTGTTCAAAAAACCGAAAAACCGTAAAACCGAACCGAACCGCATGATCCGAAACCGATAAAATCGATAACCGAGGAACCCGTGACCCGAAAAAACCCGAAAATAAGGGTACCCGCTAAGTCGCGGGTCGGGTTCGGTTCTTAAAATCTACTACCCGCGGGTACCCGCCCCGCCCCGTATATAATTAATTTAATAAGAAAAATATATTTGTTGTCCCTAAAAACAATGAAATGCAATTGAAATGGATGGAAATCCTCTAAGAATAAGATGAAATCAATGTAAGCTTTGATAAAACTCAACAATGGTGAACTTTGCCCAATTTAGTATATTATGAATTCCAACACAAAACCCTAAAACATCCTTTTCCTTTTATAGGAGAAAGGAAGTTACAAAAGTTGTCAACAAAGGCCCTCGAGGTTCCAAACCTCAAACAAAGGCTTACACAAAATAAGATTGTTTACAAAACAAGTAAACTAAACTAGAAAGCATTTAAAAGATAGTTGATTCTGACTCTTCTCAACACTTGGGTTCTACAATCTCCCCCTTTGAGAAGCAGTCAGAATGGTGGAGGTAACTCCAGTGCAGGCTCCCACTTGGACATCTGCAGATACTCTTCCCACTCGCCTATGATCCGTGCTCTCATCTGCATCGCAGCCTCAGCTCGTCTGTACATCATCCGCTCCTTTAGCTTCTTCTCGATCAACCTCATTGCTTCCAGCAGCTTTCCTTTGCCATCTATGATCTTCCGACTTGGTATCTGATCCGCCAGCAGTCTGCTCTGCATGCCGTTGTAGACATAAAGGAGGGTCCCGTCGCAGAATCTGGAGAGCTCCCCAAACCTCATGAACCTGCGCTCCTTCTTCTTCCGAGTCAGGTACAGGACTCCATGCTCAGGTATCCTGGTTGGCATGTACGGAATGTAGGCATCGATACCAGGAACGAGCAGGTTTGGTCTCAGCAGGTTGACCTTCGGCTGGCGGCTTTCTATGGCAAGCTGGTAGTCCGTCACTCTCGCGAGAGAAATTGCGTGACGGACGTATTTCTTCAGTATTTCCGTGCCATCTCTGTAGTGCTCTGGTCGGAGGATCGGGCCTTGGAGGTACTTGATGATCGTGAGAAGGTCTTCTAGATGCACCCGATCTAAGTCAGCTTCTGTGAAGGTCCAGTTCTGCAGTTCACCTCGAGGGACACCAGTGCCGTACATGCGGACATCAAACTCCAGGAACAACTGATGGCCATGTTTGTAGGGGCGCATAGCAGTTACCTTGGTAAAGCGACGTCTGATCCTCTGGCGTCCATGAGTGGCCCAGTTGCACATTCGCTGATGCACGTACGCAGTCCTTCGTCTCTTGTTGCTGATGTGAGAGATCCCGAAGTAGACTTTTCGGGACCAGGCGTGCAGCTTTTCTTGCTGATAGATGCGGGTGAACGTTTCTTCTAGGAACGGACGGAAGATGATGGAGTGGTTCCAGTTGAGCTGGATGACAGTAGGAGCATCGGTTTCTGGATCGGTAGAGTGGACTGTCCGTGGGGCTTCTGGAGTTGGGAACTTGAGCGCTGAGAGGAGGTTGGCGTAGTCAGGATCCTTGACGATGTCGTCTCCCTTCTGATAGACCCTTAGACTCTGAGCGAGCGACCGCAAGATCTTCCGGGCTGCTTCCGGAATTTGGAACTCTGAAGGATCAGTCGGTGCTGCTTCTGGGAGAACGGATCAATCTGGGCCGTGTCCGTCATCTGAGGAAACTGAACTTTCTCCCCTTCCGGAATCCTCTCGTATCTCCAACTCCCCATGTCCGGAATGTCTTCTGTATCGGAGTTGACATAGGGAGCTTCGGCGGCATCTAAGTCTGTGGGGGCGCTCGAGGGAGCGGCTGAGGAACCTGGAGCTGGAGCTGATGAACCGGAGCCGGAACCAGGTTGGAGGTCGGTGCGAAGCCGTTTTGCAGCTTGTACCTCCCCCTCATGAGGACCTGGTGCGGAGTCATCAGGGTCATCATGCCTCCTCTTCGAAGGCTGAGCCTGGGACCGACACACGGCCTCCAGTTCTCGAATCCTTTGTTGTAGCAGCTCGATCTGGGCAGCTTGATCTCGGACTTGGGCGGACAGGCGGTCATTCTGAGTGGTGTAGGAGGTGACCATCATCAAGTGCTCCACCTCAGTGACGTAGCCTGGGATCGGTGGAAGGTCGCCCGAAGTCGGAGGAGCGAGCCTGAGGACGTCTTCAGTTGGCCTGGGGATGGGAGCTTCAGTAGATGGGGCAGCCTCAGAATGCTTGCCCTTGATCCTCCTCTTGAGCTCGTATAGCTCCGCATCCCGGTCTTCTTGAAGCTTACGCGACGCCTCAAGATCGGCTTGTCTCTTCCTCTCCGTCTCGGCCAAGGCTTTCTCGAGTGCCTCGACCCGCGCGTCCCGAGCCTGATTGGCTTGCTCCACGACTAATAACCTGCTTTGGACGACTTTAAGGATGTCGTCCGAATCCGTCGGACCTATAAGTCCCGGTGTTGCAGGGGCGGTTTTAGGGATTCCGCCCGAATCCGTCAGGCTCAAAAGCCCCGGTGTTGCGTGAGCATCTTTATAGACTTTGCTCGAGTCTGTCGGACCCGGTCCCGGAAAGACTAAACCCGGTGCCACTTGGGCTCCAGTTGACGAGTAGAGTCCTAAAGAGGTACTCTCTCGGCCCGATGTCACCGCTGGTATAATGCTGACGGTGTCGGGGCTTCCGGTGGATCCTCGAAGGGCGTCCAAAAACGCACCAACTCTCCCCGTTCCGGCCTCGCCACTTGGGCGGGCAGATGAAGCATCCACAAGTGTCCTAGACAAATGAACAACCCTGAAGGTGTCTATGAGTGGCTCTAGGACTACTGGTGCTCTGAAAGACGTCGAGAGGTGGGGCAGAGCCTCTCTCATTTCAACACCGGCAGACTCCGATTGAGTGGCCGGTGGAAGTTGAGCTAATTCCCCGTGAGAATGTGAAACGACCATCTGTTGAGAGATGGCCGAGTGGCTGGTTTGGGTGTGCAAATGCGCTGGTTGGCTGCCAGCGTCTTGACCCGACGTCACTAGGTGACCGGTCTGAATGAGGGTTGCCTCTGTGGGGGTTGGACTCTGGGTTGAAGGGATATCCAAATCTAACCTATGCGGCTCTTCTTCTACATCCGCCTCCTCTAACTGAGCCCAAGGCTCGCTCAACTGGACCTCTACGTCTGCGGTCTCTTTTTCTCTGCTCTCTCTCTCCTTTTCTCCCCTCTCTCTCTCTTCTTCTTCTTCGCTGTCTTCTCGACCCCAGCCGGTAGCAACTTCGGCCTCACCTTCTTCCTCCTGACCGACAGTTCGGTCATCCGACGCCAGATCTGCAATCAAAGTGGGATCACCAGAAATCCGGTCGTCGTTGAAGGAGGAGGTGGCTTCATCCAAATCTATTACCTGGGCCTTCCCGCCCTTTGGTGGTTCTGAAAGCTGAAACTCAGAATCTGATCCGTAGTCGACTTGTTCTGATTCTGTTGCCTCGTCATCGGGCTCACGACGGTCCGTAGGAGTGTGCTCGGAAGAGTCGTGACCGTCGGAGTTGTCGCCAGAAGGATCGCCAGAAGGTTCTGCTGCCTGAGTGGTGACGGCCGCCGAGTGAGGTGGTGGAGGAACATGTGCTTGTTCTTGTGGGGAAGCTTCCATGTCCTCCCCAGTAGGTTGTTGCGGCGGCGTCGGTGATCGGCGTTCTTCCGATGACGAGTGGATAGGTGACTGCTGAAGGGTGCCCATATACTGCTTTACCCTGAAGTGACTCGTGTACTCGCGCAAGCGGACGGCATCAGTAGACTCCTCTACAACTGTAGGAGTGCGAGCACGAGTGGCACGGTTTCTGAATCATGGTTTGATATGCACCGGCTCTGGAGGTGTGCGGTGTGGCAGACGTACCGACTATTCTACCCGCTCCTCCCCTTACGTCGACTCTCATCACTCCCGAGCCAGAAGCTCCCCCACTGGAGCTCTGGCCCGCCGTACCTGAGGTACGGCTTCTAGTAAGGACGGGTTGCACATCTTGGGCAGGGCTCCCCGGTTCTGAGGAGTCCGTAGATGTGTCTTCTAAACCTACGGAGATTCGGTACATCCTAACGCTCATTGACCTACGGTCTGCCAAGTTCAGCACGTTGTCCGGTATGGGCATCTCTACCTGTCCTGACATCAGATTCTTCTTGTTGGCTCGTCCAATCTGCTGGCTTTCAAAGCGGAGATGGTTTGCTCTGCGTCGGACAGCTCGGTTCTGGTTCATGTGATCTCGAATGACCAGACTGAAGAAGCGCATCCAAGGTATGGATGTGTGCTTTGTGCGTCCTGGTCCAGCTCTGACATCACCGATGATGTCCGCCCAGATTTGCTGAGCAAAGTCGATCCGCCTTCCGTAGGCGACCGCATGAAAGATATGCCAGAACTGAGTGGATGCCTTGTCCACGCCATGGGTCTTCGAAGAGATAGTACGGTTGAGAATGTTGAAGAATGAGTACCAGATTGGGGCAGCATTCCCTGAGAGATCTGGGAGATTCCTCTCGGCCTGTTGTCTCAGTGTAGTGGACTCCGACAGCGAGCACTTCGCTGAACAGCTCAGATCCAGATACGAGAGGGGCAAACGGTGCCTCCGAAGTAGCAGCTGGCAGGCGAAGGATTCTGCGAAGATCCTCCATAGTGAGGACCAGATCAGTCTGGTCCACTCGGCCGACGATGGTCTGAACTCCGTCCCGGTTCTCAACACGGGAAGTGTGCCAGAACTGCTGCATATAAATCTAAGGTCCTAAACTATCAACATTCATCCTAAATCAGTTTATAACAACATTTATAGCAACAAAGGATCGTTTTAACGTCCCGAAATCCCATTCCAAGAAGTTTGGGTTTCGGGTAAGTTTTTAAAACTTTTAGGCTTCGATCCAGACAATAAAACGCATGATTTAGATGTTAAAACTATATAAGGGTTGATCGTTTACTTACCAGGAATCCGAATATGTAAAGAAATCGACGATCGGAGCAACAACGAGCGAAAACCGTAATCGAGCGCGAAGTGGGTTCGGGTGAGAATTCAGAGAGAACAAGATGAAAATTTGAATTTTGTGAAAAGTAATTCTTGAAAACCGGTATTTATATTTTTACCGAATTACACTGTGTTTGGGTCAAAAACACTGTGTTTGGCTCTCCTTTTGGCTCTCTTAACCCGACTTTCACCATTTGGCAAAAACCACCCCTGGACTTGATGTTTGAGTAAACTTACAAACAAGTCCCTGAACTTGTAATTTCAGAAAATTTTCAAAACAGACCCTGGACTACAAGTTTCACAAGATTTGCAAAACGAGTCCCTGAACTTTAAGAAGCAGAGAGTGACAAAGTTAGTCCCCGAACTTGTAAGTTCAAGACATGTACTCTACCGCCCCCTGAACTTTCAAGTTCACAAAAAGTTACAAGTTCAGCCCTCGACTTCCGAGAAAGGAGACTTACCTGGTACGTCTCACTGGGTTTAGAGCGAGTCCTGGTCTGAAGTAACCAGAAGTCGTTGTGAGGGTCCACACCTACAAGATAAAATATAAAAGTGGTATCCAAAGTGATGTGGATCCGAGAACGTTAGAGAGCACCCCAAAGAATAAATACAGGACCTAGGACTCCCCCTCGATTCATGCAACATCTATAAAGTTCCTACAGACTCCCCCTACACACATGCATATAAAGCAAGAACTCCCGACTCCCCTAGACCTCAGGCAGGGAGGTCTAGCATTCCTAACTTGCTTAGGAGGAAAAAGTGACGCTTCTCGTCAAACGGCTTGGTGAACAAATCAGCAAGCTGATAGTCACTCTCAACAAAGTATAGTTCAATATTACCTTTCTCGACGTGATCTTTGATGAAATGATATCGAATGTCGATATGCTTCGTCCGAGAATGTTGAACTGGATTTGCCGTAATCTGTATTGCACTTTTGGAGTCGCAGTAGATGGGAATTCGATGCATGGTGTATCCAAAGTCAGCTAGTTGGGTTTTCATCCACAGAACTTGCGAGCAGCAGCAGGCGGCGGCTACATATTCTGCCTCCGCGGTGGATAAAGAGACGCAAGTCTGCTTCCGGGATGACCAGCTGACCAACTTGTCCCCGAGAAATTGACAAGCACCAGAAGTGCTTTTCCTGTTAAGCTTACAACCTGCATGGTCTGAGTCTGTATATGCAATTAGTTCAAAGCCAGAATCCTTTGGGTACCAAAGGCCAAAATCCGGTGTGCCCTTCAGATACCTAAGGATTCTCTTGACAGCAGACAGATGTGAATCCCGTGGGTCACACTGAAAACGAGCGCAGACACCTGTGGAAAAGACGATATCTGGTCTACTAGAAGTGAGATATAAAAGGGAACCAATGATTGCCCGATAAGTTTTCTGGTCAACCGGTTTACCAGAAGTATCAGCAGAGAGTTGAAAATTTTTGGGCATTGGTGTGGCCGCGGAGTTTGAGCCACCGAAATCAAATCGTTTTAAAAGATCTTGAACATATTTGGCTTGATTTATAAAGATGCCATCAGGGCGTTGTCGAACTTGAAGTCCTAAAAAGAACGTCAACTCGCCCATCATGCTCATTTTGAATTGTGATTTCATGGTGTTCTCAAACTCTTGGCACATCTCAGGCTTCGTAGACGCAAAGATAATGTCATCCACGTATATCTGAACAATAATTAAGTCTGTACCTGACTTCCTGAGAAACAAAGTGGGATCAATAGTACCTTTCTTGTAGCCAACTCCGATTAAGTAGTCAGTGAGAGTTTCGTACCATGCCCTCGGAGCTTGCTTGAGACCATACAGCGCCTTGTCCAAAACATAGACGTGATTTGGGAATCGAGAATCGACGAACCCTTCCGGTTGCTCAACGTACACTTCTTCTTGAAGGACTCCATTCAGGAAGGCACACTTGACGTCCATCTGATAGACTGTCATATTTTTGTGTGCAGCATAAGCAAGGAAGATTCGGATTGCTTCGATTCGGGCTACGGGCGCGTACGTCTCATCATAGTCGATACCCTCTTGTTGGCGATAACCCTTGGCGACCAGGCGAGCTTTGTTTCGGATGATGAGATTATTCTCGTCGGTTTTGTTCCGGAGTATCCACTTGAGGCCAATGATTGTCTTTCCCCATGGTCGTTCTACCAAGCGCCAAACCTTGTTTCTCTCGAATTCGGCCAGCTCATCTTGCATGGCAATCACCCAGTCGGATCGGTGAGAGCTTCCCAAACATCAGATGGTTCAAAATCGCTCAAGAATCCACCGAACAGGATTAGATTTTCAGTGTGCTTTGCAGATCGGGTGGTTACAGGTTGTGAGGGACTCCCGATGATCTGGGAGGGGGGATGATCTTTTGTCCACCTGCGAGTGTGAGGGTGTGTGACATAAGTCTGTCGGTTGTTGGTGGCGTCGTTCTCATCTTGCACAGCAAAGACCTCTTCTAGGTTCCCACTTGATGTGCCTTCAGTCTGGTTAACCCGCGGTGCAGCCTCTAACCGGGGCTCTCTAACTACCTGAGCATATGATCGTTGGGCCGTGCTCGGGGAAGGTAGTGGAGCTTCTTCTGGAATTGGAGAAAGAACAGGGTGAGGAGTCTGTTCTTGATCAGATGCCGGTGAAGCTGCGGATGAAACTTCAGATGGAGGAGCCGCGGACTCAGGTGTCACGGAGTGAGTTGAATTGCTGGAGGAGGGCTCCGTGACGAAGGCATCAGATGTCACTGTGGTTGTGGTCGAACCTGTTGGAGCGGGAACTACGATTGGACTCGTTAGAGTGTGCAGATCGTACTCCGCGAGATCTAAAAAGTCTAAAGCAGAAAAGTTAGAAGACGGATCTGTGCTCGGTGGTGAAGGGAACAATTCAGGGAAAGATGCAGACACACTACTAGAACTAGCATTCAGATAGGTTTCAGATTCAGAGAAATCAACATTTGAGCTTTCCAGGATAGTTCGGGTCCGTTTGTTGAAAACCCGGTAAGCCTTAGAGTTATGTGAGTATCCGATAAAGATAGACTCATCAGACTTAGGGTCAAACTTACCCAAATTATCACGGTCATTAAGAACATAGCATTTACAACCAAAAACTCTAAAGAAGTCAATGTTTGGCTTACGCTGTTCGACCATCTCGTAAGCGGTTTTACCAGTCCGCTTTACGATCAGAGTCCGGTTTTGCGTGTAGCATGCTGTGGAGACGGCTTCAGCCCAAAACTGTTGAGGAACTCCAGAGTGAGCCATCATGGATCTTGCTGCTTCGACTAACGTACGGTTCTTCCTTTCAACGACCCCATTCTGTTGAGGTGTGCGAACTGCTGAGAAGTTGTGAGTGATCCCCACTTCTTCGAGAAAGGATTGCAGCTTTGCGTTGCGGAACTCAGTACCGTTGTCACTACGTATTTTCCTCACCCGACGACCCAAGAGAACTTGTGTGCGTTTGATGAAGGCTATGATTCGTTCAGCAGCTTCTGATTTGTCTCGAAGAAATTCAATCCAAGTGAACCTAGAGAATTCATCTACGAGAACCAGCATATACTTTTTTCTGGCGAGACTTTCTACTCTCATAGGTCCACAAAGATCCATGTGTATCAAGTCGAGGGGACTTTGGCAATTCGTGTCCATTCTCGGTGGATGAGAGCTTCTGGTCATCTTTCCTTGTTCGCACGCAGGACAGAGAGTGTCCTTGGAAAGGCGAAGCTCAGGTAGTCCCCTGACTAATCCCTTAGAAACCAGTTTGTTCATATCTTTGAAGTTCTGATGACATAGTCTGCGGTGCCATAACCAACTGTCCCCTTTTGATGCTTTTGAGAGCAAACAGATCGCATTCTTCGGGTTAGCTTCAAACTGGGGGTGTGTTTGAGGGATTGAACGGAAGACGGTTGTGTAGAGATTGCCATTTCGCCTTGCGGAGAGAATAGCGTTGTTATCTTCATCGTTCACGTCACTTCCGTACTGAAAGGTCTTTACCCAGTATCCGTTATCACAGAACTGGCTGGAGCTAAACATGTTGTACCCCAATCCCTCCACATAACGTACACCCTTGATGATGTACTTTCCATTGGTGATTTTTCCCGACCCTAATATCGGCAACGGCGTTCTGTCGGCAGTCTTTATGTATCCCTCGAACTTCTCAACGTAGTCGAAGATGAAGGACCGCTGCCCAGTCATGTGTGTGTGAGCCCCCGAGTCAAAGTACCACACATGACTGATCTGCAAAACAATCAGGCTTGTTTAGGGACCCATTGCCAAATGGGTTCCTTAGGGTCAGAAACAATTGAATTGGTCGATGCAGTCTCCTTTTCGGATTTCTCCTTAGGCTTAGGGGACTGCACTGACGAGGAAGATTTCCCCTTTCCTCTTTTTCTCCTCTTCTCTTTCGAGATTTGATTTTAGGTACATCAGCATTAAAAGAGTCATAAACACCATAGCGCAGAAAATTGTCAAACATAAAGCACATGTCATTACGTAAAGAATCAAAAGCATGAGTTAAATGTCGATTACGTTTTACAGACATGTTTGAATTAATTCCTACACTAGGTGGAGCATAGCCAAGACCTGCACGGTTAGGACTATGCTGCTTAGGGAAAGCTTGAAAAGAGTTGGGTCTTCCTCGGTGATCCTTCCTCGGTGGCTTCACTTCCCGTCCACCATCCTTCTTCCTCCCATCTGCATTAAGAGCATGGTGTGAGTTAGATGACGGTTTAATAGGAGAAGAGTTGCCACCCTTTCCAGAAGATGTTTTTGAAAATTTAGGTTTTGTAGAAGAGAAAGGTTGCTTTGGTTTTAACTGAGAGGTCTCACCCACTTCAAAGCTGCTTGAATTAAGGTCAAGACTTTTAATGGGTTTAGCTGAGTTACGAGCATCGTTAGACTTTGAATGCCTTTTCTGGAGTCCTTTGGTGTGCGTGAGGCTTAACTAACTTTCCCTTGTCAGTACCAACACATTTTTCACCCTTAGGGTTACTGTTCTCAGAAACAGGAGCTCGTGACTCAACAGACTTCTCAGGTTTTACAAAGACAGATTTTGGCTCTTTTGGGATAAAGCCTGAAGGATCATCACCTTCATCTAAGAACACCTTCAGATCGTATTCAACGTTAGGATCATGGATAGTCTTTGGTTCGGTTATCCTATGGTGTGAGTTGAGAGGTTCATCATCATCTGACAGTAAGGTGTAATAGTCCTCTGGATCAATAACAGATTTGGTTTGGGAGTCGACTATCGGATGGTTTAGGAGTGGAGTAGTCCTATCATTAACTGAGTCTGAAAGGTTTTCAAAGTACATGACTTTTCTTTTCAAAATGGAATTTGACACACGTTGGTTGGTTAAGGCCACACGATAGTTGATCTTCTCATCATGATCAAGTTCTCTTGTAATTTCTGAGTGAATATTTAGGAGAACATATCGTGCCATAAGATCCGCAACCTTGAGTTGAAAATCAGTAAAGGTTGAGGCTGCGGTCTCACATTCTGAAGACATTCTAATTCTCTCGGCATTTGCCTCGATCAAGTCTTTCTTCAAAGTGTGAACCAAGTTGTCTTTTTCAGAAATCAGCACTTTCAGATTCAGTATCTGATGTTGACATGCGTCCAGATCCATGGCTTTTAGTCTAAGTCCAAACATTTCCTTCTCTAGTTCGACTAGGTCGGGACTCTTAGTTGCGGAAACATCCTCTGGTGGGATAACTAAGGTCTCTTCTGAAAAATCCATCTCCCTAGTGTCATAACTAGTGTTAAGGTCTGAATAGTTGATGGGAGGCATAGCTACCCTAGGGGTCCTAGCCTTGATGCCTTCCCATGTGGACTTAGTGTTTGTTGGATCACTGGCTGGGACAAATATAGGTTTGTTGGGAGCAGGGCTAGTGGGTGGACTGCTAGAGGTGCTGTTCGTTGGACTGACGGTCGTGGTTATGGTCTCACCATTTATAACTTCGGTATATGTGACAGTCTGCCTAACGAATTCCTCGGTCACATGTCCTCCTACTAGGGCAGGTTTGGGTTTGGAGGCGGCCATGTCCTCAAAATTGTACAGATTAGAAGGTGCCTTTTCTAAAACATGGTTTTCAGACAGTCCAAGTCCGGGTCTGGCTTTATAGAAAGGATTTTTGTTGGCATGCTGCGTAAGAATGCTCAGGGTCTGCTCAGACTGTCCTCTCTTAAAGTTGTTATCTTCAAGCTCTTGAATTTTGGAAAACAGTCTAGTTCTTTCTTCTGAAAGCAACTGAAATTTTAGTTGGAGCTCACCATGGTCACTGTTAAGTTCCTCATGGGTTTTCTGAAGACAACTGAGTTTGTTGGACAAATTGGACTCTCTGATGCTAGACTCAAGAGTCTCACGATTGTACACTATAGTCAAGTCCTCAAGAGAACTTTTGTATATGGCACTGTCGATTCTAAATTTCGTGACGAGAGATCGTTCCGATTGGAGACATCTCTCAAGTTCACAAATTCTAGATTCTAACATTGTCACATCATCAGTTAAGTCAGGAATAGTGGATACCTCAGAAGCGTCGAGGTCTCGATATGTGCTGGGGCCAACAGCTTCAGGTCCTTCAAAGTCAGCCATCAAACACGGACCCCCAACAAGATGATCTTCCTCGTCTGAGCTTTCCTCCTCACACACCCAGTTTTCCTCATCGACTAGCAGAGCGACTCCCTTCTCTTTCTTCCTCATCAATGCTGCCTTCTTCTCAAAGTATGCAGCATCCTTGTATCTGACAGGGCAGTTGTTCGCATAGTGACCCAGCTTGCCACATTTGTAGCATGATGTAGTGGCACTAGCGGTCTTTTGAGGAGTTGGGGTAGGAGCACCACTATTCACCGGAGCTGGAGGAGCATTCAACCTTTGATCACCAATCTCAACAGGACCTTGATGATGTCCTTCTCTCGGAGCTTGCCTAGAAGAACCACTCTGATGGTTCCCGTCTTGGTAGTTTCTGTTACCATGAGCTGATTGACCATCAAATTCCCTGTAGTTCCTCTCCTGTTCTTGACCATATCCCGGACCACTTTGACCACCTACGAATCCTCCATATCTGCCATCTTCACGTCTTCCATCTTGACCACCTTCATACCCGCTACTGTATCCTTGACGATCAATGTATCCCGATTCTGGAGTGTAGTTTCTCTGGTTTTGGCGATAGTTGATATGAGAAACCTGACCTCTCCAATCTCCCTGGTCTCCAGGGCCTCCCTGATAGTCCAGGTAGGTGTTATCTCTGTAGTTTCCTCGAGCTTCCCTATACTGGCCTTGATCACCACGGTACCTTCCTGGATGCTGATTCTGATATCTGTCCCCTTGCTGGTATCCTCCTCTTCCTTGATTTCCAAACTGAACTCGTTCTTGCTGGTAGTGTCCACCTCGGCCTTGCCCCATCCTTCCTCCACTGGGATATCCAGATCCCCTGGGTCTGCTGTATCCACGTTTGGAATTCAGCTTCTGTACGCTGTTAGAGATGAGGGCAAGAGACTCATTCACATGAAAGAGCTCATCATCAGAGATTGAGATGATCAATGGATCATCTGGATGTTGATAGCTTTGACTGTAATTCGAGTTGAACTCTTGGTAGCTTGAACCATAGTTCCCGTTGAACTCCTGATTGTAGTTCTCCTGATAGTGCTGAGGTGGTGAGTGGTTGAATTGCTGAGGAGATGAGTTGCCGTACTGTTGGTGCTGAAAGGGAGCTGAGTTTGATCCTCCACATGGTACTGCCGCGAGTGCCAGAGGATCAACAGCATTTTTGAACTTGCCCCCAGTGATGAATTCCTCATGCTGAACCATCATGCTAAAAAGGTCATGCAGACCCATAATCCCCAGATTTCGGCTTAGCTGTAAGTTGATCGCCAGATTCTGCCATGCTGATGTCAGGTTCTTCAGGAACTTAACATTCACCTCGTACTTTGACTTTTCTATCCCGAGTCTTCGTAGATCATTTACGAAGGCGTTCAGTCTTTGATAAGACTCGGTGAGGGATTCGGTTTCCCTGGCTTTGAAGCCTTCGTAAGCGTTTAAGGCACTTTCCTTTTGACTCTCGAGGGCGGTGTCACCTCCTTGCATCTGCTGCTCTATTTCTAACCAAACGTCTCGTGCGTTTGTCAGACTATCCACCCTTGCATACATATCATTGGGAAGAGCCATGATCAGAAGGGTCAGTGCACGCTTGTCAACGAGGTGCCGGGCTCTTTGTTCAGGATTGAACATCTCAACTGGCTTTTCAACTACATACGAAGGTAGTTCGGGACACGTATCTGTTTTGGGAACAGCAGCAACCGTGACAGTTGGTCGGATTGGGCCTTCGCGGATTGACTTCATGAGATTACCGTCGAGCATGTCTAGGAAGTGTATCATCCGGCGCTTCCATTGCTGGTACTCGCCCATCACCAGTACAGGAGGGCGAGTTTCGGAACCAATCCCCAGGATTTCCTTCGACATTTCTGAGAAAATAAAGAGACCTCCTTGTAAGATTCACTTGGCTTGAACACAGAAAGGTTTTGAAAAAGCTGATGTTTCGAGCGCCTCGGGACACAGAAAGCTTGGTGAAAGTAAAAGGTTTTGAAAGCAAGCTTAGTGTCGAATTTGAGAAACAAAAAGACAAGAGTTTCGGCTCAAAGAGGCGAAATCCGACTTGGAAACAGATGTTTTCCGATTCGGATTTGGCTCAAACAACAGGATTCGGAAAAGCAACTTTTCCGACTCGGAAAATGAACTTTTCCGATTCGGAAAAGGTGGGTGCGGAAAAGGGACTCGGAAAAGAGAGAAGTTTCTCAAGAGCAAGACCCCGAGTCAGAGACTCGTTTTCCGATTCGGAAAACAGATGTTTTCCGATTCGGAAAAGGAGAGTTCTCCGATTCGGAGAATGAGCAATTTCCGACTTCGGAAAATTTGAGCTGATATTTCAGCTCTCGTTTTCCGATTCGGAAAACCTGCACAGAAAGCTCGAAAAATTTCTCAAAAACACTTAAAAACCTCTTAAAAATCAGTGTTTAGACCCCCAAAATGTATGAAAATGCTTAGAAAACTATGGGGAATCACTTAACACTTATTTTAAGCCCTTTTAAAACACCTTTTGGATTGAAAATCCAAAAGTTTTGAAAAACTCAAAACTTGAAAGACCTTTAAAAACTTTTTAAAAACAAACCAAAAGCCAAGGATTCAACAAGATTGGCTCTGATACCAATTGTTGTCCCTAAAAACAATGAAATGCAATTGAAATGGATGGAAATCCTCTAAGAATAAGATGAAATCAATGTAAGCTTTGATAAAACTCAACAATGGTGAACTTTGCCCAATTTAGTATATTATGAATTCCAACACAAAACCCTAAAACATCCTTTTCCTTTTATAGGAGAAAGGAAGTTACAAAAGTTGTCAACAAAGGCCCTCGAGGTTCCAAACCTCAAACAAAGGCTTACACAAAATAAGATTGTTTACAAAACAAGTAAACTAAACTAGAAAGCATTTAAAAGATAGTTGATTCTGACTCTTCTCAACACTTGGGTTCTACAATATTTATTAATATTTCATAATAAAAAATTACTAGTATTAAAAAAATCTTTATTACATACCGTGTTTTTTTCGTTCACCCCCTACTCCCATTGGTTTGTTGGTCAAATTCAATCTAGATCATTTTTGCATACTCATATCGACGACAATCCTCGATACTTTTATTTTCATTTTCTAACATTTTTAGGGTTAATTGTGTTAGTTTGTCACAAAATAACTTCATTTTCTAGTATATATTTTGTGTACATCAAAGAATTCGACAAAATGCGGGTACCCATGAACCGAACCGTGGATACCCGCTTTTTTTTCGATCCGTTCGGTGCGGGTACCCGCCCCGCGCGGTTCCGTTAATTCGGATAGTAAAATTAGGTACCCGCCCCGTACATATGGTTATCAAAAATCTCACTACCCGCCCCGCCCCGTGAACACCCCTACCCCCCCCCCCCAACACACACACGCATTATGTACATGCTAACAGCCACGTAAAATAAACATCAGCTGCAACGAATAACTCTTTTTTATTGTAAGCATATAGCTAAATACCCAACACAATGCATAAAGTCCGTCATATTAACCATTCGTTTGACAACAAACGTACAAACTTTATGTTTCATATAAATCCATGTTACTACTAATAATAAAATCTATTACAGTTTATAACTCGATATGAAACCGGAGACTCTTGATAACTAGTTATAAAACGTTTTAGTGGTTATATGCAAAGTAACTTTTTAATTTTTCAAACATATAAGTTTAGAAAAGGAAAGTAAAAGACAAAATGTTAGATGTGCCTGAGCCGGCCCTGAAACATGGTCACATCTTTAGCAAGAGCAGTAATAATCCAGGCCCACATACAGCCCGTGAGAAAACATTATTAGGGCATTAAAAATAATATGGAAATTTTTTTTTGAACGGCATTTTAACTCACACACACGTTCCGGGTGTCCGGATCCATACGGGTACCGACTAATCCCCTACGCCCATGAGCCGACCCGAAGGCCAACCCATGGACTCACCCCTGAACCGACCCGAATACCGGTCAAGAGCTGGATACCGCAGAAGAGGTGTCTATAAAGCCTTTGGCCTTTTTTGTACCGAGCGGGGCTCGAACCCGCACCAACCTATCTTTCAAGGCAAGCGCAAGGATATTACCTATCACCGTTGGGCTAGACATTCGTTGGTAATAATATGGAAATTAAAAGTATTATTTAATATTTCAGCAATAAACACATGCATTGAAGTTGTTTATTCCAAAAAAAAAATAATAATAATAAAGATTGAAGTTACAAGGGGGGTTGTAAACGAACCAAATGTTTAACGAATTGTTTGTGAACCATTTGATAGGACATCTATTTATTTAATAAATAAATGAATATTAACGTAGTTTTTATTTGTTTAGTTAAATAAATGAACATAAACAATAATCTCGTTCATTCATTTATGTTCGTGAATATTCGTTTATTTGTGCTCATTAATATTCATTTATTTATGTTCAATTATGTTCGTTTATTTTTATTTACATTCGTTTATACATAAATGTATTTAAATAATATGACATTAAAAAATCATTAAGTAAATAATCTTATATAATTTATTTTTATACTTCCTTGTTTAACCCAATTTTTCATTTTCTTATGGTATTTCTAGAAATGAAATGATGAGTGACGATGATTGTTTTTTGTTCATTTAAGTCCATTCATTTATGTTCATATAACTTTGTTCTTTTATTTTACTTAAGTTTGTTCGTTTATGTTTGTTTATATTCACTTATGTTCTTTCGTTTGTTTAGCTCTTAATAAACGAATATAAACGAACACGAACGGACACATTTCTTTAATGAACGAACATGAACACACACAAAACCGTTTGTTTACGTTCGTGTTCATTCGTTTGTTCGATTAAGTTAAATCAACGAATGAACACGAACAAGCATTCGTTCGTGTTCGTTCAGTTCATTATAACCCTAGTTATAAGTTTGTATTTTTCATAAGAAACAACGGCTTAATTAGCCCATAAGCATCTGCGGTGTTCTAAAGTCTCATTACGAAAACTACTATATGATGTGCCACACACTCGAATCGTATCAATCATCAACTATATATAATGCAATTTTTTGAAATTCTGATATTTTGAAGTAACGTTAATTATGCTAATTAAATCTTAGTTTTAAGTACTTATTTATAGAGTAATCGGTTTTTATGAATTGTTAATCATTATGACACTTGTGTTAATTAATTTAACATCAAGAGTTGATTTCTATCATGACTCGCTAAGAATATCTATGTCTAAGTTAATCTTTACTAATTTACGTTTTATATAAATTAATAAATTTAACATCGTTGCTCCGATAACAATAGGTGCAACATCAAGCTCTCAAAGTTAATCATAACTTCATTGCTAGACTTACAAACCATTCTTGAGACCATACTTTAAGCTTGTAAACAAATGTTGCCTCAAATAAACAATCACCCTAATAGGAATTATCCCGTTTATTTATGATAATAAGCCGCAAAACAATCTTGAATTGACAAAATAAGCAACTACAAAGTTGCAATAAAATTAACATTTAACTCGCAAGAAATTATATCATAATATGATTTGAAGTCATGCGCTCAAGTTGTGTATGTGGATTTTGGGCACAAACTCTTGAAATTGTTCTACAAAATGTCAAATTATTTTTCTTGATATATAACAATCTAGTAAAAAAACCTAGGTAGTTCAATCTGGACATATATTTTTTGTGCAATCATGTTAATTAACATTTTTCATGAACCATATAAAAGAAACATAAACATTATTCAACTATAACTATTGTACGAGCATTGACTCGAACTTAAACTTGAACATGAATTTTGAAAAAATATTTGAGTTCAAGGTTGAACCCTACATTGAAAAGGTTGTTCGAGCTCAAGCTTTGCATTAATGTTTTGAGCCGAACTCAAATAATCTGCTACTCGAGTACTTGAGTTTGACCCAACTCATTACTGTAACACCTCGCCTACCTCAACACAATATTGTCCATTTTCCTTACTGGCTCATCGCTTTGTTTCTGACGAATTAGCGAGGACTTCCTAGGGGTAGGCCTGTAAACGAACCGAACGTTCATGAACTGTTCGTGATTTTGTTCGGCGGGAAGTTCGTTTATGTTCGTTCGTTTAATAAATGAACGAACACGAACAAGATTTTACGTTCGTTTAAATAAACGAACGAACACGAACAGCGTCCTTGTTCGTTCAATTATGTTCATGAACGTTCGGTTATGTCGTTCGTTTATGTTCATGAACTATTCGTTCGTTTACATTCGTGAACTGTTCGTTTATATATATTCGTTCGTTTATGTTCGTTTATTTATACTAGTATATATAACTATTTATAAATTACATATTATTTATTAAGTAATTTAACTATTTAATTATGTTTTAAATAAAGTTAAATAAAAATATTACACAGGTTCTCTCCTCTCGAGTAAAAACTTCCGGATGTTAATCAAGAATATGTAGAATGTTCTAATTGTTCATGTTTGTTAATGTTCGTTCGATTATGTTCTATTTATGTTCATTTGTGTCCGTTTGCGTTCGTTTACGTTCGTGAACCGTTCGTTTAAGAGTTTAATAAACGAACACAAACGAACACGAACATCCTCATGTGCTAAATGAACGAACATGAACATGATTTGTCGTTCGGTTAAGCGTTCGTGTTCGTGTTCGCTTAAACTTAAACAAACGAACATGAACATGCTCCGTTCATGTTCGTTCGGTTCGTTTACAGGCCTACCTAGGGGGTCATCCATTCTAACTCTGTTCCCACCCAAGCACGCTTAAATGCAGGACTTTTCAAAATTTGTTTATGATTCTTTAAGAAGGAGGCAAGTCATTTTTTAAAAGTCATTTCATATTAACTTGTGAAAAACTTCTTATCAGCTTATGTTAACCAAAAGAACTTTCTACCCTTGTTTTTTGGCCCTAATATATATTAAGCTGAATTTGCCAGACATTAGAAAACAACTTATCAGCTTATAACTTTCTGAAACGTTTTGGTTCAACAATAAGTTAATCCAAACACTTTTTTTGAAACTCTTTTTCTAAACCACATAAGTTGATAAACACCATTACCGAAAGTTGTTTTAAATAAGCAATCCCAAACACCCCTTAATTGTGAAGAGAGAAATGGTTATTTGGCTCAATATCCCTAAATATTGTCTACTTCTAAGTAAAAGATAAAAATGATAAGAAGTTCCAACCTTTGTATCGAATATCTGTTTTAATCAGCATTTTTGTGGGGTTCCAAGTCAAAACCAATTGGCTATGAGTGGAGTAGCCTAGGACCCTTATAAGCACATTACAAGTTCACTTTGTGTCCGATGTGGGACATTGCTCAACACACCCCCTCACGTGTGGCGTTCTTTTAGCCTAACACGTGGATACTTTGGGTTACGTGGAGTCCGTGCGGCTTTTTAACCAACCACAGGTGAACCTTGCTCTGATACCATGTAAGTTTGTAGGGTTTCAACTCAAAACCAATTGGCTAGGAGTGGAGTAGCCTAAGACCCTTATAAGCACATTACAAGTTCACTTTGTGTCCGATGTGGGACATTGCTCAACACACCCCCTCACGTGTGGCGTTCTTTCAGCCTAACACGTGGATACTTTGGGTTACGTGGAGTCCGTGCGGCTTTTTAACCAACCACGGGTGAACCTTGCTCTGATACCATGTAAGTTGTGGGGTTCCAACTCAAAACCAATTGGCTATGAGTGGAGTAGCCTAGGACCCTTATAAGCACATTACAAGTTTACTTTGTGTCTGATGTGGGACATTGCTTAACAGTTTTTACTTAAGCCGTATAAGATTCTTGATTGATGTCACGTATTTCAAATACAGTGAATGATTGACTTGAAACTTTTTGTAATTTTTCAAAGAAGCAAGTGGGAGATTCAAATGATGGGTCATATGTGACAGCGAATAAGCCATTGCTCTGTTCTCCACCATTTCTTGCTCCCTTTCACCATGCCTTTTGAATTTTTGGAGTCAACTTTCTATGTTTTTCAACCAAAATGTTTTACGTTTTTTTGTTACAAATTTAACTTGAAAACTACGCACTACGTTAGGATGATTACAATATTTTAATATCTAAGAATATATTAAGTTGATTATTTTTATTCATTGAGAATTTTGAAGATTAGGATGAGTGGCTTTGACTACCAAAAGTCAAAGTTGCTTCTAGTTAATTCATGGGTTGCTTTCTTCTTTGTATGTATGCTTTCCGTGGTTATCAAATGACAGCAGGAGGACAAGAGCAGGGTCCCCATTGACCAATCAAAATCACATCCCATTTCTATCATTCTATGGTGAAATAGAGATACACGTAATTATATTCATTTTATTTATAATCTATATGTAGTTTTACAATCATATAAATATGAGTAAATTACAAGTTTTGTCCACGTGGTTGTTGAAAATTTAAGATTGGATTCTCTAAACGAAATAATGACATATATAGTCATTACGATTGCACTTTTGTTATGGATTAAGTCATTTGTTTTAATTATGTTAACTTTTATTTCTTCAACTTAAAGTGCAAGGAATGGGTGTGATATCACTCGAATGATGGGTGTGATATCACTCGTACAAGGCGTGGTGGAAGTGAAAAAACGGTAGCCACCACTTGGATGGTGAGAAGTGGATTCTATTTTTTGTCTTTTATATTATATGACAATGATGGAGGAGGGGAAAGGGGACAAGATGGATCATATTTGTGGGTTCAAGGCGTGAGATTAATATTAGGGATGGACAAGGAGGTTGTGGTTAACCGTTAGCGGTGAGAAGGGAACAACGTTTTTTTCAAGTATGAGCTGACAAAAAGTAACCCAACCCAACACAAAATTAGCATGTTGGATTGAGTTTTTTACTAGTTTAAGTAAATGGGTCAACTTGCCTAATCAGTTTATTTAATAGCGTTGGTTTGAGTTTGTTTTTAAATCGTTGGATTGAGTTAAAGATTGCTTTAGAGTCCTACCTTACGACAAAGAATCGCGATTTAGGCATGATTTTTCAATTTATAGGCCATAACTTTTGGCATGTAAATATATAGCACAAGTTCAGGATCATTTTGTTCCATATAGTTTGTAAAATAAGCAATTATTGAGAGAAATTCATAGTAGAAATTTTTGATTTTCATAAATTGGAGGTGGTATTTATCTTCAGCTTCTTTTTACATGTTTGAGTTTGTTTTTAGGGTATAGTTCTCCAAAATGTATCAAACTATACCCGAAATATTATTGTGTGTATCCACCTATCAAAAATGTTTTTTAAGTACTATGTCAAACCCCAATAGCCTCATATCTACGTTTATATTGGTCAATTTTATATTTAAAGTTTGTTGTGTTGTAGCTTTAAAAACCAAAACCTTAAAGAAGAAAATAGAACTCATTTCTTGAAGAAAATTTGTGTTCTTTATGTTATAATGTTGGTAAAAAAAATTACCAATGTTTTGTAAACCGGCAACTAATTCTAGGAAATCAGTTACATCTTGATACGACCATAAAATATAAAGCTGAACAAAATACTTGTAGGCAATTCTAGTCACACCAACAACAAGGTTGATACTGCATTTTGATTCTATATAACTAATCAACCTCAAATGTGTAATCTTTGATAGCACCATGATACGGTGCACTGGCATTCTGTCATTCTTCATTAGTTTTCTGCCACGATCCTCCATCGAAAATAAATTAACCAAATTTTATAATTTCCAGAATTCATTTTGGTGACGAAAGAACAAAGAGTTGATGGTGTAAAAGCAAAGAAGTAGAGAAATTGAGGTAATTGATGGTTCTTCAACTTTCACAATTGTTGAATCTACATACTAATTCATTAAATCAAATTGTACAACGAAATATCACTTCTACATTTGCAAATTTGTACATTTCTTATATAAATTGGTAGAAAAAAACATGTCAAATCCGCTAAAATTTTATCTGAAAAACGTGTTAAATGCAATTTGTAACAAAAAAAATAAAGAAATCATGAAAAACATCAGGTCTTCTAAATTGACCTAATTTTAGCGGACCTCACAATTTAACTGGTTAGTTGACTAAGGTTTCGTGGGAGCTGATACATGGTGAGTCCATTAAAAATGGACCTAATTTTATCGGAACTAACCATTGATCGTGAATTTTGTTTGTCTTTTAGTTGGATCCGTTAAAAACGGACTCAATTTAGCGGAGGTGATGGTTATTTTGCAAAGTGAGTGAAGGCATTGGTAGGAGGTTCTGGGCACTACCACTAATTTTCCTTATATTTAAAAATTTTACGCTTACCCAAGTTATGTAATGAGTTATGTTCAATATATCATATATGTTTGAAAATTTTAAATTCATATTTTATTCAAGGCATAATTTATTTAACTGACATCAACACTCGCACAAAAATCATGGCCGCGTGACATATTTAAATTCAAATTGCAAAAATTGAGAGTGTATTGTACTAAATGAAGATAAAAAAAATCTGGTGGAGGTTTTGGGTAAATGATATTAGAGGTTTAAATATAGGGTGACTACCAGAGGGGAATTGGGTACTTTTGGGTAAATGGTGAAAGAGGTTTCTCTAAGAAAAAAAAGGCCGCTTTGGGTACAAGTGATTAAAGGTATTTTTGGTGAGGAGTTGTGGAGAAATTTGTTCAATTGTTGTGGTGCAGGAACGGCATGGCAGAACGTGATTCGAGCGGGGAAGGACTTAGACAACATCGGTGTGGGGTTCTCAAGATCATCCGAAGAGAAGATAGGTGACCAAAAGGAGACCAAAATGTGAACAGAACGTTGGATCGTAACGTGACTTTAAAAGAAGATTTCTAGTGGCTCTTTCGACTTGAATTCAACAAGGATGCAACCATTGCGGAGAGAGGCGAATGGCAAAACGGATGATGGACGTGAAATTTGGAATTGGAGAAGAGCACCAAGGGGAGAGAGATCAAAGAATTGGAAGAATTAGAAGGGCGAGTTATAGATGTCCAACCGGTTACCAATTGTGGTGACAAACAAGAATGGCTATTAGATCAATAAGAAAAATCAGTGTCAAAAGGTTACGAGAATTAATCGACAGTAAAGAAAACTGAAGGTCGGAAACAATTACACATCGTGGTTGTGGACAGTACCAAAGAAGGTAAACATTTTCATTTGGAGAGTTAGAAACGGTCGCATTCCATGTTGTACGTCCACATTGGACAAAATGGGGATATATTTGCACTCGATATTATGTCCAAGATGTGGTGAGTTGTCCGGAGGTGAAAAAAGAATGGCAACAAGTCGGACAATGATGGAGAAAAGATATTGACATTGTCAAGTCGCTATAAGACATTCTTCAGTTGGATGAACAAACCGGCAATTCGCAAACCAAATGGAAAGGTGGATTAGGATGAAATGGGCATTATACTTTATTTGGCCACAGAAATAAAATGACATTTTTATAATTTATATATCTGGTTTTCAATTATGTCTAAGAATGATGGACAAATTTTTTTAGCCTTGTTGTGTGGTTTTGGTAAGTGTTTTTCTAAAAATAAATGAAGATAAAAAAATAAGTTTTTTGATAAAAGAGAAACCTTAATAACCAAATCCTACTAATAATACATCTATTTACAATTTACCATCCAAGTGGTTGTTTTAAAAATTAATAAATAACTTTTTATCGATTCCTATATTATTTTACCATCCAAGTGGTTGTTCCAACGAAAAGAATCAAATCTCTTCGAATTTAGATCCATAATATCCATATTGAAAGTGACGTTGAATAATAATATGTTAGTAGTGGAACTTTTGCTATTTAAAATTACGCTCCACCACATTTTTTTTTAATATCCCACTTTTTAACCAATCTCAAAACCTTTTCTTAAAAAGCCAACAACATATTTATAAGAAAGACAAAAAGGTACAAAGTAAGGGGTAATGCAAGACATAAAAACAGTCTAGAAACTTCAAGCCCCAAACTACAAACCAAATAACTCAAAACAACTACAAGGACTAGAATCGAGCAGCAAAAACACACTAAGGGACCGTTTGCTTAATCCTTACCCGATAAGTGCTTATCAGATAAATTTACCTTACGGGTTGAACATGACATGGACAACAATCTTACTCGGTAAGAGCAATGACATGAACCAAGAGTCTTACCTGATAAATGAGATTGACGAATCTTACTCGATAAGCACTTACCGGGTAAATTATTGCAAACGAGACCATTTTGAGAGACTAAAATATATTATCGATATGGTTGATGAGAGTGTTCAATTTTATCGGTAAGCGCTTACTAGGTAAGTGTTTAAGTAAACAGCCCTTAAATGACCATTATTTAGTGGTATCAATTAAGAGATCTGTTTCCTATATTCAATCACTTTTATCAAGATAAAAAATCATATTAAAAAAATCAATAATGTACATCTTTATTGTCACATGCAAATTTTATTTTCATTTAATAAGAGATTTAGCTTCATGTAATCATAAACATAATGTCTGATATCTGATATTTAATTACTGAAAATTTACATGGTTTGATGTACCAGCATACTATTAAATAAATAAAAAATTGGGATTTGGAAGATGTTTTTATTGACCTCTTGCATTTTTATTAATATTAATATTTTATTTAAAGAATATTTTATAGTACGAACCATCACGCATTACGCGAATACGACGTGGCCAATACATGCTATAACCGTTACGTCTTTTATTTAATTACTTCTCATACTTTCGTTCCACTTATTTCAAGCCTAAATATGATAAAATATGTTCTCCTTTTTGTACTTTTATAAAGTTATTAAAGCATATATAATTATATAAATACTGAGATATATCTTGTTGTTTTGTGAGGTTGAACCCCTAAAGCTCTCCCACGTGTACCGATAAGACCCTGCTGTTTTGAGGATCTACAAAAAGACCTCAAAGCAAGAAAATCAATTAGGCTATCAGTACCCAACACAACAAATCCCACTAGCCACGTCAGCTTTTACATCAGCTTTTCTCTAACCCCACAATTAATCGTCTGAACCCTTTTTTATTAGTATACAAACCCTCCCATCCTTCTTATTTAACACCCCCCCCCCCCCACACACACACACACACACCACACACAAATACAACGTTGTGGGCAATGTATCAAAACCCTACCAAGCTGTTGAAGCCGGCGGGCTCTAACCCGCCCAACCAAAGCCATGGGTACGCATGGCCTTAAATACACAAGGCTACAAGGCCTAAGGGACGTTTATTGTAAGACCAAAAATCTTATAATAAGAGTAATGATAAGGACAAAAATCCTTATTCGGTAAGTAAAAGTAACTATTGTTAGTAGATAAATTATTACACACAATACCGTTTTCATGAATTATAAACTTACATAATATAAATGTTGGCTTTTAAAGGTAAACGCTTACTAAATAAAAGTTTAGGTAAACAGTCTCTGGAGGACTTTCTTTTGAGAACCTATGAAATTGTGATAACTTTGAGAGCTAGTCTATTATATTCTATTTCATATGATCTTTTTGAATCTAAGCCTTGGATTTAGAATATTAGCTAATATATTTCTTAAACAAGGTGTTTGCTTCACATATACTCGGTTCGCAATATGCACAAATTTAACATGTTTGTAAAACAAAAAGTACACATAAAAAAGTTTCATATTGTGAAACAAACACGTATAAAATAATCACAGTGTAAAACAGGTATATGTTAATCAATAGTAAAAATATTATCCTTATATGAGAAAAAATCATATCAAACAAAACCGTAAGTTAGAAATTTTCGTGAATCTCATAATTGTGAATCTCATAATTTTTAAAGTTCTCAAATGATTGAAGTCGAACGACCCCTAAAATTTTCTTCTACTCAAGACATTTTATCTAAAATGATATTTTTAAACATTTAATTTAATTTTAAGATCGTTGGATGTCCTTTTAAAACAATACTTAAATGATCATACATCTATTGTACACAAGTTTTATTGATGTGTTTTTGGTACAAATCTTATGAAACCAATGAGAAACAATTTGTTGGTGCAAAAATTAAATACATCATGTACAACTATTCGAAAAACTAGATCAAAAACCTATGTTATCTTCTAAACCTTGGAGGAACTCGAGGCGTTAAGACCACTACATCTCGGTTAGACTTAATCAGAGCAAGACGATCTGGTATTGTTTTATCAAACAATCTGTTATCAGGGTTCTCAGCATAACATACATAGTAACAGCTCACACAAGCGTGAGGCAATGCCATTGCAATCCTCGTCTGAAAAGTGAACGACAAAAAATAATTAGAAAAAGAAACCGACTTATTAACCAATATGCTTAAAAACAATTTTGAACAGAACTAACCATCAAATAACCGACGATGAATGCTAGGAGAGAGATGGTGGCAGTGAAACCTTCGTGCACGGCGGCCGTCCAAGCTGCCACCACGATAACACATATAGAGCCACTACAAACTCCGGTGAGGAAGCATACAGCGGTGGTTATATCCGAATCAACGATGGTTTCCATATCTCGTTTCTCGAAAAGTTCCCAAGTGTCTTGCGATGCTTTCACGAACCCTTTTCCGTATGTTGCAATCTGTAACAAAAATGTAAAGATAAATTCAAATTGTTATTTGTAAAATTATGAAGTCAATTTTTTTATAAAATTATTCAGTCATTTTTTTAATAAAATTATTCAAATTTTGAAATGAATTAGGTATGATAGGGACACTTCTCCTTTACCAATGCTTAGAAATTATAAAAATAAGTGGAAAAAGGGACCCTTTAACAATAAAGTGGTGACATTCTTGAGACCAATTATTTGATATTCTAACCTCAATAATATAAATATCATGTAATAAACATGAATATATTCAAAAGGAAAACTGTCACCATTTTAAAGATAAAATTTGCTGTTTTATTCTTAAAAAAAAAGCACAACCCTCGAATTAATTAAAAACATTTGAAGATTGCAAGTTCTCTTTCAACTTCAATTTATATGACATTTCAAATTTAATAACACACTTAGTTGATAACTACAAAAAGTCCACTTTCTTATAGGGACAGCTGCAAAACGACTTATTTGACACCTCTTTTTCATTTTGTAGCCATATTTTTAACCTAAAGACCGAAATAACCATAGTTTATAAAAATTGAATAAATAGCACTTGATAACCCACTTTTCCGATACATTGAGTGCCTTGGTAGGCACCCGCACCTTGACACGTAGACTTTATGAAAGTTGCGTATGTGCTACTTACATAAAATCTATATGAACAAGCAAAAGGCTGACATTACGTATATCGCTTTTTCTTAACATTAACATTACATCACAAAATAATAGTGGATTACGCTAAGTGCTACTTGCGCAATATCCAGCAATTTTAGTCAATTTGTCAAAAAAGCGACTATAAAACAAAATAAGAAGTCTTGATTGGCTGTTTCGATCAATTTCCCATTTATTTACCAATTGAGCTAGCCTTAAATAAAACACGAAAAACTATACAAAAAATTTATTTACCTGAACATAAGCCCAGCCATTGCCATATCGAAAAATCGTCTCCATAACTCTAAGACAACAATGCGCACACGAGAACATGAACTCATCTTCGCCCTCGAGCAAGTTCAGACCTCGAGCCACGATCCTCAAAGCCTCGATTGTGGGAACAAACAACGACCCTAAACAAGCGCTTCCAAGATTCTTGGACATCGCTCTCTGAAAGCAAAACTGCGTGTTCGATTGCATTCCTCTAAGATAATACAACCCGATCACCCGACTTATCGTCAAATTTGCGACATTCCTCATCACCTCGGCCGTCCAAAGCAAGCTCAACACCAACCCAATG